>CM060266.1:27012188-27502188 GCA_030684275.1 Acipenser oxyrinchus oxyrinchus
GTGGCAGCTGCCCTCCCCCTTTCCCCTTCCCCTCCCCTCCCTAAGAAACCAGCTCAACCGTAACAGCCATTTAATATTAACAACCACAGCAGCCCACGCCTGCAGCAAGAAAGACTCATACAACAAAACTGAATCTGATTTAATGTGCTTTCCACGATCCTCAATGCAGAGTGAAGACCTGTATATTGAAACCTGATGCAATCAGGTGATTCCCCACAGCATTGTTTAACCAGAACCCATTAGCAGCGTGACCCTTGCTATTTCAAGACAAATATCCTGGATTTCTACATGTGCAGGACAGCATACAACGACGTTCCAGAAATGACATGGATAAAGACTTCTCGTCTTTATAGCATTCCTACATTTTTCGGAGAACAGCAGCTCATGTTTAATTACTGAAAGCAATTTCGAACACAGAAAGCACATCAGCCAACAGCAATAAAAAACGCTACTGCTTTCAAATGGGTTTATTTCCACAGAGAGAATATGGCTTTGTGTGTTACAATGTGAGTTATCCACACTGCGCTACCAAACAGGCATTTAAAATACAAAGAACACTAATACAATGATGCAGTAGTGTGGCTTTGTGTCAATGCTTCTGGTAAACTGAAGTGCAGGATCGCACGTGGGACCCTGATCATCCCCGATCTGAACAGCAAGGTAAGAGGGGCTTGTGTAAGCACTGTGTGCATGGAGCTGTCTGTGGTGCTGGAGCTAAGAACCCTCTCTCCTCAAGCAGAGCCCTGCTGTGGAGGGTGAAGACACAGTCCACTCTGAGCCACCTTACCCTGCCCTGTTTCCATCTGCCACTGGGACTGGGTAGAAAGCGGTTTCAAACCAGCCCTGTTTCTTTCCATTGGCAGCAGACCAATGGAAAATTTAAACTAGGACTTCGTCAGCCCCAGTTAGGATCAGTCTGGAGACTCTTCCTAATGCATTTTAACTCATGACTTTTAAAAAGCCTGTTTTGATGAATTCTGTTAGTTTGATATTCACGAGACAGCGGGGGTGTCAGAGTGCCAGGAGGGTACGAGGGCAGCTCACAGCAAGCAACCCAAGGTGGAGCACAGACCCTGCAACCTGGGCACTGCACTCTCAAACTCTCTAACACTGGGCTCTGGTGTAAAGGATCTAAACAGCACCCAGATATTAATCCCAGCACCCCAAAACTCACAAACTCATTCTAATGTGAACTTCTACTTCGCGTTGTCTTCAGTGATGTTAATAAATCACCCAGGCAGATGTATTGCTAGCATTTAGATCATTAAAATAGACCCCACCTATTCATAAAAATGTGTAGAGACCAAGCCACTGAGAAGAAGACATCCCAATACAATGTTATGCAGAACTGTGCAGTGGGATCCCTCTATTAGGACTGTCAGAGACACTGACTAAGAGTCCTGATTGAGTGTAACGCGGAGCCCGGCTGCTGTTATTCACTGAACTGGAACAGATGCAGACCTCCAAGTTCACAATGACAGGCAGTGGTCTAAATGTTGATGTTTCAGTAGTTTCGTTTTTGGTTTCTTCTCATCACAGTCTCCTGGCAATCCCAAACTAGTTCGAATCCTCCTACCCTGTTCTAAATGAAGTTATCATTGACAGCCACCTTATCATGAACAGCAATTAGGATCCCAAAACAGGAAGAGTCGAGGAATTCAGGTTTATCCCTTCTGTCTTTCTTTCGTTCTTTCCTTTCTTCCAATAAGGAATGCTCTACTTGCTCCAGGCTAAATGGCTTTTTAATTCCCAGGATTCATAGAAATCCAATACTGCTGAGCCGCAGATGAGAAGGTTGTGCTCTGCCCGTTCTCTCTTCGCTTCAGAAGATCTGACACAGCCCCTAATAGCTGCCCCTGGCTATAGGGAAAGGGCGCCCACATCAAAGCACCTTCACTTCTGTAACGCCCATCCCCGCCACCCCCCCCAAACTACTGCGTGCCGGGCTCCAACTGGATTTCAACAATCACATTTATTCATACTTGAATTCTTAGCCTGTACCCAATCTTAGAGAAAAGCATATTTTACGAACCACGTATTCTCTCTCTGCAGTAAGTCGATCATGAGTATTTGTTGCTTCTGCATTGATTTATTTCATTGACATTTTTACAAACTAAAACGCTTCACTATGCCACAAAATGACATATTGATGTGTAACAGATGGTGCTTTCATTGCTTTTTTAAAAAAATTAAACCAGCAACATCTTATCTCAAAATATGAATTCATGCTGCTACAGAAATGTGAGAGGATACAGAGAGGACAGAAAGCGCGTCAGAGTTAAAGACGTTTTGTAATTGATCTACTGGAAATGTTCTACGTTTGATTGGACCTGTGTGTTGAACCTGTACGATAACAAAATCATGCAACCGTTTATTTGTCTTTTTGTTTTTGAGCATGCAATCCAGACAGGAAGGTGATGTCAGACCCCCCTTCTAAACCACACCCCTCGAATTCCTCGTCTTGATGCATAATGGTTTCCATGGTGACCGAGGCCACAGTTCCAGGGGCGTCCAGCCTGAGTGGTTTGTTTTGATCACACGTGGACACGCGTCTCTCTATTCTTATTTGAAATAATGAGAATGTAAGAGCAGGATGCTTGAGCTACTGCACGGCATATTGCCCCAGGAAGCTAGAAAAGCCTTCTGCTGATCACAGAAATGCATGCGTGTCACTTCTGTATGCAGTGAGTGCTGGCTGACGTGACTCAGTATTCCTGTACAGCAGCTTGCCATACACCAAAGCCTGGGGCAGCTTTCACATGCCACTAGCAGTCTGTCTGTTCAGTCCAGCTTCATTGTATATGAGATAACTAATTAAAAGAAAAGGTTTGTCTCTGAATCACTCAGACTAGCTGACCTGATTTATGCAAAGCTACACTGTTCTGGCGTGGAAATATTGTAAAAACAGGTAGAAGGAATATAGCTGGTTAGCCTGCAGCCTGGCATTCTTCATTTATTTATCTGATTTGCTGTTGAAATAGTGAGAGCCATTTAAATTCGAGGGGGCACTAGCTGGCCTATAGCTTTTTTCTCATTTCTCAGTGTGTATAAGTAAATACGAAAGGTGTTTGCGGAACTGCAAAAGTTAAATCTGCTTGCAATTCCCCATATAGATAACTTAAATATACCAACAGCAACAGGGGCAGGGCGGGTTGGCGGGCAGATCCCTCTGATTAGCCTACAGCTGAGGGCTGGGGAACAAAGCACTTGGGTAGAGGAGGGTGGGGGGAGTCAGTGTGCATATGGGGGTCTGCATTCAGTGTGTCCGTCTCCAAGCACACAGGCCCTGAAAAATGTCAGATGCCTTGAAAGCTCCCTGCTCACAGAATAACAATGCGCAGTGCCTTGAAGCAGCCCTCTGCCCAGCTTTCTGAGACACTGGCTGCATACAAAAGGTGAGGGAGGAGGCAGGAGCAGAGGGGTGGTGACTCAACAGCCCGTCCGGCGCTGAACACTGAAGCAGGAGATTACTGGTGTTGCACGTACTCCCAGCTTTACTCTGAAATGGACGCCACTGTGCATTTGCTGTGCTTTGCCATCAGTAACGATAGCTTTTACAAAGCTCTGCAATGTGGTTTACCTAAATTCTGTGATGCTTTGCTGCAGCAAGCTGAAATAAACTGTTATAAGGGGGACTCCATCGACGGCAGTAACCCTGACCATGTGCATTATGACTCAGCTTTGCCCGGTGCCTCAGAACCTCAGCTGCTGTGGACCCAGGTGCAGAACCCAGCCCAGAGAGAACCCAGCCTTTCCCGGTGAGCTACAGCTAGAGCTCTCTTCAGCAGTGAAGCTTCCATGAATCCTACACTGTGCCCTTCTGACACAGTGGATCTGAGGAGCGCTGAATGGAGCAGGCAGTGGGCGTAGCTGTACAGGGGTTAAGTTGACTTTAACAGCACACTTCCAGTCCCTTAATATCACAAGAGGCAAATCACAATCATACAGCTGAATCGCTGCTTCTTATAGTAAAAGGACTCAACTCAACAAGCTGTCTATCTGCAGTGTTAGATGACTCTGATGGATCTCTGTCTGTATCCTGCATGCTCAATGATCCTGTATATACAGTCCACCTGACCCCTCTGTAAAATACCCTCTTTTGGTTTGAGATCAGGGGTGTCCCATCCCGGCCCTGGAGGGCCATTCCACTGCAGGTTTAACAGGAACAAGGACAGAATAATGAACTATTCAGGGTCTGGATGGATGTTGGGTGTCAGTCACAGTGTGGACCAGTCTGTTATTTGACCTCTGAATGTCTTCAGTACTTGTATTAGCCACCGCTGCAAGTGTTTCAGTGAAGCAGAACTTACCTGCACTGCATGCCACCGCCAAATGACTAGGGGACTGCTTATGGTGCTGCACAGTCTGGTCTGGATTTATTTCTAGCAAATCCGAATTGAAGTGGAAGCAGCAGGAATATTCTCTCCGCCCCTTCGGAGACAGTGCTGTTTTCTAGGATGCTTGCGTTTCGATGGGATGGTGCTGCCTGTTCCTAAACCACTACGTCAGAACTCACTGTCTCTTCCTCAATACTGCATTCACTGAACCAGGACTCTGGACAATTCACTGGTTTGGATCAAATTCCAAAACACAATTAATCATGAACAAAGACTGAACCATGGCGCTCTAATGGATAACCACAGCATTCCATTGCCTTTGGTATGGCAAAATCTGATTGCTACCATCGGCTTGCTAGCTGTCAGTGCTTTGCCATCGCTGATCTCATGCTGAGCAGCCCCACACATTATTTCCTCTCTTTTCTAATTCCGATTCCAGGGAGCTGCGCTGATCACTGAAGCAGGGAGTGCCGCTGCTGCTGCCTTTCAGGGAGACAAAGAGACCCCCTGCCCCCCGGTCCCCCGGACTCCCTCACATAGCAACGCTGTTTACACCAGGGAAAGGTCACCAGCCTCCCAGCAGATCCTCAAACACACTCGCACGCAGACTGCAGCCTCCTCAGCATCTGACCCTGAGATTGCACAACTCTTTACTCTGCTGGTCTAGACCGTGGCAAAGGCAGACCATGATACTAAAGCAGAGCTGAGCAGAATTGTAATGCTCAAGAAAAGCACAGCCAAGCTCACCAACGCCTGTCATTTACTACCTTCCAGTTTATCGTGTATGCTTGAGATTGTGTTTGGGAAATGCAAAATGAACAGGCACGTCTGCAATGAGATTTTGTTGATTTGTAGATCATTTGAGTTGAAGCGATCTCAAGCAGCTATGCGCTTTCATTCACGATTATCTATGATGACAGCGCTGCACAAAACAATCAATACCAAACTAAACTCTATCTGTCCAGATTCCTTAACTGCTGGTAAATCCTAAATAAAATGCGATGTTCTACCTTTTTTCCAAAGGCTACAGGCATCTTGACCATGTGGAATAACCGTCTCGTCACTGGAGTGAGATGAATTTCCATACACATCTCCAAAGGCTTTGTTCAAAACATCCTTTTTTTTTTTTTTTTTTAAAGAGTCGCCAATTGTGTTTTGCATTTCTGCAGTTCCCCAGTTTGGATATGCGTTTTACTGCACTGTCGAATCTCAGGACAGATTGTACCACTGGTAGCACTCTATTGTATTCTGATGTATTCTGTGGTTTACTGTAAAGGCTGGTATTGCTTTGCTACTTCGGGAATGTGCATATCAATTCTAACACAGCACTGTAGGGAGCATCAATCTGACAGGGTGAGGCGCTGGGTAATCCATAGTTTTAAGAAGGCGATTTACTCCACCTGCACTTGGCTTGTTTTTTAATGAGCCACACTGTAAAGGGCTCTCCTGCTCTCATGCTGTCTTCCAGGTCAGGAGGTCAGGGTTTCCGAGCAGGAATGTGTGGAGCATTAGAATCCAGTCCTTTTCACATTGGGCTGCGATGTTTCAGCACAAACTGGAAATCGTTCAGTGTTAATTCTATTCTCCTTTACCTGCAGTACTCAGAGGTATCCCTTACTCCTCATCCACATTGCAACGTGAACCCCTCGATACAGTGCTATCCTAGTCACGGGACAAGGGGTGAGGCTGGAATAGGAATTACTAGGGTCTTCAGGGCAGTGGGTACTTTTACTGCATCAACTTACAGCAGGAAAACAACAGTTCAGATTTTGCCTTTATCCATTATTAAAAAGAAAAAAGTGGAATCTCTAGGAGACACCAAGATTCATTTGTATGTGCAAACTGCCTGTACAGCCTATCTGGGTAGCATGACAGCAGTGCAGTGGTGATGCCCACTACTCAATTGTGCTGCGTTCATGTACACCAGGGGTGCCCAATCCTGGTCCTGGAGGGCCAATGCCCTCCTGGTTTTTGTTCAAACTGTACACTAAATTGATTAATTGGACCAATTAAGCTTCTAATAAGGGCTTGATTGGTCCAATTAAGTAATTTAGGGCACAGTTGCAACAAAAGCCAGGAGGGACATCGGCCCTCCAGGACCAGGATTGGGCACCCCTGATGTACACACACACAGACAGTGAATTCAGAGGGATGTTTCGCACGAATTCAGAGTGATGTTGCGCACGAATCAAGCAGGTACTGTAGTTTGCTCTTGGCCTGTAATACAGTAGCGCCGTCATGTAATATGGGCATGATAGATCTGGATGTCTCCCTGCCGTTTCCAAAGCTCTCATCAGCGCAGGACTTCACTTACCATGCTGCTAGTTTTTTTAATGGTTTCTGGAGAAGTCCCTGCTCATCAGTATGGCTCTTTGAACCCAAGTGTTGGGCAGCTTGGCTCTGAATATTGGAAACTCATTATTATTAAAAGACAGACGCTAATGGCACGCCTTCTGCTCTGACTAACTGGAGAATGGATGAACGAACGACTGGACGAATGAAGACAGCAAAGCCTCTCTCTCTCTCTCTCTCTCTCTCTCTCTCTCTCTCTCTCTCTCTCTCTCTCTCTCTCTCCAATCCATCCTCACTGCTAAACCATTTTTACACTGCATTGATTTTTTTTTAGAATCGATTATATATTCTGCTGAGGAAAAGGGCAATTATGTCTGCTATGCAGCTCTCGTTTAATTAGCACTCAAATAACAACCGTGTTCTAGCAAGGCAAAGCAATCGCCCGAGTCTACTCAAGATATACTGTACTTAATATTTATAACATACAACTAAAGCCGGTATGCACTTTGCCGTCACTGGGTTGAGTTTAATGATTACGCACAACGACCCCTTCGTCTGGGTGCGAATAATGTGTTCTACTTTGTAAATGTTACAAACAAGACTCCAAAATGCATTGCATTCAAGTCTGGTTGGGAGAGTTGCTGCAATACTGTTACTATCTGTACGTCTATGACATGTTTATGCGTATCTGTGTGAGTCCGTTCACCCCCTTCCCTCGATCTGAACAAGATGATGGTTTCTGCTTTTGTGATTCCCATTGCAAATATGTACACGTTACCTCATCTGCAGAGTACTGCAGCACTCTTTAAAGCTCTGTAGTTACTATAAACGATACATTATGAACGTCAGTAGGAAATTATAGTGCTTTTACGCTACCGGTAATACAGCGTTTTTTAATGGAAAGTATCGTATTGTAAATGTTATGGGATGCTGTTAGTAAGAAGAATTTCAAGAACAGTTGCACAGAGCAAAAGTCCAGCAAACATAATAATAATAATAATAATAATAATAATAATAATAATAATAATAATAATAATAATAATCTTGTGCTGTGTTTAAAATAACAGTCTTACCTTGTGCAGCTTCCACATCGCTCCCAGCGCCTTCACTTCGTGGCTGGAGTGCTTTCCTTCCTCCAGGCACTGGTAACAGACTGGGATCTTGCACTGGACACAGTACATGCTGTGGTTCTCCAGTTCGTGCTCGGTACAAGTGGAGATTTTCCGGGGGCTCAGCCTGCGGCTCACCCGGCCCTGGGCTGGAGGTACCAGGTGGTGCTTGGCGAGCGGGCCCCGGGGAGGGTGGCACCGCAGGCGGCACGGGTCGCAGTAGAACACATCGCACTGCTCGCACATTACCGTGGCCTCCTTGGGGCTCTTTTCGCACAACTGACACCTCAAGGCGGCCGCTTTGCTCTGCTGGTACCGATCGACCACTCCTTCCAGCACCCTATTCTTGGGGAAACCGCGGAGCCCCCGGTCGTCCAGAATCAGGCTGCGGTGGCACTGCGGACAGGTAATGGAGGAGTTGCGAGGGATGGGGGGTAAGGAGCCGGGTTGCAGAAGCAAGTGATGCTGGGGAGGGGGAGGAGGGACGGTTGGGGGGAAAACCCGCACCCCGTTCGGGGACTTCTGGCTAGGGGTGGTCGGGACACTAGCGAAGCCCCCGTACGAGCCATAGCCGCTGTCCGCCTCGCTGTACAAGCTCATTTTATCCAGGTCCAGGTAGTCATAATCGGAGACCCCCGAGCCAGAAGCCCGGCTACTCTGCGGAGACTCGGCGTCAGGGGTCTGGACTAAAATATTCCTGGCGCACGCCAAGCAGATGTTGTGAGAACATGGCAATATGATGGGCTCCCGGTACAGCGATCCGCAAACTGGGCATTTTAATTCTTCTTCCATTTCTTCCATAGGTGGTTGGGTTATTTTTGGAGGTAAATAAAAACAGCCTACTTTGTAGGTGAGCAAGTTTATCAAACGTTGCACCTCAGTAAACACAGGCAGTGGTTTAGCGTCTGCTGGTCTATAGCAAGCTGCAGCAGACAGCACCCGGCTCGGCTGTCTCAAGCTGCAAACCGGAGAGCACTGTTATAGGGGCGACAATCTAACCCGCTGCTCCTGAATTGCCTCGCCCCTGCTTGGGAACGATTGGATAAGGAGGGGGTGAAGCGAGCTGTCATTGGATACTTTGTCTTTCTGTCTCGGTTAGAGACCCCCGTTTAGGTTGAGTTGCAGATAACTGTGACTGTAGCCGCAAGGGGTATGAATAGGACTAGGGCTGGGGTGTGTGGTCCAGCATCTCTTTTGAGACTGGAGGGTATTTGGGACGCTTGGGAACAGCTGCGCTGAGCAGGCGAATGTGGTGAAATGCGCCCAGTTGACACCTGTTTGTTAGAGACGAGCAATACAGAATTCATCACTCGATATCATGTGTCTTTATTATTTATTGTACGCAAGAAAAAAAAAACACCTTTTTTGATAAACGCTTCAAAACATACAAATATATAAACAAACGAGAATGAATGTTAACTGGAATGAATGGTCATACTTCATTCATTAGCATGATCTCATTTGGTGTAGAAATACATTTAGCCACATTAGCTTTTTAGCAAGTGCAGTTTTGGCAGCTGCTTGGTTTATTGCTTTCTCGTGTATTTGGATTGCATTGGACAAACAAACCGAATCCCGTGCGATCTGTAAACAGACTATCCTATCCTTCGCATCACTGATTCGTTTCTTCTGCAGAGGGGGGCCGGTGCTTGGTGTGTAGTCTGTGATATTTTACAGTTGCATCTCCCTGTTGCAAGTCAGTTTCAGTCATAATAACATTGTAATTAGCAGTAAGTACACATGTATTTACCAAAATAACTGCTATGTAAATACACAGTAATTAGACACAATGCAAAACTGGCACGCGCTTATGCGGGAAATACTAACAACCGTTTCGACAAGAGGTATTGATCACCGATAAAGACTTTGCAGTTTTGAAGTTAATTGCACGCCCAAGCGTAATTAACAGCGTCATTTTAATGATGTAATACTTCCTGCTAGGTTATGCGTGAATGAAACAGTAGTGAAGTCGTGAATCCCAGTCCGTGTGACGGTGCCGTCTCGGCTGTGGCGTGTTTGTCATGGTGTCGGGCTAGCGGAGGTGTTCTGAAGCGCCCGCTCCCTCCCACCGCTGTGCCACTCATGCAGCCCACACGCGCGATTACTCACTCTCTTACCAGCCTTTCATAACATCGCTTTGAACACGGTTTTGTGAATGCCCCTAAATAAAAACGAGTCAGCATTAAAAAAAAAAAATCTTACACCATGACAAACACGCCAAAAAATTCCTATTTTTTTTAACAAAAGACAACGTTCTTAGTGAAAGTTTATAATTACAAAAAGGAAAAAAAAATGATTGAATGCAGGTGTTATTAAATGTCTTTTTTTTTTTTTTACGTCTCATTAACTGTGTATTTTTTTTCAGTAAGACAGTGATCACTGTGGTAAGTGCTAGTTCATGAGCTATGTGCTATGGGTTTGAACACAGCCTCCGGCAATCTTACCTCCTCAAACTGTGGACACATCGGGGCCAATGGGACCGGGGGATCCCCAGGACAGATCGGAATCTCTGCACAGGGAACCTGCGCTCCCCTGACTGCATGACTTACCCTATACACCACGTGGTCTTGCTTATACCAGGTGAGCATTGACGTCATTGATGAAGACACCTTACAGAAACGTCTGTCATTGAATTAAGTTTATTTTAGAATTACTGCATTACTACCTTATCTCTTTAAGGAACAGCATTCTTTCAAAATCATTAAAGACACATCTCTCACCTGAACAAGAGTTTCTATAGCAACTTAAAAGCAGCTTAATAGAGATACCAAAATGCAGTTTGAGTATACTTTGCATTGGTCCTTAAGTGGCTGATGTACCATATGTGTCACCTTGTCCAGTCAAGGTATTCTGAGTGACAAATACAGGCACAGCCTGGTCCTGTGGAGACTGGTCTACAGAGAGTAGGCAGATAGTGACGTTGAGGAGAATCACGTTTCATGCAGCATGTGTGTATGTGAATGGAAACGGGAGTCTCGTTTCTGCTTAATTAACCTTCCAGGAGATTGCTCACCCAGCCATTCTCACATTAGCCACGCATGTCATCACAGAGTCCCATTGATGACAACTCAGAGATCTCACATTCCCACACACTCAACGCAAGTCACTGTCTACCGTCAGCAGCCATTCTCAGGGCTGGATCACTGCAAAAAACAACAACAACGGCGTGTCACTGTGCAAGGGTCAAGATGAAGTCTGACCAATGCACCGTCAAGCACTGAACCATCTGATTGGTGCAGCACCACAGCAAGCACAAGGCAATCACATGACTAAAAAAACTCATGGATTCTAGAGAGGGTGCAGGGAATTCCCATTTGACTTTAAGAGAACCTTTGAAATTCCAGCAGTGGCAGATCCAAATACCATCAAGTTAGATTATTAAAATGGAGCCCTGCTTCATGTAGTGAGGTTTGGAAAATCAAAATCTAACAATGCATGCAAGTCTCTCCAGTACAGTGTCTGTAAGCATTATTAATACGAGCGCTCTTCCATTGAACTCCTCGGAGCCAGACAGGAGTCCCGGCAGGCTTCACTTCTCTTTGACAGCTTCACTCGCCTCCACGCTGGAGCAGCTGGGAGTGTCTGCATTGCACTGGGAGATCAAGCCACAGCTTTCACCACTGAATTCTTAACAATATATCATCTTCTGTAGTAAGCATTGCCATTTGCTTTGTTAATATGATATTTCTAGGTCTGTTTGAAAGGAATACACAACACAGTAAGTGTCCGAGGGTGTCAATGCTAGGAGAGGAAGCTCACATTTCTCTCAGGATGTGTGTCTGCGCTGCTTGTAGTTCGTGGGGTCAATCCTCACCCCCTCACTGTACCGAGAGGGGTCGGGAGACACGCAGGGGAAGAGGTGCCGGAAAACAATGCATACATAAATAAATAACGAACTAAAGAAATGCAAAATATATCAAGAATGAAGATATCGACACAGGCAGAACGTCAGTGAATAATGAAGATATCGGTACAGGCAGAATGTCAGTGAATAATGAAGATATCGACACAGGCAGAACGTCAGTGAATAATGAAGATATCGGTACAGGCAGAACGTCACTGAATAATGAAGATATCGACACAGGCAGAACGTCAGTGAATAATGAAGATATCGGTACAGGCAGAACGTCACTGAATAATGAAGATATCGACACAGGCAGAACGTCAGTGAATAATGAAGATATTGGTACAGGCAGAACGTCAGTGAATAATGAAGATATCGACACAGGCAGAACGTCAGTGAATAATGAAGATATCGGTACAGGCAGAACGTCAGTGAATAATGAAGATATCGGTACAGGCAGAACGTCAGTGAATAATGAAGATATCGGTACAGGCAGAACGTCAGTGAATAATGAAGATATCGGTACAGGCAGAACGTCAGTGAATAATGAAGATATCGGTACAGGCAGAACGTCAGTGAATAATGAAGATATCGGTACAGGCAGAACGTCAGTGAATAATGAAGATATCGGTACAGGCAGAACGTCAGTGAATAATGAAGATATCGGTACAGGCAGAGCGTCAGTGAATAATGAAGATATCGGTACAGGCAGAACGTCAGTGAATAATGAAGATATCGACACAGGCAGAACGTCAGTGAATAATGAAGATATCGACACAGGCAGAACGTCAGTGAATAATGAAGATATCGGTACAGGCAGAACGTCAGTGAATAATGAAGATATCGGTACAGGCAGAACGTCAGTGAATAATGAAGATATCGGTACAGGCAGAACGTCAGTGAATAATGAAGATATCGGTACAGGCAGAACGTCAGTGAATAATGAAGATATCAGTACAGGCAGAACGTCAGTGAATAATGAAGATATCGACACAGGCAGAACGTCAGTGAATAATGAAGATATCGACACAGGCAGAACGTCAGTGAATAATGAAGATATCGGTACAGGCAGAACGTCAGTGAATAATGAAGATATCGGTACAGGCAGAACGTCAGTGAATAATGAAGATATCGGTACAGGCAGAACGTCAGTGAATAATGAAGATATCGGTACAGGCAGAACGTCAGTGAATAATGAAGATATCGGTACAGGCAGAACGTCAGTGAATAATGAAGATATCGACACAGGCAGAACGTCAGTGAATAATGAAGATATCGACACAGGCAGAACGTCAGTGAATAATGAAGATATCGACACAGGCAGAACGTCAGTGAATAATGAAGATATCGACACAGGCAGAACGTCAGTGAATAATGAAGATATCGACACAGGCAGAACGTCAGTGAATAATGAAGATATCGGTACAGGCAGAACGTCAGTGAATAATGAAGATATCGACACAGGCAGAACGTCAGTGAATAATGAAGATATCGGTACAGGCAGAACGTCAGTGAATAATGAAGATATCGGTACAGGCAGAACGTCAGTGAATAATGAAGATATCGGTACAGGCAGAACGTCAGTGAATAATGAAGATATCGACACAGGCAGAACGTCAGTGATGCAGGCTGAAGACATGCTTTCAGTGAGACTGGGAGTTGGGCCTTCTGTTTCAGTCCAACAACAACTTGTACTGGTCTGTCCTAATAATAGGATGCAAGCTCCTCACAGCTCTGTGTTTCCATGGGAACAGTTGAAATAAGTAGCCTTGTTTTTGAATAGCAAAAGTGTTCGGTTACAAAAAAATAAGACAAAAAACAAGGAGCAGATGGAGAACCTTCCCTGTACTGAGGACACGGAGAGGGACAGGCTGGGCAGGGTATCTGTACTGAGGACACGGAGAGGGACAGGCTGGGCAGGGTATCTGTACTGAGGACACGGAGAGGGACAGGCTGGGCAGGGTATCTGTACTGAGGACACGGAGAGGGACAGGCTGGGCAGGGTATCTGTACTGAGGACACGGAGAGGGACAGGCTGGGCAGGGTATCTGTACTGAGGACACGGAGAGGGACAGGCTGGGCAGGGTATCTGTACTGAGGACACGGAGAGGGACAGGCTGGGCAGGGTATCTGTACTGAGGACACGGAGGGGGACAGGCTGGGCAGGGTATCTGTACTGAGGACACGGAGAGGGACAGGCTGGGCAGGGTATCTGTACTGAGGACACGGAGAGGGACAGGCTGGGCAGGGTATCTGTACTGAGGACACGGAGAGGGACAGGCTGGGCACGGAGAGGGACAGGCTGGGCAGGGTATCTGTACTGAGGAGGTGTACCTGCCAGCCCCTTCTCCTGCTGTTCCCAGCCGGCTATCCCAAGGACTGAGCTGCACTGTGAGGACGATGATAGACGTGAAAGAGGCACGCTGCAGTATCTTTAAGCTGCACTTTGAGATGGGTCCGGGTGCACAGGGATTCAGCTCACAGATAACAGAGGCAGTGCTTTGACAGCTCATCTGCAGCAGGGCATCTTCTCTCTGGGGAGACAGGCTCTCTGTAGTCCTGTGGTTTCTATGTAAACTCCCTATACAAGCTATTTCTAAGGCTGTAAAGTCTACGTTTAGTGGAAACGCTTACAGCTTCTGTGGAAACGCATCTGTCAACACGTTTTCAATGAAGGTCTTCCTTTTCTATTTATTTCAACATCTTCAATTGATTTTAGCATAGATTATTCAATTGCAGCGGTTTGCAATGCATCCAGATACTAAATGATGAAACATTACACAGATCAATGCATGACTCTCATAAAACAGGACACTTTTGGTTTGATAGAATACTATACCATGGCATTGTATTTTCTGTTACTATTTCATTTGCTTAAAGCAAATGGATTAAACTGTAACTGTGCCCATGTGTCTTCTGAGCTGTTTCTGCAGAATGGGTTCAACTGTGCTGCTTCTCTTGAAATCTCAATTCTTCTGAGGACTGCCTCGAATCTACTCAATGGTTCTATACTACGAGAGAATGCAGTATAGTCGAATGATTTAAATATTGGCAGCATTTAACTCAATATGAATCCAGCTGGGGTTTCCTGATGCACTGACCCCCTTATTAACATTGCTACATATAATAAGATACAGTGAACACAGTTTGAGCTGTAGTGGTGTGAGGCTGTAACTGGTGGAATCCCTGGGTGAACATTTGCATACAGTATGTTGACAGTAATGTCACAAGGGTACGAGAAAAAACGCTTGCATTCCAGTAATGGCTCATATAAGCAGGTCCCTTATAAATTTTTACCATGGTATTGTTGCGTTGTGTTTTTGCAGTGTTATCACACTTTTGTCATTGTTATGCTGCGCATTTACCTTAGTTTACCCTGGTTTGCCATGTTTATTAATATGCTTTACCATACCTCGCTATTCTTTACAATGCTTTCCTATGCTTTACCATACCTCGCTATTCTTTGCAATGCTTTCCTATGCTTTACCATGCTTTCACTGTGCTTTATTACACCTTGCTATGCTTTTACTATGGGAAACTTTTATAAGGGCTTGCATTTTTGGAACATCTTATAAACTAGAAGCAGGCATTATGCTTTTTTATTTTGAACAGTGGTGGATGCAGTGACAGGCAGACGGTAGCAGCTGTGTGTGTGTGTGTGTGTGTGTGTGTGTGTGTGCTTGTTTGTGTGTGTGCTTGTTTGTGTGTGTGCACGCACAGCTGCTCTATCCCACCTCGCCCAGCAGGGGTAGCTAATGAGCAGTGGTGGAGGGAATCTGATTGGCCACAAGCGCGGTGTCTTCTAAACAGAGGGGCCCGGCAGCCACGGCTCGCCCCTGAGACGGGTTCCATCGCCGACTCTGATCTCCACGGGGGCAGACGGTAGCCATGGCGACCCGCCAGTCCGAATTACAGTTTTTAAATTGGCACCATCTGCTTTCATATTCCTGCAGCAGGAGGCATGCTGGGGGCAGCTGCTCAGCACTCTGCATGTCTAAGAAACATAGACCATTCGAGTCCAAGCTAACACTGGCAACTCTGAGAGTAATGGAAATCTATAGGTTAGCCTAAGACTTGAATCATGTCATTACTGTCAAGAGACTCAAGAGAGAGGGGCTGTAAAGAAGATCATCCATTCCTTTAACCCCTAAAGGGGCACGAGGAATTGAGTGGGTGTTCAAAGGTTTTTTTCTTCAGATGCATTTAGGAGTGACTCTTATGCCACGAGGAAACTGACCATTTGGGTGACCAGATCCAACCTGCCAGTACATTTTAAACCTGTTATGTGCACCTAACTCCAAAAGTAAGAAAGTTAGTATGATTTGTATCTGCAGGACTCACCTGTCCCTTGTACTCAGTCATAAGATATATACTGTGGTTCTATAAAGACACAATGTGTCTGTGTCTTGCGATTAATAATACACGATTGAAATGGGATTTTGATCTTAGTAGAACTATCCTGGCGAAACAGACTTTGAAATATATAGATAGACTTTAAGAGATTCTGTTTTGGAAGCATCCTCAGAGCTTCAGCTGGGTGTAGGGCTGGCATTATTGATAAGCATCAGTTTAACATCAATCTCATCCTTCCTCGAGGAAGCAGTCTCATATCAGAACCAGACCCAGCAGAATTCACAACGAGAACGCTGACACTACCGCCTCCGCTCAGCACACCGCCTAGAAGTCAATATGACCTTAAATCTTGACAGAGGTCTCCTTAGGGCTTTCTATACATTGCAAGCGCTGCTGATCTGATCTGTGATTTAAATAAAACATGCAAATGATATTCCTGTAGGTCCATGATAGAGTGTATTCTGTTTGCATAATCGCTGCTCTTCAGTCTGCAGAGGAAGCCATCACATTACTCGCATGATGCTCTTCCCAGCTTCCCAGCCTCCTGACGTCACCGCATAGCGCGATGCACATGACAGCAAAGCACACATGCTGGTGATCTCAAGGCTGCAGCTGCTGTGCAGGTGAACTGCAGCTGACCACCAAAAATAAAACCACTATCTTAACTTCACTGTTATAACCCATCGATTCCACATCAGGATTAGGGTTAGGTAAATTGTTATAAAGCAACTACGTGTTTAATTACAAAATTATATTTTAAGAAGCTGCCAATGTGGCTGAGTTTTTACAGTGTAATTACCAAGTTACTACATATCCTATTACAGTGCAACTACAAGTGCCATTCAAGTCCTAATATACACAGTTTTGGACGCAGTCATTTTTCTTAAAAAAAATACTGCAATATAGTCTAACTGTTTATTGCAGTTAATGCTGTTGAAATGTGTGTGGGGGATATCGGTTCCATGTGTGCACTGACTGGCTTGTCGACAGCACAGCACTTCACTGGTGCATGCAGGACTCATTCCAGATTCCTGCTGCAGAGCGCCTGCACTCTCCCAGCTTTCCAATGAACGCTCCTCCTTGCTTGTTAATAAGACAATGTCATACAAGGTCATCACACGAAGCCCATACCTTACGCAGCTCTGCACACCGAACCTCCCCAAATACCAAGGCTGCCTCCCATCTCCCAAATCCAATAAGGAAGGACATCCAGGGTTACACAGTGTGTGTGATACATTTCATGTGATCAGTCCAACCGAATGTAGAGTTCAGCTTATTTGCAATTGGAAGTCAGATTAACAAACATTCAATGTTATATGCACGGCCCCCACACACACACTGACTCACACACTGACACACACACACACACACATACATACACACACACATACATACACACACACACAACCACACAACGAACGAACCCTCTCCTCACAGCCATAATGAAACAAGACATCTCCTTTACAGTGGCATCCTGCTTCTGCTGACACTGAAAGAAGGGCTCTTTTTCCAGACAGCACTGCAGTGGATTACCAGTGTTGGGTATTGGTTTCATTGGGATCCGAATGGGATGTCACAATATGACAATGATCCCCATGGTCGTATCAATCTACCAGTGACAGCTGCCCTTGAGCTACCATTGTCTCCCGGTACAGAACGGGTGCATAGCCATTGTGATGCCACTGTCCCCGTTTCCACTGAAGATCATTCAGGATTCCCATGCAAGGCAAGTGCTTGGGGAATGAAATCTGATCCCTGCCCAGACAACCTGGACTGGAATCGAAGCGGTGACCTGGAGGGGAAAGGTTTCGTATCTCATTACCGGTCCGCTGAAGGACTCCAAAATCAATACATCTCTGCGGTCTCCTTCGTGTAAAGAGATGCTCTGTCATTTTTTTGAAGGGTTCCTAAGAAAGCAATTACCTCAGTACTGCAAAAAAGCAGGGCACATTTAATGAAGAGACTCAACTGTTTTTGTATTGCCTGATACCCAGGAGTGGTTAGTTGTGCATACGATCCGTGCAGGGCAGTAATTGGGGGAGTGAACCGAGGCGTGGGATGTATTGTATCGTATTGTATTGCATTGTGTTATTTGTCCCTGTTAGCGTACACTGACTGCAGTTATTGTTTTGCTGTTTCGTGTGGGAGATGAATGGAGATGGTTGACAGGCACAATGAATTACTGGGAAGGCTGACGAAAGCAAGGCAGGTTTATAAACTGCAGTGGCTAAGAAGGAAAGACGCTGTGAGCACGGAGCATACTGCACAGCGGTCCAGCGTGATCTATAGCTTGATGAAACCCGCTGCACGCCTGGCTGGCGTGATGAATGGGTCTCAGGTTTACAGTGTCACAGTGCTGAAGATGTGATGTGTTGGGAGGGGTGTAGATGTGATGTGTGAGGGGGGTGTAGATATGCTATTGAGGATGCAGAACACATGATCGGGGTTGTACTCACAATGTATCGACTGACCTGAAAAACAAAATGCATTATTACAATAAAAGAACAGTTAACCCCAGAAGGGTTATAATAATAGCAGGTAATAATAACAGGGTTATAATAATAGCAGGTAATAATAACAGAAGGGTTATAATAATAGCAGGTAATAATAACAGAAGGGTTATAATAATAGCAGGTAATAATAACAGAAGGGTTATAATAATAGCATGTAATAATAACAGAAGGGTTATAATAATAGCAGGTAATAATAACAGAATGGTTATAATAATAGCAGGTAATAATAACAGAAGGGTTATAATAATAGCAGGTAATAATAACAGAAGGGTTATAATAATAGCAGGTAATAATAACAGAAGGGTTATAATAATAGCAGGTAATAATAACAGAAGGGTTATAATAATAGCATGTAATAATAAAGCCCCGCTCTCTGTCTTCAGCAGTTCTTCTCACTCGTGACCTGCACTCCTGCAGGAGTGGCTCCCCCAGCAGTAATGAGGAACGTTAAGAATGTTAAATATAGAAAATAAACTCTCCCACGCAGACTGCATTAAAAACCCAGATCGTGGCTGAACGAGGGGCTTGGGAGCCAGGAGCTGCAGGGCTGGAGAGTATAATTCACTGTTACACAGCCCTCTGAAACAGGGCTGAGTGGAGGAGGGGCTCAAGCAGCTCTATTCACACGCATAACATGCTTTTGAGGATGTAACCTTTGAATTTATTTAATTTTAATTCTATTTTAAATACTGTATATTCGGTTCCCTCTATTGGCCAAAATGACATCAATGCCTGATGGTAATTTGTAGTCAGAAACCCTAACCCTTACCTCCCTAGCCCTAGCTTTAAACTGAATCCAACCCTTTTCTAATACAATTGTGAACTTACATATATTGTGCAAAAAGATTTCCAGATTAAGTACCTTGTAACTATACGTATTTCCTAAGTAACTGCTATGTAAATGCACAGTAATTAGAGACACTTTGTGTGAAGTGTTACCGTATCTGCAGGTAATGCCAGCTGCAGGAGATGTTAATGCTTTATGAATGGTTTGTGTGTAACAAGATTTTTCGAATGCATTTTTAGCCTTAAGTTTAAAGCATCCCATTAAATAAAACGCATTGCTGAATCCTTTAATGAACCTGCCTCTGCTGCCTGGTTACTGCTTCCCTGCGTTGCTCTTAGCTCCCTCTCTGTTCTGCTGTCTCAGCAGGTCCGCTCACACACCCCGGGCGGTGTGTCTTGCTTCTGCAATGAGTTCTAATAACCTACTGCCCGACTGATCTACTTTTCTTTTGCTTCCCCTGCGCTGTCCTTTCAAATGCAGTGCTGTTTGTGTGCCGCAGTATGGGAGAGGACTGCCTGTATCTCTCCCTGCCTCTTTCACTGCAGGCTCCATGCACAAGGCTGAACCATGTTAACAGAGTAAAGAAAGGTTACTGGCTCAGCATGGCCATTCACGGCTAGTTTCACAGACCCTGATTCGCTCTAATCTTGGATTGCCTCACCTACATTAACATTGATTAGTCCAAGAATAGTGCTAACGGGGGTCTGTGAACCAAGCGGACAACATTGACTCCAGAACAGATCAGCAGCCTGCAGTAGCTCCGGCCCGCTCCAGCCTGGGTGCATCAACCCTGCAGATGCCGTGAATCTGTCACGGTTCACAGCCGTGGTGTCCAGGCACTGTTTTTGGTTCACTGCCGTGGTGTCCAGGCGCTGTTTTTGGTTCAGTGCCGTGGTGTCCAGGCGCTGTTTTTGGTTCAGTGCCGTGGTGTCCAGGCGCTGTTTTTGGTTCAGTGTCGTGGTGTCCAGGCGCTGTTTTTGGTTCAGTGCCGTGGTGTCCAGGCGCTGTTTTTGGTTCAGTGCCGTGGTGTCCAGGCGCTGTTTTTGGTTCAGTGCCGTGGTGTCCAGGCGCTGTTTTTGGTTCAGTGCCGTGGTGTCCAGGCACTGTTTTTGGTTCAGTGCCGTGGTGTCCAGGCGCTGTTTTTGGTTCAGTGCCGTGGTGTCCAGGCGCTGTTTTTGGTTCAGTGCCGTGGTGTCCAGGCGCTGTTTTTGGTTCACAGCTGTGGTGTCCAGGCACTGTTTTTGGTTCAGTGCCGTGGTGTCCAGGCACTGTTTTTGGTTCAGTGCCGTGGTGTCCAGGCGCTGTTTTTGGTTCAGTGCCGTGGTGTCCAGGCGCTGTTTTTGGTTCAGTGTCGTGGTGTCCAGGCGCTGTTTTTGGTTCAGTGTCGTGCAGTTTTGTGAGTTGGGCCCATAGTAACTCATTTCTACAGCAACGTCAGATGTCCCTTACACTGTTTTTGAGTTTAGATGGAATATTTTGAATATTTTCAAATTGCACTGCAAAAACTTAAGGACTGATCACGATCAGAAATGAAAATGAAATCACGGCGTCATCGAATTGTGGATTCAATTGAAAGAGCAAACTTGAGTTAAAAATAAAAAGATCCATCCACTTTGATTGCAACAACAACTCCGGAATTACATCATAACCCTTGAAGGGCAGTATGACAGATGCATAGCCTGCTCTTCATGTTATCCCTTGTGGTAGAAGTGGGCTGATCCCAGAGGTTTTAAATACAATCCCTTTCATGAACAAGGGCCCTCGAAACAATGTGAAAAAGACAGATCAAACTGGATAGAAACTTCAAACAAACCAGCCGAGGCAGTACACTCTCCCTGGGCAAGGAGTCCTGGCAGTTCCTTCTAAAAGTCTGCCATAGTAAAAGCATGGTAAAGTGTAGTAAAACATAGTGAAAGCATGGTAAAGTGTAGTAAAACATAGTGAAAGCATGGTAAAGTGTAGTAAAACATAGTGAAAGCATGGTAAAGTGTAGTAAAACATTGTGAAAGCATGGTAAAGTTTAGTAAAACATTGTGAAAGCATGGTAAAGTTTAGTAAAACATAGTGAAAGCATAGACAAGCACTGCAAGCCCCAAGAGGTATGGTAAAGTATTTGAAACCATTCCATGGTGCCATGTTAATCTATGGTAAATTCATTGTACAGTATAACCATGGGAAAGCATGTGAAAACTGCAAAATGGGAAACTTTTATATTGGGGTAACATGAATTATAGGCCAGGCTACCCCCCACAGAAGCTGGACTTCTACCCTCAGTTAACACTTTAAATGACCAAATGACCAAATGGCAAACCAAAATGTCTGTTATATAATGTGATGGTCAGAATTAGACAGATTGCCAAAGCACGAGTCATGAAACCAGACCGTCACACTGAAGACTTGGGTGTGAAGGTCTGTGGATGGCTGTCGCTTTCACAGTACAGAGCCACCGAGTACAGCAGATAAGATCAACGGAAAACAGGAAAAGAATGAGCAACTAATAGTGTAAAAGAAATCGACGACGACAGAAAAGCAGTTTGCAGTATGTCTGTGGTTTGATTTCTGACTTTACCCGCTTCTCATTGAAGGAATACAGCGTTTACCCCCTCCTCCTGTCCTGTGATAAGCAAATCCTGGCTAAATCCAGGGTTAAAGCTGAGGCATATTCCTATTTATTATAATAAAGCGGGTGCTTTTAATGATGTGCAGAACCTCTTCTGAGTGACCTTTAAGCCACAATTCTGCACGCAATCTATGGGCATCTCTGCACACCCTTAGTGCCGACCGTGCCACTGCAACCCTGGAACCCCAAGAAGGTTAGTTTAGCACTTCGTTTTTACCGTTACACCACTGATAAAGACCATGTGGTCTGTTCAGCGTATCTAAACTCGACGTGTCTATAGACAGCCACTGTTAAGATGATAGAAATATGTTGCATATGCTAAATCCAACATGGGGAGGCTGTTTAGGGTCTTTCTGTCTGTAAGCTTATTTAATGGAGAAAACTCCATAACTGTGTTATTTAGTTCCTCCGTCCTTCAGCCGGACAGACACTGAAATGAGCGATCCCTGGATGAACAAAGAGCCGGTCTCTGTCTCGGCTGTGCTGCGGGATGCCTGTCTGATTTATCACCATGTAAAATCGCCCCCAGGTAGTGCTTTATGGTGGGAAGGGATATGTGGCTGTGATTGGAATGAGAAGCGTTGCCATGGCGCCGGGGAGAGGAAAGGAGGCATCTATGAAATGGCTGCGTGAGCCTGAGCTGAACACAGCGCTCGGTACAGGAGGCCCGGCGGGCTGCGTTTACAGCCCTCTTTTTATGGGCTCATTATCTTTTAGCAGCATCTGCTGTCCATCATGTTTTAAAGGGGGGGGGGTCTTTTTTTTAAGCAGTCGCCTCTTGTTTGTGTGCAGGAGCCTGCAATGAGCAGGCTGTGTCTGTCAGCTTCATGCGGCTGTGAAGCAGCAGCAGGGTAGCAGACAGCAGGAACTTATTATAGTGCTATAGTAAAAAAAAACACCAAAAAAAACTACAAAGACACCCCCCTCCGGGATGGGATTGGACACACCTGCATTAAATACAGTCTCTTTTTTTATCACTAATGCCCTGGCTGGGCGTATTTATAAAGTATTTTTTGAATTAGAAGAGATGCATTATCCCATGAAGTCACATTTGTTCTTTCTGGCAATACTGGGGCGATTCTGGGAGGTGAGTTAGACAGGACCGTCTTCACGAGGGTCAAAGATGTGTTTAGATTTCGGGACAGCTAATGGACAGAGGCGTCAGGAGCTGATTAGATTTAAGAACAGGATGAGTCATTCTGGTTAGGGGACAGATTTAGTGCTGGTGTCATTGATTATTTTAGGCAATACGGCCCTGAAAGTGGTGTAGCATCTACTGCTTGGTTTTGGTGATTCGTACCAGCCTCTGCTATAATGAGTACTTGAGTGATTCGTTATTGTGAACAATGTTTGAAGGTGGGTTGGCTTGCATGTAAATCTGCTGCACTTCATGCTTGTTGAACCATCAGGAAGATGTCTTTAGCAGAAGGGGTGGATCATTTATAAAATGGCTGAACGCAGTTTTGAGCAGCTTTACTGTCGATTCTGTTTCAGAATAGAGGGGAATCCCATTTGCCCTCTCCTCCAGTATTAAAAGACATGGAAACCAGGCTGGAGCTGGACTCTGCTAGACTCTGCAAACCTGCAGGCTGGAGCTGGACTCTGCTGGACTCTGCAAACCTGCAGGCTGGAGCTGGACTCTGCTGGACTCTGCAAACCTGCAGGCTGGAGCTGGACTCTGCTGGACTCTGCAAACCTGCAGGCTGGAGCTGGACTCTGCTGGACTCTGCAAACCTGCAGGCTGGAGCTGGACTCTGCTGGACTCTGCAAACCTGCAGGCTGGAGCTGGACTCTGCAAACCTGCAGGCTGGAGCTGGACTCCACTGGACTCTGCAAACCTGCAGGCTGGAGCTGGACTCTGCTGGACTCTGAAAACCTGCAGGCTGGAGCTGGACTCTGCTGGACTCTGCAAACCTGCAGGCTGGAGCTGGACTCTGCTGGACTCTGCAAACCTGCAGGCTGGAGCTGGACTCTGCTGGACTCTGCAAACCTGCAGGCTGGAGCTGGACTCTGCTAGACTCTGCAAACCTGCAGGCTGGAGCTGGACTCTGCTGGACTCTGCAAACCTGCAGGCTGGAGCTGGACTCTGCAAACCTGCAGGCTGGAGCTGGACTCTACTGGACTCTGCAAACCTGCAGGCTGGAGCTGGACTCTGCTGGACTCTGCAAACCTGCAGGCTGGAGCTGGACTCTACTGGACTCTGCAAACCTGCAGGCTGGAGCTGGACTCTGCTAGACTCTGCAAACCTGCAGGCTGGAGCTGGACTCTGCTGCACTCTGCTGAATGGCGAGGTATCTCTGCCCCAGAGCTGTCAGGCTCTGATAGAGAGCTCATTGTCACAAGAAGAAAGTGATCAGAGAGGAGCTGCAGATTCGATCCGAAACACAAATCCTGGTATTTGAAATGTGCAATGGGGTTTATTCTCATTATGAGAAGTGGCTTTCTGCAGAGGAGTGAAGATAATCCTGTTAGAGGAAACAATGACTCCTCTCCTCCCTGATTAGTGGTGGATTGGCAATCGCACCGTTTCCACCGGCACACTGCAGCCTGTCTGACTGATGGAGGTACGAGCGTTCTGCACTGAAGGGGTATTCTTTCATGTCATGTAGCAACATTATAACACACACCAGCACGACTTAACATTGACATGATAGAGCTATGGACGTAACATGCTTATGCTCCACGTTTAGGAATGATGTCATTTCTTCTGCCAGAAATCAATGCCCTCCCCAGACTGCAGGGAGATTGAGTAAGCAAACTATTAGGACCTCCTCAGGAGCAGCCTAGCATGTTAAGCACAATGTTAAACCATCGAATCCACATAGCAATCTATTGGCGTGCAGTTGCTTAGGACACAAGGGGTTAAACATGAATTCAGGTGAGCTGTTAAAGGGAGTTTAGTGGAAGCACACACCTGGGTTACATAGCGTCCTGAATGCACTGCAGAACACAGCCCTTAAAACCACAGAGAATACAAAGCCATCAGAACCTGTCCAGTGTTGAATTGTGGGCTCCATAAATAGCTTGCTGCCATGAAATTCATTAAATCCGTGACAAACGACAGCGTTTGACCCAGGAGAGCCGGGCCAGGCACAGTGCAGGGCTGTAATTATGTTAAGGGCCATCCACATTCATCAGAGGAACCCCAAACTAATTCAATTAACCCAGAGCAGCAAGGCTTGTTAGTCTGAACCTGTAAAGAGACTCTGGGGAATGGCCTGAGATGGAAAGTGTGCTAACTTGACCTAGTTTCTTGTAAGCTTTACATCTTTGAGCGTTTTGAAGTTATTAGTAAAGATAAAAACAGTTAGCATGCTTGCCTTGACTCAACCGAATGCTGATTCGTGAACCAATGAATCGATGAATGTCTGTCCAGAACCTTGATGGCAGCACAGAAAACAGCCGATGCCTAGAAGAGTCTTTCAAACCGAGTATGATCGAGGGATGGCTGATGTACCCTTTTCTTTAGATCTCACAGTTAAGCAAAGGCATTAGACGATGTACAGTTTGGGATTTCAGCAAAAGGAAGACCATGCTAGCAGATCAATGCTCAGGCAGTGCCCAGTACCACTCCCTCAGTGAGAAGAACAGTTTTCACCCCCTCCCTTCGCTTACTCCACACTCAGCTGCCTTTTCCTTGGAGCTATATTAAGACGGGTCTTTTCACAGAAATTAGCACGGGTAGCCCTGGGGCCCCCACACAGTGAACCTCAAAATAAAAAGAAACAACGTCAAGAAGGGGGTTGGCTGGAAATCGTTTTGTTTCCATAATTGGAGCAGGAAGATAGACAAGCGTATTACTCATAGAGAATCAAGGGGTAATCTATTCTAAATTAGAGGGGGGAGGCGGGGGTGTGTAGTTCTTTAGAAATCTATTGTATCCGCCTGGAGGTCCAGGATTCTGGGACAACGCGGAATAAAAGAAAGCAGGGAGTCTTTCCAAGCGCGTGGGATGGAGGAGCCTGAAAAAGCTCAGAAAAGCTTCCGCCTACAGCACTGGATACAGTGGAGAGCAGGCGGTGACGTGCTTCAGCAAATATCATTCCCTTTTCTCTCAACTCTCCCAATCACTGCGTAGCGGAAGTAACGGTTTAAACTGGCGTTCAGTGCCCGGCAAAGCCTCTGATTCGGGTGGCGCTCACGTTTCACCCTGGCTCGAGGAAGGGTGCAGCGGTGACACCCAGTTCAATGAGAGTATAATTATTGTATGCGCTCCCTGTGTGTTGGCCATGGCACTTACCCTGGGGCTGGGAAACACTGGGGCAGAATGAACCGTTGCTGAGTGGAGATACTGTGTCAGAGTCAGGCCAGCAAGACTCACTAAAGCAGAGACAGAGCCAGGCTGTACTGCAGAGAAACAGAAGGGAAACGATCAAGCAGAGCGATAAGCAATCACAGCTCTGTGGAATGTGCAATGATTTGAGTTCTGAAAAAGGCATACAGCGCCTCTTCTGCAAACAATTACAACATCAAAAATAGAACTAAACTATCCGAAATGACTGCTTACTGTTTAGCTGGCTGTGACGTTTTGGTTCTGTTCTGGGGCTCAGAGTCAGAGCGCCGATCAAGGATCTCAAGTATTGTTTCTGTGTGTATCTTCAACAGGAAAAGCCTTCGCTTTCCCGAACAGTTAACAAACCGTCACTGCCCCCTATTGGTCCAAATGTTGAAATGCACATGCAAGGCTGTGAAGAGGCACACAGCGAAGCGGGATAGTAGTCTTGCTGAAGGAGACAGCGTGCCCGAGTTAATTCATATTAATTATATGAACATGTCATGAAGGGGGTTCCGGTAAGTAATGCTCATTATTCAATGTCTTTGGAATCCCAGGTTGGCAGGTTGACTGAAGTTAATTGCTGTGCTGTCTCTGGGTAGACAGAGTCGCTGTAAGATGCGCGCTGTGCCAGGGGCAGTACGAGAGGGCTTCTCGGGAGCAGATTAGCAGGTCATGCTTGTGCCTAATGCACAACGTGCGTGGTGATTTGTTGATGATTGTAGAATTAAAGCGGCGTTCTCAACGCAATGAATGAGCTGTGTTAGGAGGGAGTAGGTAGGTGAAGAATTGAGGGTTCACTTTCCTGGTGAGTAACATGTACCCTACGTAGCTCCACTGGTGTCAAATGTCGATTTAAAGAGATTGAATGAACGTAGACCTGCTTGCTCCAGGTGCTTCTGGATTCGGGGGAGAGGTCCGGCTCCACAGGTAAGAGGCTGCGCCATTGTGTTCCCTCTTGCAGCCTGACATTAAGGGCTGCCCTCTGGATCACCGTGCTGTTATAATAATGCACGGCTTGTTTAAGTTAGTATGGTCAGCTATTCATGTTGTAATCACGCTTTCTCTAACCCCACCTGCCTTTTAAATCTTGAATTAGATTTATTTTCATTGTACACGTCAGGTCCCACATACCCGGACCGGCAAGACACGTTGTTTACTGGTCAGTCTAGGGTGACCAGATTTGCTGAATTGGGACACTTCTTGGGGTCTTATTAGAATGTAGTGCTTCTATCGCTATTTTATAACAACCTCTGACTGCACAATCGCCGCAGCTTCGTTCTCCAGTCCGCGGCCTCGTTTAACTACACGCTAGTATAACCACGCATTGCTGGTTTTGCCCTTCATTTCTGATATGTCGCTTAAGTTGAACTTTTTTCATGTATGATGACCTCATATGAGGATGCCATTTTAAAGCAAAGAAAACCAACAACAACAAAAAAATCTGTAGTATGTGTCCTAACTACTCCCCCCTCCCGCCCCCTTTTCAATATTGCATGCATGAAAGGGTTAATTTAGTATAGTTTAGTTACCCATATAGGACTCTGTTATTCTGAGCCATATTTTAATATGATGGAAACCGGGACGTTTTTTATGTTGTGGGGAAGAAATGCTGGGGCAGCTGACTGGAAAAGGGGGCGGTTCCGGTCAAACCGGGACGTCTAGTCTCACCCTAGAGTGACCAATCACATGACAGAGGAGCAGGCAGTTCACCTCCTGAGTCCGGACCTCTAGTCGGTATCGGACCTGCCTCCCTGAACCGCGTAGCTCTAAACGGGGTGATTTCCAATTGACACCGGTATTAACCGCAGCACAGCCGGACAGTAAGGGACCAGCGAGGCTCCTGCAATAGAAAGTCGCTGCGGAACAAGCTGTCCTGAAATACGGTTCTGTAACGAAAGAAGGGCAGCACCATGCGCCGGTGAGCGGAGTGAGTCTCCGTGTCACACTACACGCCGTGTTAGTTATGTGGTGACCGATGAGGAGAGATGTACGCCACTGTGTATTATTTATTGGGTAGCCACTAGTGCGCAAAATTAGCAATAACAAAAAAAAACTGAGCCGCAAAGGGGCGGTTTCAGAGCCGGGGTAAAGCGGAAGCCGGAGGAGGAAGGAAGGAAGGACGGACGGACGAACGAGACCAGACCTGCAGAGCTAACATGGCGCCTTTGCAGACATGCAGAGTTCCTGGAGCGGCAGCGCTTTGTAATTTGGCAGTCTTGTCATTGCTACTGCTGGGCGCGGTGGCACCGCAGCCGGCGCTGGGGAAGAAGCACCATCAACGAACGATCAGTGACAGGACCTGGCAAGAGATACTGGAGGGCGAGTGGATGATAGAATTGTAAGCAGCCTCTCTCTCTCCTCTCTCTCTCTCTCTCTCTCTCTCTCTCTCTCTCTCTGGTCTGTGCCACTGGTCACGTTAATAATAATTTATTTGAAGAAACGAATACAGTTATTGTTGTGGAGTTCAGTGATGTTTATTAATTTATTTAATATAATGTTTCCGTGCAATACTTAATTCACGTACACTATATGCAGGTATATTGAATGTATTATATTTGTTGGTCATTATTGTTTGTGCTAGATGACATTTTGTTGCTGTGTGCTACGCTACTGTCTACATGCATGGTGACACAGAATGAGCACGCTTACCTGGTCAGACTGTACGCCGTGCAGACTGTAGACATGACCTGCGGAGATAATACTAACCATACAATGTGTACGCCGAACATATTATAAAGACACTGAGGGGATGAAGGGATGTCCAGAAACCATTATACAGTTATAAGATTCTGTTAAATTATTATTATTATTATTATTATTATTATGTATTATTATTGTTTCACATTATTCACATTTAATTAAAAACCCACACATTTTCAGCAGACCGGTTTTAATATGATCATGATGACAGCTGCCCACAGTAAAAGTACACATACAGGCAGGCACAGATCAGCACTGTGGTTAGAGGGGAATCCAGGGTCAAGAGTTGCCAAGGATCTGTCCCTAGGTTCTAGAGGCCAGGCTGTTTTCCAGAGAGCAATTCCCTGGGTTCTAGAGCCCAGGCTGTTTTCCAGAGAGCAATTCCCTGGGTTCTAGAGCCCAGGCTGTTTTCCAGAGAGCAATTCCCTGGGTTCTAGAGCCCAGGCTGTTTTCCAGAGAACAATCCCCTGGGTTTTAGAGCCCAGGCTGTTTTCCAGAGAGCAATCCCCTGGGTTCTAGAGCCCAGGCTGTTTTCCAGAGAGCAATCCCCTGGGTTCTAGAGCCCAGGCTGTTTTCCAGAGAGCAATCCCCTGGGTTCTAGAGCCCAGGCTGTTTTCCAGAGAGCAATCCCCTGGGTTCTAGAGCCCAGGCTGTTTTCCAGAGAGCAATCCCCTGGGTTCTAGAGCCCAGGCTGTTTTCCAGAGAACAATCCCCTGGGTTTTAGAGCCCAGGCTGTTTTCCAGAGAGCAGTCCCCTGGGTTTTAGAGCCCAGGCTGTTTTCCAGAGAGCAGTCCCCTGGGTTTTAGAGCCCAGGCTGTTTTCCAGAGAGCAGTTCCCTGGATTTTAGAGCCCAGGCTGTTTTCCAGAGAGCAACCCCCTAGGTTCTAGAGCCCAGGCTGTTTTTAAGGATTCAGCTCGGTTTGCTGTTCATGGAACTGCTCTGAACTGTTACTGGTTTCTATAACAACAGTCAAGGTGAGTCTTGTGCAGTGCATACACACATAACGTCATCTAATCCTTTAAGACAGACCCTGCATTCCTTAAACAGCTTAGTTATACCTTCCTCGATGATAATAAGTGCAGATGCACTGATGGCAGGTATACCCACAGCCCTGATGCTATAGTTTACTTTGTATATTGTTTACCTTGAACACGTTTGACGAGGATTTGCAAGCGTATGTCGTGCCTGATTCCTGTTGACGAGGCCCTCATTAGGATTCTGCCTGCGGTTCAATGTGCAGGATACCTGATAGACTAGTTTGACTAGGGGAGTCTTATTTCCATCCCTGCCTCTCCTTGGAGCCGGGTTTACTGTTTTTGTGAGACTGGTTTGGCTCGTCTCGTTTCAGCTTTGCCCCATGGTGCCCAGCCTGCCAGCAGCTGCAGCCAGAGTGGAATGACTTTGCAGAATGGGGGGACGACATTGGGGTCAGTATCGCCAAAGTGGACGTCACCGAGGAGCCAGGTAGGGGCCGTGGCAGATCCACCGGTTGCACGAGGTGTCGCACTGTCCTGACTGCACACATTGCTGTCTGTTTCATTTCAAGAACGACTTTCAACACGGATACCAGATTTGTAATGAAGAACATGAAAAGTTTTTCAAGACTTCCCAAAGCTCTTAACAGAAAAGCGTCTAAAAAACCAATCTGCGAGTTAGGTGCAGACCTCTCGGTAGAATCTGCGTTTAACTTTGTCTTTCCTGTTTTTGCAGGGCTGAGCGGTCGCTTTATCATCACAGCTCTTCCAACCATCTACCAGTGAGTATCCCAAGATTGTAAAATGCCAGCTATTCTGTACAATGCTTAGCTATGCTTTAGCATGTTATTTACACATACACACCGCTATGCTTTCACTCTTATGTGACTGTAACGCTCGCGTTGGATTTTGTGGTGCATGCTGCTGGCACTGAGGTGATTCAGATCAGTACTTTTAAAATAACAGAACCCCTGTAGCCGTGCCAGTGTCAGCTGGGCTGCAGAATAACCGGGTTCTCTTTCTGTGAACCAGAGAAGTGTGGTGGTGGTGGTGAAGGGTATCTGGCTGTGTAGAGAAATGAAAGCGGCCTCAGATCCTGTCATGCACTTTCACTACCCCCTCTCTCCACACTCTGAGCTGTGGGGTGTTGCAGTGATGGAAATAAGACTCCTGCTGCATAGCAGGTTTTACTGTGAGTTTAATAAGACGCCCCCGAGCGCGTTGCCTATACAACGTAGCTCGTCCAGTCCGTGGTAAAACCTGGAATGAGTGAAACTGTTACGCAGCGGGAGTCTTATTTCCATCCCTGCGTTATTTTATTACCTCGGCCCTATACTCTCTTCTAGGAAAACCCTGTAACCTTGAGATCCAACAGCAGGATTCAGCCTCTTCCTCAAACGGGTCCCACAGAGACCACTGGAGAGGCTACTTGATCAAACTAGTAACCGATTGTGAATACTGGTGCAGGTGCAGGTGTATCCTGTGCTTGTGTTCTCGGTCTCCACTAATGACAGCTGTATCCTCTTCAGTGCAATGAAGCAGCTGTCTCCTTCGCATGGTGGTTTGGCACTGTGGATGTAGGGCATGGCCGAGGCGATTTTATTTTGTAAACTATTTTTTTTTTCTCTCAGCTGTAAAGACGGTGTGTTCAGGAAGTACGAGGGAGGCAGGACTAAGAACGACTTCCTGAGCTTCATTGAAGAGAAGAAATGGCGCGAGATCGAGCCTGTGTCATCCTGGTTTGGGCCCTCGTCCTTCCTGTGAGTGTGCGGTAGCAGTGTGTGCGTGTCTGTGTGTGCGCGCGCGTGTGAGAGAGAAAATGAATGAATGTCTGTTTCCGGTTTCAAAACCTACCAGTAGTGTGCTGTTCACCTCAAGCATGCTTCTCGATTTCTTCTGAAACCCTCCCTTCCTGTTCATTTTTGGATTGAATGAAGGCACATTTGTTGTGTAATTTGTTGAGTTAGGCTTGGGTCACGGCTCCTTTATGTCTCTGATGGTGAAGCTATAACTTTTTTTTTGTATAACTTTTTTTTTTTTCTCTGGTCTTCATTGGTTTTCCTTTTGATGTGTAACCTGGATATTGCTGTTCGTGTCAGGTAGTGAAGATGCTGGAGAGCCTTGATGATTTTATAATGAGTGATGCGTTTGTCTCTTGCAGAATGAACATCATGTCGGGCCTGTTCAAGCTCTCCATGTTTATAAGGGTAACCTTTCACTTTCACTCGTGTTCAAGCTTTCCATTAGCAATGAAATTTCTGCTGCTTTCTTAATTTACACATTGAAACTCCTTCGTCGATCAAGCTGGACACACATCAAGCTGAATATCCCCCCTCTGGGCCTGCATGTTAGGTTACATGAAAATGTTAAAGAAACAGAGAGAGAATGCTTCGGGACTTGAAATTCAAAACCATAACTGAACATGAACGCCTGTAAACATGCGGTATGCAACGCGCAATCTGTTTGTGTTTAGTTAATTCCTAAAACACAATAAAGATTAGAAGATTCAAATAGTGCAGGGCAAGGATGGAAATAAGACTCCCAATTGCAGAGCAGTCTGATCCAGTCCTGGTTTTACTATGAGTTTAATAAGACACACCTGAGCTGGTTACCTCTACACTGTGACTTATCAAACCTGGAATGGGTGAAACTGCTGAGGAGTCTTCTTCCCAGCCCTGCAGTGGATCGTGATCCTGTTTCATGTCTTGGTGTTTTCTTCTCTCCTCAGCATTGTCACAATTACTTCACGGAGCACCTGGGCTTGCCGGTGTGGGGCTCCTACACGATCTTCGCTCTGGCCACCCTGTTCTCTGGCCTCGTTCTGGGGCTGGTGAGTCTCACTCCAGCGAGAAGGGGGGCGGGGGGAGGATGCAATGGATTACTGAGGGATTTCAATGGGATAATCCAGGGAGAAGCCACAGTGTGCTTGGAGGGGTTGACTGGCAGACGTGATCGTGGTTTAGAGGTGTTTAAACCAGGGCGTGTGAGTCTCAATGTATGTGCACGCTAACAGATAAGAAGTGTGATCCAAGACTTGAGATCTGTTTATTGATGGACAGACTGTGAACAGGATCAAGTGCATGAGATGCTTCATTCATTCATTCATTCATTCATGCAGCCTTCTTCAGCATCCCTTCAGTGCAGGTGTTTGTGAAAGTTCTGCATTGTTAAATTGAACCAGTTAATACAGTAGTTGGTTCTTCTGAGGGCCGACGTCATTAGGGCTCCATGGCTTTTCATTGTGAAGACAATAAGCCCTGCAGAGTCTACTGAGCATTGCTTTGCTCTGTGGTACTCCGAGTATCTCGAGCTGCAGTGGACTAGGAGGTGCAAGATGTTGAGAAACTACACTGTTAATGTAATAGATTAGATCCTCCTCCATTATTCTCGGTGTCTCTAAGTAATGGGTGTGTTCTCTCGGTCCTCTCTTCCAGATCCTGGTGTTTGTGGCGGACTGTGTGTTCCCCTTCCGCAGATTCACTCCTCAGAACTACTACCAGAGTAAGAGCCCCTTCCTCTTCTGTAACTGGATCTATAGCTGTGCTTGTATTCCTGCGGTTTGTTGTGGCCCAGGCTTCTCCGCTGTCTGTACTGTACCTGCGCAGTATACTGTGCAGTATATCTGCATAGAGTTGATGTGTGTGTGTGTGTGTGTGTGTGTGTGTGTGTGGTACGTTGTCTGCTCTCTGCACTAACTCTGCTTGTTTCCTCTGCTCGTTCCAGGGAAGCAGGCTCTGGACCAGGCTCGGATCATGAAGAGGCTGGAGGCGGAGCAGGAGGCGGACGGGGAGGCTGACGAGGAAGACGAGTACGATTACGAGGAGGAAGGGGAGGGGGAGGAGGTGTGGAGGAGGAGAGGAGGCAGCGAGCCCGAGGAGAGGCACAGCAGGGCCAGAGAGCGGCTCCATGCACAGGAGGAGGGCTCCCCGGATACGCTGCGCAAGAGAAACCCTGCCACCGCCGACCAGAGCGACCCCTAGAGGACGGGAGAGGAACTGCATGCACCTCGTACACAGTCACTGGGAGAGCTGATCCGAGTCTGCAGTGTGGCTTGATGCCTGTGCTCTTCAGCTGTCTGTCAGTATGTCTGTCTGTCTGTCTAACCTACTGGAGGTGTGCAGGAAATTAACATTTGACTGTCCCTTTAAAAAAATAATAATTAAAGCAAGACATCAGCTTTCTCTCTTAAGTAACGTTGCTTCAATATTCAGCCATAAGATGGCTCTCAGCGCTCAGTGAAAATGATACTTTAAAAGGATTCAGCCTAAAAGGGAACTGATCCTAGCTGCAATATTCAAGTTTCATTCAGTTTGTTTTTTTTGTAATGCTTAAAAGCTGACCTGTCGAGAGACAGGGTTCGTGTTCTTGCCTATCTGTGTTTTTTTTAAAGCTCTTGGCGAGAGTAAGAGAAAGCATGCTGGTCAGGTTCTGTAAAGTCTCGCACCCTCTTAAACATTTCTTAAGAGGCACTGGAAGGATTTGAACTTGATAGCATCAAAGCCTTTCTCTTGAATTGTTTTGTGAATTTAGGACCGACCTGCTTTCCTTTGTCTGAGGAATTGCAGATTTGTTTGATCTTTTAATTTCCAAGCCATTTATTAACTTCTGTTCCTTCCATCTTTTCAACATGCTCCTTTATACTCCATCTGTACTGTATACCAGGCACAGTGCTGTGCGTCTCAAGCATGGTTACATGTAATAAATACATTGTGATAGAAAATGAACAGTGCTACCCAGAGGGATTTGATACAGCACCTTGACACATGAAACTGCAGTGCTGGGTCGGGCACTTCATCCGTTTGCTTATGAAAGCTTTTGATAACCTGAGATGACGTGGACTTGAGGGCTTCGGGTTTTACATTTTAAGATGCATGTAGTTTCCATTCCACTTCTTACAAACATGATAAAAACTTGTCTGCAGAATTGCTTTCAGGCACTGCTATTTTTCAATATTCCCGTTAAGTTGGGTTGCTTGTGGTCATGAGGACAGCACAGTAATAATCCAACAGCAACACAGAACACCCACGCGCGTGCTTCAGGAAAGGCAGTCTAGGGGAATACCCAGCGGTGTGCTGTTAGCTCAGCTCTTGTAAGTAAGACTTGTTGGAGAAAGCTTGGCTAATACAAAGTCTGGGTCTTTAAAGAGCAATTTGGGAATAAAATGTCAGATTGACGATATATCAGTTTCTATTTCAGTCATCACATCAAGTAATACAAAGTATTGTCAGTGCTGTTTACTGCTGATGTTTTAATCTGCATGTGTTCACTTGCATGGATCTGGCAGAGCCAGGGTCTTCAGAAGCACCTTTTTTCACGCACCCTTTTCTAATACCGCACTCGGGTAGATAAGGTTAATCGATCGATTATTTTTTAATCGTTCAATGCTCATGAATCATTAATGGATTGAAATCCCGACTTGAAAGTGCTTGTGTTCTCCTCAAAGTATTCCTGCATCCAGTGGGAGCGGAGTGTTGCAGGGGGTAGGATAACGGTGCACCAGACCCACCTGGGAGTTTTGAAATGATCCTGAAAGCTCTCTTGAGCCATGGCTGTTCTCTCATGCCCTCATGTCACAAGTTGCTCTTCAGTGTTGCAGGCCCGTCCTGCTGCTCTGAGACTATCTGTTTGTTTTAGTGCTGTTGGTGTCTCTCTGGAGTGATATTACATGCGTTCACATTGGAAAGGCGTCCTGTGGTGCTGCTGTTGAGATCCTGTACTAGTTCAGTGTAGCTGCAATGCTGTTCAGAGGCTTTCTTTTTTTGTCTTCTGTTTTATAATGTTTTGCGAAGTTGGGTTCCAGACTGCTGCAGAGAACAGCAGAACGGTGAGCCGATTCCCAGGGAGGGGGCTAGCTGAGGAAAGGCTGTCTCCTCTAGAACAATGTGGATTTCAAATACTCTACATGTTTACTGACACCTGAAATATACACCACGCAGGGCATTACAAACTGCTAACGTTGCACCTTGGATTCAGAGCCGAAATAAGTAAATAAAAAAATGCCAAGAATCAGAAGTCTCAAGTATTTTTTTGTCATTTACTATTAATAATATTATTCTTGTTGTGCATGACTTCTTTTTCCATGTACAAAGATGTTTTGCTCCTTCCCCTGATAAGTAGAAACTTCAATATAACATGTCTGCACTTCCACTATAATTTATGTTCAAGAATAAGGTTCTCAAAAAGTCAAATAGTTTAATAATACCTTGCTTCAGATCTACAGCTTTTTTTTTAGGTTTAGGAAAGATTTCTAGAGCCAGGTAAGAAATCATTGTTCTTTTATAGGATGTTATTAATTTATGAATAAACTATTTGAGGGAGTGTGTTGAGTCAGCAGATGGCGCTGTTCGTCTGCTGAAGTTCAGATGTGCAGCTTGAGCTGGTAAAGAGAATTCCACTCTGCCATTCCACTGCAGGCCCTCTCAACGCAGGAAGCTGCGTGGGAAGTAATTAAGCAATTTCAACTTCTTAAATGAGATAGCAGGGCAGGCAGGGGACTGCAAATCATCCCATATCCAAGCCAGAGCATCTCTGAGGCCCTGCCCACCTTGTGATGCCTCGCTGTCCCGGACAGTCCTGCACGACACTGACAGCCCTTCTTACTTACTGATTGATATTTTTCAATGTTTTGTTTTTGCATGCTGATAAAGACTAATTCAATAAAATTTAACACAATTCAATTTGCCTTTTGGCACAAGGGTGATGGTGGTGTGGTTGGAGTACGAGCTTCGCTGGGCACGGAGGGTGGCGGGTATTGGTCACTGAATGACATAGTCTGCCGTTACACTTCAAACCGAGTGAATCGATGAGATGCCTGCTGTGTTTGGGCATCTTAAATTCTCAATTGCCTTTGTTGTCTGCTTTGGGTGTTCGTAGGAATGTGTCCGAGTCCTGCTCAGGGAGTGATCAATCAGAGATCTGGAATCTCGGAGTCTCTGATAGGAGATGCAGGGATGGGACCTGTTGCAGTATCTCCAGATCCAGCGCTCCCTCACTGATTCCAGCTGCTCTGATAGATTGGACTGGGGGATTAATACAGTCCCCCCAGGACATGGACCACAGGGACTCCCCCGTTGTGGTTTCTGTCTGTGGCTGTTTGCTACCGTGCAGATATGGAGTTCCTGCAAGAGGGGGAGGGGGAGGGGGAATGATCTAGCTGTAGCTATGTCAAATCAAGACCATATCTTCATATTGTGTGTTTTTCAGCTTCGCCTCGCGTGGTGTTGCCTGTAACGCTGCCCTATCAGTGTGTGTGTTTAGGGAGAAGACTGATCACATGCTCAGTCATCCAGCTGTTAGTTTGCGACACCTCCAGGCACATCCCGAAGTCTTGGATCTGGAAGCAGAGGGATTGTTATCAGTGGGAGGCTCTGCTGAACCCCTGCCCTCCGTGCAACTAACCAGACACCTCTCTGCTGACACAGTTTAGACACGCCGGCTCCCTCCAGGATGGAGACCGGCATGCTGCCACCCTGCATACGACCCCCCTTGTAATTCCTGGGCAGTTTTCAAGAAGCTGTCTTCGTCTGTGCTTGTGTGGTCCAGGTGTCTGTACAGTGCTGCCCTGCGGCACAGCCTGACCTTCACACTGTCTTCTAGCTCGCCCTCGGTCAAGGCTGAGAGACTGCCCTTGGATTCATGTCTGCTCTGGACCAATTAATCCGAAAGAATAACAGCTTATCGGCTGAGAGTAGTTACACAGTACACGGTGTAGCATGCTGGAAGTGCAGCGGTTTAGTTACGCTTGGGGGCTGTTCTGTAAACAAGGCTAAGCTGTGATGGGAGCTTGGAAATGACAGGCGGGGCGTGAACTGGTGACTCCGCGCACCGCAAGCGAGTACCTTAACCACAATGCAAAAAAGAGCCGGGCTCATCTGTATGCAACAACACATGCTGGTAGAGTTTTCACATTAAACAAGAAAGTATTTTCAAAATGTATCTATGGCTTGTGGGCTGGAAGGGCATCAGTCCCAGAGAATTCCTCAAATATTTCACTGAATCGTGTCGACACAAGCCTCGCTGCTCCGAGCCCTTTCCACGCTTCTTTTTTCACTATTGAAAAACATTTCCAATGATTGTCAGCAAGGCTAGGGAAAGGTGAAAGAAGTACACCCTTGAAGCTCGTTGCTCAGACTGCTTTGTAACAGGAGACCCCTTTCTATTCCTCACCTTCGTAATGAAGTCTTATTCGTTCTTTTTCATGTTTTGAGGAAGCAGGCGTTGGCAGACTCAAGGGTGCTGTTATTCTGCAGTTGTGCAATGTGTTGCTTTTTCCATACACAGCACGGCAGACCCCCTCCCCGCCCCATGCTTCTGTCTCTAATGACATTTGAGGGCGTTTCTTGAAGTGAAAACCCCCTGACTAATACATGCAGCCCCCCTCTAGTCTGTGAGGTTCAGTAATGTGCTGTAATGCTGTGTTTCATGTGGGTATCTGCAGTGCCTGGTGATTGCTGACTCACCCCCACATTCCTGCGATAATGAGGCAGAAATCTCCCCTGTGATTCGGGACACGGTATTCCATTAGGGAAATTGCATTCTTTTTAAAATCCTGACATGGGGGATAAGTGCACTTGCCTTATACCTCTCTGCATGGTTAGAGTCCCACTTAAAGTCTTCATAAGTGAAATCAGCTTAGCCTTCAGTGGACAGTAGTGTAATATGCATCACAAAGCCATAGCACAGTTATCAGTGCTGGTTACCTTTCAAGGGGGTCAGTCTGAGAAAGAGAGGCCAGGGATTGGATAGACATGGAGACCCCAGTCCCATATGCTGTGATTTTAACATCAAGCTGTCGCATAGCAAGCTGTGTTTCATATTCGTTGTTTTGCTTTGACTCTTCTCCTGCTGTTATTTTGTGACAGTTACTTCATTTTCCGAGTGTTGTTTTAAGCAGAGCAGAGCCGTACCCTGTACCTCCTCCTCCTCCTCCTCCCTGTCCACAGACTCTGTGCTGCCGAGCCCTGCCAGGAACACTGCGGTCTGCCGCGGCTGAACTCTGCATTGTTTCCACAGCTCGCTTCTCTGGCCTGGCTCTCGCTAGCCGTTTCCACGGCGACACGAGTTCTGTTGTTGCAACAAGAATGTTGTGCTGTGATCCCGGTGTGGTCCGGTCTGAATAAAAGTCTGCCGTGCACATCTGGAGGGCAGGGTAGGGAGATTAGTGGGTTTAAAAAAAAAAAATGAAGTCATGATTTTGTTAAATCTCAAGTTTGCTTGTATTCATCTGAGCGTTTAAGTATGGAGATGGTGGGGTTTTTTTTGTTTTGTTTTGTTTTAAAGTTTAGTGCTGATTTTAAAGGTGAGGGACGCCCCAGTAGATAGAGAGAGAGCACACCTTAATCCTGACCCGAACACCCCTGCCTGCCATTCAGTCCCGGGCTTCTCTCTAATACAGATTGAAACTTTTTTACTGTGCTGTCTGCACGCCTGTGTTGTTGCCAGTTGTGGAGTGTAACATGAAAACATGCAGTGGAAGGGATGTGAAGTGATCCAGACAGAGGTCAGCTACCCTGCAGAGAGCGCGCTGCCCCTAGAACAGCAACACGCCTCTCATTTCAGTAGCTCTTTTGTCTGACAGTTGGATCTCATCCTCGGATTTGCAGAATTGATTAAATGGAGCCATTCGATAGAAAAGTGGAAGAATCTTAAAAGTGGTGCTGTATGATTTCAGTGAATCCAGACCTTGGTGGTGTTTTGTGTCGGGTTAACATTACATTTCACAGCCTTTCCTGACTGGGACTCGTAGGCTTGTGACAGAGGTAGGTAATAATGTCTTTTTTAATGTTTTTTTTTTTCTTCCCCTCCTCCTGAGTGCACGAATGCTTATACAGAGAAGCTGGGGGAGGGAGGAGGTGGCTGTGAGCGTACCTGCTGAACACCCGTGGGAGTCACTGGGACCAGCGCCAGCGCATACCTGTGCTTTGTCCCGGCTGCACAGATCTGAGAGGGCTGGTTCTGGGCACCGGCACTGCTGGCAAAGCCCTGCTCTGTTTACTTTGTTGTATTTAGGACGATTCTGCCTGTCATTCATGACTGATTCTATACACTCCGTAAGTATACTGTGGCTGGCCTGAACACACACGGACAGACGGGGATTATATTCCAGGTTGGGGCTTTCGTCACGCATAGGAAGCTGCCCCCGAAGAGGCCCTGTGTAATTATAGCATGCATGCTCCACTAACGAAGGCGTAGCTTGACTTTTAACCCTAAAAAAGGGGGCCTCAGGGGGTCGAAGGCATGGAAACACTGCAGAACTTTCTTTAAGCTAAAGTTTCCTTAGCTTAGGGGGTAAGGGGATGAGGGGAGGGATGGGACCCTTCCTTAAAGGGTCCTGTTAGTCCCCGGAGTGTGCCGTGCTCCAAGGGTTTGCTCTGCAGTAAATCAGGGCAGTGCAGCTGTCCTCGGGGGGGTGGGGTGGGGTGGGGTGGGGAGGGGGCTGCTAACTCTCGAACGGAGCTCCTTGCACAGACTGCAGGTGATGAACTCTGCAGAGGTAATGAAAGGGTGCGCGTGTCTGCGAGGCCTGCAGCTCGCTTCTCCTCTTTCATCTCTGCTTCGGGGCCGAGTGTCTGGATTCAGCAGCAGCCAGCAGGGTCTCGTGGGCGCTCGTAGAGTGAGTTAAGAGCCAGATTAGTCCTGTCACAGGGCCGGAGCCTGCTCGCTGCTGACAGGGAACAGACACACAGCTGCAGGAGGGGAATCCATTGCTGTTGCCAGGACCTTTACTTTAACAGCACTCCATAGAAGGCAATGTGAAATTAATTAATGAGGCGTTTACCATAGGGCATTCGGAGCCTATAAGAAGCACCACTATCACTGTGTACATTCCACTAAATAAGGGAGTATGCACTACCCTTGCACTGTCCCTCACATGGTAGATACGTACACATGCCGTTCTGGAACCTGGTTGCAGCTGGGCTTTGGGGGTTTTGCAAAGTACAGCAAGACATTGTCTAACTGTACCGCTCGAGTAGACTGTTCAGTGCATGGTCGTTATAACAGCATTAGTTTGCATTGGCTCCACTGCTTTTGAAGGGATTAGTGCCCGGTCTGCTGGCGACATTGGAAACAGGTCCCCAGAGGGGAAAGGGTTAAGTGAAGCCTGCAGCCCCCCCCCCCCCCCCCCCCCCCGTATAAACACTCTAGAACTCTTCAAAGTTCCAGGTGACGTGAATGCCTGTGAGTGGAGAGCGCTGCGTCTGTAATCACAGGGCTGTCAGCAGTAACACTGCTCTATTATTATGCAGTAAGATGCTGCGTTGCTGTTTCTCTTCATCCAAACGAAGGCTGCTGTGTGGGCTGTAGAATGTGACCTTTCACCTGCCCTGACCCTGATTTGACCCAGCTTGTGTACAGAATCTTTGTGGCAATGCAATGTGTTTGGACAGGCCAGCTTTTCGAATTGATTTCTGATTTCTAATCAGTGCTTGGCTTGTGTGACTGCAGTTAAAGAAACCTGGAGGGCGTGTACAGTAGACACCATTCACAGTTGGTTGGGTTACATCACGCTGAGTGCGGTACTGCGGGGTTGAAAACAGAACCTGTTAAACAATACCAGCAAGTGCTGATGAGGTGTTGACTATCAAAATCTGTGAACGGGAACACAGATTCACACAGCGCAGATCTGCAGTGTCCCGACCCATTCACAATGAAACGCAGATTCACACAGCGCAGATCAGCAGCGACCCGACCCATTCACAATGAAACACAGATTCACACAGCGCAGATCTGCAGCGACCCGACCCATTCACAATGAAACACAGATTCACACAGCGCAGATCAGCAGCGACCCGACCCATTCACAATGAAACACAGATTCACACAGCGCAGATCTGCAGCGACCCGACCCATTCACAATGAAACACAGATTCACACAGCGCAGATCTGCAGCGTCCCGACCCATTCACAATGAAACACAGATTCACACAGCGCAGATCAGCAGCGTCCCGACCCATTCACAATGAAACACAGATTCACACAGCGCAGATCAGCAGCGACCTGACCATTCACAATGAAACACAGATTCACACAGCGCAGATCTGCAGCGACCCGACCCATTCATAATGAAACACAGATTCACACAGCGCAGATCAGCAGCGACCCGACCCATTCACAATGAAACACAGATTCACACAGCGCAGATCAGCAGCGTCCCGACCCATTCACAGTGAAACACAGATTCACAAAAAGCATATATATAGTCATTGCCAATGATTTTTTTACCCCAGTTTTCTCCCCAATTTGGAATCACCAATTGTCTTATTATTAATCCCGGTTCACCGCTGCCACCCCCCAGCAACTCTGGAAACGGAGGCTGAAACATGCATCCTCCGAAACGTGTTCCTATGGCAAAGCGTATTAAAAGCATGACAAACCAGGGTAATCTATGATAAATACATAGTATAACCATGGGAAAATGAAAAAGCAGAGCACCATTGAAAAGTGAAGTACTGTGTAATTTAAAGATTACAGATGCCGTTACCTAGGGCTAGGGTGCGGTAAACTAATTTAGTTTGAATTAAAAAAAAAAATTCAAAAATAGTGTCTCATCAACCAACAGTGAATGATAATTATCTTGGTTTCATAATATCCTTTCAGGTCTGCTCTGGCGAGCTACATTCCAAAGCGGGGCTGCTCTGAGCCTGCATTTTCAGAAGGGCCTGATTCTAAACCAGAGGCTTTCAATTCCACATTTATTTATTTATCTTTAGTTTCAAACAGGAACCAAAAGTACTGGGCCCAACCCCCAAACCCTTAACCACTGTTTCAAGGAATGTTTTCTTCAGGACTGTTTATTTTTTCTTTATGTTTTGAGTCATTTCAATGTCGTACATGAAAGGGTTAAAACAGTCCAGGGCTCTTCCACACTGCTGCTGTGAATGCCAACGAACACAGTAAGAAAGGGATGGATCAGGGAAACCGCAGCCATGTGCTCTTCTGATTGGCTGCCTGCTCTGACCTGCTTGTAGCCGTTAGGGTTGAGCTCTTACTGTGAATGCATTGCAAAAGAGCAGAGAAGGGCGTGTCTCTCATGTAATCGTTATGAACATAATAGACTCCTTGTCTAAAGGTCTGTCTCCTTTTATAACTGAGTATCATTTTCGTGCCACTGAATAGCAAAGTGCTGGATCACGGAACATGTGAATCCCAGTGAGCACATTTGTAAAAAATGCTGGAATTTTGCAGGGATATTGTGCTGCTCGCTCAATGAATCACAGGTGCAGGCATTCCAGAATTCCTCTGGGAAATTCCACAGACAGCATGGAAGATTCATGTTCGGGGAATGACCTTTGACCTTTGCAATCTGGATTAATCCGACACAGCTCTGAAGAGCAGCCAAGCAGCTGGAAGATCAGCAGAGGGTCAAATGATCCAGAAGGTTTGAGTTTTGTGACGAAGTCTGGTAACACTTTCCATGAAGTGTCTCTAATTACTGAGTATTTACATAGTAGCTACTTAGCAAACACATTATTATTATTATTATTATTATTATTATTATTATTACACTATCTGCCCCTAACCCTAACACTAACCTTCCTAACTCTTTTCTGATATACAGTGCAAAAATACTTACACACTAAGTACATTGTGACTATGCAGAATAACATTGTAATGATGTGTCAGTACACATGTATTTACTAAGTAACTACTCTGTAAATACACAGTAATTAGAGATGCAGTGATCTCAGATCCACAGACAAATCTGCCCCTCTCTAACTGTATCCAATGGATTGCAAATGGAATATCAACTCTGCAGGTTTCGTTTCAGATCCGAGTCCAGGGAATCCAGCGGGCCTGCCTCACGCTTCCTATTCATGAGTCACGCTGCTTCCTGTACGAAGTGACCATCCTGCTGGTGTTCACCCACCATTCACAGTGTATCAGAGAGCATTCCTTACTGCCAGCTTACAGGACGGGGTGCAAAGTGACCATCCTGCTGGTGTTCACCCACCATTCACAGTGCATCAGAGAGCATTCCTTACTGCCAGCTTACAGGACAGGGTGCAAAGTGACCATCCTGCTGGTATTCACCCACCATTCACAGTGTATCAGAGAGCATTCCTTACTGCCAGCTTACAGGACAGGGTGCAAAGTGACCATCCTGCTGGTGTTCACCCACCATTCACAGTGAATCAGAGAGCATTCCTTACTGCCAGCTTACAGGACAGGGTGCAAAGTGACCATCCTGCTGGTGTTCACCCACCATTCACAGTGTATCAGAGAGCATTCCTTACTGCCAGCTTACAGGACAGGGTGCAAAGTGACCACCCTCAGAGTAGGCTTGAACTTGATCCCTACACCAAACCCTGCCCCCATACCCACACGCTCAGCTCCCTGAATCGTAGAGGTGGGTGGCTACAATGACAATGATATTTTTAATACATGTATAATCACAGAAGTACTGTGCATTGTCACATTACCGCCCTAATCGAGACCACATGTTTTATGAGTGTTTTGTTTCTGTGCAATCAGTGTGAATGAACGGTTGTTTCATTTTTCTGCTGTCTTCCTACAGCCTGTTCAGTACGGTGCTATGGGGGAGGAATCAGGGGCCTGGTGAGCGAATCACATGCTTACTCAGGGTTTTGCTCCTGTGTAATTCCAATAAGATCTGGAGCGATCACAGAGTTTATTCAACATGCACGTGACCTATGAAAGAGTGCTTTCTGTGAAGCTGAAAGGGATATTCCATGAAATGACTGTATCCCTCCCTCCTCCCAGCCACGGACACTGCCAGTGTGTGCTGCGAGCGGGCTCACTGTCTACACCCCCTCCCATCTTCATTTCCTGTTTATTCTCACTTTGTCCCCAATTTTCTCTCGTGGTTGGCTTCCAGACTCCGCTGTGGGGTGTGCTGTGTTGAAATAAAGCAAAAGTTTCAGCATTACCATGAAAAAAAACCCCACCGATTTAGTACACAAGTCCTGGTCCAATCACAAACTATCTATGCAGACATGTACACAGGACTGGATGAGATAACACCACTCAAAACTGCACACTGATATTTCAGAATTTTTTTTTAAAATCTGATTTTCATGAAAAAGACGCTGGAAGTATTTCATTAGTTATCCTAGGGTTGTTTTTCTCTTCAGTTGCTTGAAACGTACTTGCTGAAAGAGTGCCGTTTTTCACTCCCATTAGCAAGGAAACAGTTTGTTACAATGACATTTTAACAACACGTTTGTGTTTTAAAGTAACGTTCAAGGGTTCTTATAAATCATGCATTTATAGAAAGGCTTTCATTCCATTTGCTCCTGTTTTTTTTACTCATTTTACACCCAGCTAACTAACACAGCTAACTGCCCTGGAGCCTTTATACTGCACAACTGATCGCATATATGGACGCAGTTCCAGTTCAGCTGCTTTTAGATCACATTGCACCTATAAAAGGAGTTCCATTTATTTTAAAACCAAAACCTGAATCGGGATCCGCTTTCTACAGCACCAGCACAGTACATTTCAAAAGAGTGCCTCTGTGAGCTAGCTGGCATTGCAAAACACCGGTCCCCAGAAGAGGAATCCTGCATGGCGGAGGTCGTGTGGAATGTCATGCCCCCCTCCCATTTAATATGTGCTTTCCTGGCTGTTTATAAATAATGTGTCGAGTCAATCACTGAGTCACTGCTGTGGCAGCTGGGGCTGTGCGTTTGTCCCCCGAGGACTGCAAGTGTAAAGCAGCCAGAAGCACACAGGTAAATGCATTGAACTAAAGCCCTCCTGCAGCCCATAGTGACGCTGCAGCATGTGCACCTGGGTTCGAAAGAGGAGACAGCGCAGAGCAGCGCTGGACTTAATGTTTCTTTATTATAACCTGATTTATTTTGGTATGTTTTTGTTTTTTGTTTTTTCTTAGCCAGTCAGACCTCCTGGATTAAACAGCTTGTTTACAAGAGTAACCGAACCGAGGGTATGGGCCCTGCCTGGGATTCGCTCTCATATTTAATCCTATTCTGAATGTAACAAGACTCTTAAAACACCCAGCTTGTTGTTTTTGTTAAAACCAGTAATTAAACTCTCATGGCTTTGGCTGAGCATGATGTCACTCTAACACTGAGACTTTAATTAGTGGTTTATTGTGCCCTCCAAACCTGCTATTACCCTAGACATCTCCTTGCTTCAACACTGCGTTTTAAAGGAGGGCTCTCTAACATTTGAAATCTATCTTCTTACCTATTATTAGCAATGGCAACATTATGACTGACTCTCCCCCTTCTTCTCCCCCGTTGCAGATGTTTTGGCCGCTGTTTTGGCGGCTCCCTGCTTGTATTTTATGTCACTTTGGAATTGGTGGATATGTCAGAGGCAATGCTATGGGGGAAGGTTGCTTCTGTTCTGTTACTGTAATCACTTCAGGTGCTGCGCTTGAGTCCAGCAGTCTAGCTGGAATCAGAATTGATCGGGCATTGCTCTGCTCACAGCTTTCCACCACAATCTCGACTTCCACTGTCTGACAAAAACAAAAACATTCCACCCCCGCTGACAAAGACTCCCTCCTCTAAATGAGAAGCACATGTTTTTTGCTGTGTCTCGTGTGATCTCAGCGCACACTCAGCTGCAACTTTGTTTTTTGTATTAAAGCTCCGAGTGGTCTGCAGTCGGGCGTTTTTAGATTGGGGATTCTGTTTTTGTTCTACACTCACTCGGTTTCCATGGTTACTCTTCCCATTAGCTGGGATATGGAATGTTTTCCCTTGCCAGGAGAAGTCCGATCTCATGACGAAAAGCGTTTGGCCCAGAACAAGGTTTTTTGGAAGATGTTTTTTTTATTTTTTATCTCCGGGACAGTTAACGCCTGTTTGATCTGTTCCTGGCCTGGGGAGCTGGTGAGAACTTTACAGCCCATCCCGTTGTCAAGGTTACTTTTGGGACCTGCAGTGGTTCAGTTCATGGCGAATCTCTGGTCACACTTTTATCAGGTAGACTACAATTTAAGATGACTTTAACGGCATTGAAACTTCAGTTTCTCGTCACGTTGTAACATGCAGTTTTAGCTCTCACTTAAATACAAGTATAAAACATGACTGCAAGCACTTCCGCACAGTGCACAGCTAGGGAACTTTCTGAAGCCCAAAGTAGAGCATCAGATACACATGAGCAATCTAGACAGGAAAAGAAACGAAATGGATGCGAGCAACGCTCCCGTGCACAGCCCCTGCCTGCCCTTCCCAGTGCATTACCATGTTCTGAACTGAACATTAAGCATCCAGATTTAAAAAGTGTTTATTTTTATAAGCGTGCCCTCCCAAGGGTGCACGGTGCTTACTGCGTGATTTCAGAGAATCGCAGCCCCCTCCCTCCCATGTTCCCCATTGTGCTGAGATCCTTAACTAGAGCCCCCCCCCGTCCCCCCGTCCCAGCGCTCTCGTGGGACATCTGCTCCTGTTTAGGTTATTCTGGGAGCTGTTCCTAATTTCCGAGCCGCTCGGATGAAAGGAACACATTCAGCAGAGACCCGCAGAGCCAGATGTGTGTTTGAACAGCACCTGAGTTAACCCTCGCAGTGCCGGCCCCTTCAAAGCAGCCTCCTTTGTCTTCTCTTCAGCTCTGCTCTTGGCTAGGCCAGGGGGTTTCTCCTGTGCTGCAAATTACACAAGAACCCAACTTTAAATCCTATTAAACACTTTAAACAGTGCTATAAAACACAGTCAAATTGGGGTCTTGTGTAATGTATCCAATTTTTGCAGCACACTTTCTCTTTCTCTTTCTCCTTCTCCATTATAATAATAATAATAATAATAATAATAATAATAATAATAATAATAATAGCAGTAAAAGGGAAAATAATGAAGCGGCTGTAAATCTAGAAAGTCCGAATGTTTTCTAATGAAATGTGTTTTCCCCGTTTTTCACTTCATTTGCCAGTGAGAGGTGTTGACGTCAGTGCCTGCTCATGCTTCTCCTATCTGTTCAGAGAGTAGTTTTATAGTTTTATAGTTTTGGAGGAATGTAATTAATCTTGCTGCAGGTTATTGGAGGTAATTAAACTCACTTCTCAAAAAAGAAGAAATAAAGCCGAATAAGAGGATCTGTCAGACTCGGTTTTAAAATCTGCTTAACGTCAGTGCTTTGGTATCCTCGGTTTTCTGTGCTCGCCCCCCCAACTTCAGCGGGGTTTTCAGCACTTCTAATGATATTTCTATTATTAATGGATCTCTTTTTTAAACAGCAGTGCTATGTTGTACAGACAGAAACATGCACTGTAGGTTAAAAGAGAAGACACCTTTATATAATCATTGAGCGAATAATAGCTGGGCAGTAGCGTGTGTCCCCTGTTGTTATTTAAAGAGGAGACTTGAAGGTGACCTTTTGGAGTTTGTCAAATCATGAAAGTTAACAATATTGAATTATACCGAATACCCCCATTTGGTATATTTAGGTAGAGTTTAGGATTCGGCTTCATGAACACCCCTACTCAGTTAGGTTCCACCAGTAGCAGTTTTGAGGGATGCTTCAATTATGCTTTCCTTGTATTCTATAAGAATATGGCAGTGAAGAGGGGTTGGAAAGTAAACTCAGCTATGAAGGCATGAGCTGAAATGTTGACTTAACTGAATGGAATGCAAGTCTGGGCAGCTTCCGGGAGATGTTTATTAGATTCTGCAAACAAGCTCTGTGATTGGCCTTGGGATGGTGACAGGAAATGGACTCCAGAGCAGGAAGCGGGTCACCAAAGAGAGGGTGTGGCTCGAGTTATGTCTGTGTGCCCTCCTGCAGTTCTGCCAGCGCCCAACACGTTTGATGATGAACGAGATCTCAGTCTCAGTACTACACTCAATCTGATGAGTTTGCTGTTCCATGAAGAAGTGGGACTGACTCTATGACCAATGCAATGGCTTTTCAAACATCATGGAAGAATTGCTTCTTTAGAAGACTTTAGTAGACATTTACAGTAACCCCTAATCCTATTCATATACCTCTGTAAAATCTGCTGCTTCCCTCTGGGAAAATGACATGTGCGCACACACACACACACACAGACACACACACGCACTCACACGCACGCACACACACACTCACACACACACACAAACACTTCGCCTCTTCAGTTCCTGAATTCAATTAGTTTGGCGAGTTGTTATAAATAATCTTGTCAACTCCAATTACTGCCTCTGTGGATGGGTCAGCCTCTCTTGCCCTCAGCTCACACACACAGATGCACACAGTAACAGTTCAGCTAATTCTTGATCACAGACAAAAAATATACACTGGCACCGTGATGAGTCACCGCTTGGGGGGGCGCTGCGAAGGGTCCTTGGCGGTCGTCCATCAGCGGGTGGCTTGGCTGCAGGTTCGATGAGAGAGAGGCCACAAACACACAGACACGCACAGTCTGACTTTACATCTGCTTTCCCATTTGTTTTCATCAGCATGATGTTGTGTTTTTGGATATTTTAAAAAAGTGCAGTAAAAATCTGGGATGCATTAACTAAATTCAGAGGATTAAACATCACATTGATACCAACACTGGATACAAATGTTGTATTTTTTAACATTGTTTTCTATGCTGTGCTGAACTGCACACTCTTTGTATTACATTTTAAAACATTAACAAACAGCCCGTGAACCTCAATGCTGACACGCAGTACAGACAGGGCTAATCTCCGGCCTGACACATGTGTTATCAATTAAACAGCAAACATTACTTAGAGGAGCGAAACCTGAAGCCATCACCTTGACTGACTGCACCATTGCAAAACTGTAATAATAACTTCAAACAAATCATTTGAGATGGGAGGAGGCAGCCAGTCTCGGTCTGAGCTGGGAAAAGACCATTAACTACAAAATAGTTTTTTCTTTGAAAAAATCCGAACACAAGCTGTATTTATGTAATTTGATACATTTGAAATCAATATTTATGCACAAAAAATATATATAAATCCTTTTGGCTACAAACTGCTGCATCCTATTCTGAGGACAAGTCAGAATAGGACAGAATTAACAGTTACATTTAACTCAGCTTTTGCAGTTAACATAACAATACAGTTAAACAGAAAATGTAAATAACAAGTAGATGCCAGTTAAAGCCTGTTAACTGGCATCTACCTGTTTGTGCCTGTTTGTGATTGTGGACCTCGCATTACATCGTCCACAAGGACTTTACATAATGAGTTTTCAGGTTCACTGTGGTGGAGCTGATCATCTGCACTGAGGTACGAAAGGGATATAATCCAGGGTAATGGGAAGACAATATAAACTCAGCATGGCTGATGTGAGATGAGATGTCAAAGGGATATAATCCAGGGTAATGGGAAGACAATATAAACTCAGCATGGCTGATGTGAGATGAGATGTCAAAGGGATATAATCCAGGGTAATGGGAAGACAATATAAACTTAGCATGGCTGATGTGAGATGAGAGATGTGCTCAAGCATTCCACAATGAAGAAAGACAAACAGCCCCTGACTGAGGCATGCTGGCCGGGGGGGGGGTTAATCATTGACGTCTCTCTGGTCTGCACTCAGGGTTTCGGTTGAGTCTTCCAAACAAAGCACAGAAACTTGCAGCAGGTGAACGGACTCATGCAGGCTGCTTGTGCAATGCTTGTCAGAGCCACGCTGATACAACATCATTGATACTGCCTGTTCTTACTATTTATTAATAATGGGTTAATATTGCTCAAACATCATTTCTATCACATTTATCCATGCATTATGAACAAGCTACAAAATACACTAAAGAGTTTCCAACGGGGCTTATTTTCAAATCATTTTATCAAGCGAGAACAAACCATTAATCTTGAAAAGCCTACAAACCTTTAGAAGTTAATCAAAGCGCTCCCACAGTATATTGCACATAACAAAATGGTGCAAACTTAACACCCAGGTGAATGCTATGTGAATACGGCTCACTGTACTGTATGTAGCGTGCATATTGAAAAAGAAAGGTCAGTCAATTTTGAGAGCGTCTGTGTCTGCATGATAGAAATAACCCTGTTTTATTTGCAATTGAGAATTAATTGCATTCTTTAAAAGCAAATCCTCTTCAGTCACTGTGTGTATAATTGTGCCATGTTCAGTTTCCTGTCTGTGTATTTTATAATGCATACAGTATATGTTTTGTCAAAGATATGACAGGGCAACGTTTCAAACTCCAGACAGTTCACACAAACTGTTCAAGAATATTATAGTGCATTCATTTTTCATTTTTTTATTTTCATATTTTTCAGTTTCCAGTTTGATTTGGCAGCCTAGTCTGCTCTAAAGGAGGAGTGTTGTGGTGTTGAATAACATCAGAATTAATCAGAATTTGCCCTGTGATCCTTTTCAATCTGTACCTTCCTGAACCGCCTTTGAAAACAGCCCTTCAAAGGCACGCCAAGTCCGGTCTCGAGGAGGATTGATATTTCTGGAGATCTGGATCAGTGTTTGTTATAATGAGTGAAAGGACTCAAAGGCAGACGGGAAAGGCTCGGTCAGCCCCTGTGCTAAGCTGTGCTGGATCCTCTCAGGGGAGGTGCCAGCTCAAATCAGCCTGTTTTCACAGAATTAGGGAGATCAGCACCAAATCCCATTTAAAAACGCCCTGACTTCAGAGCTAATCGGATTGCGTTTGCTGAATGAAGCTCCCGCTTACCGTAACTCACAACACTGGGGTCTTATATGAACAGCAACCGGGTCTTAACACTGGCACCCTGAAGTCTATGAGCTTGTCCTTTGCAGCCCGATTTCCACTGTACTTGAATTGAGTGATGTTAGCAAGCGTGTGAATAAATCAACATGAGGGGCAGCAGGTACTGCAGGTTCTGTATAATGTCGAGTTTACAGGGCGGCTGTATTTGGACATGCTGCTGTGTAGTTATTTAAAATAGACCACAGAGTAGTTTCTGATGGTGCTTTTGCAAATCCTAGTAATCGTGATCTACCATTACCATTGCAAATATTAACAGAACCACAGCGAAAGACACAGAAATGGATTGGTGTAATAATATAGATAGATAGATAGATAGATAGATAGATAGATAGATAGATAGATAGATAGATAGATAGATAGATAGATACTCTTTATTTTCTCGTGTGTAATGCACTGAAGCATCTCGGAGTGCTTTACAAAGCAAGCACACTGCAGAGCTTGAGCTGTGAGGGTGTTACAGAGCTGAGGACACAGCCAGTGTCCTGGGAGTGGACATTTCCACACTGTGCCAACCGGGAACAGAGAAACAAAGCTGTGGCAGAGTAATCAGGGCTGGATAGTGCACGAGGCACCATGCCAACCCATCGCATGGGTTCACTGGGGAGGGTATTGAGTGCCTGGGGGATATGGAAGCTATTTCAGCACCGTAAAGGCCACTGGCTGTATAACAGCAGCTACAGCGGTACCATGTTGTTATTTTGACACACTAGTGTTGCATTATCCAGTAAGTCACCTCTTCATTGGAAGACGTCTCGTTTCTCTGCCTTGCCACAGCTGGGGCTGCTAACAGCGGGGGTCCCGTTGCTATAATTGTATCCTGATTGTATTTTGCTGTTCTTTTCTGCAAGAGCAGCCGGGGGTGAGGGGGGTATAATCAAGCAGGTCTGGAGAGTATGTCAATGCCATGCAATGCGGTTCCTTCTGTGGTTTATCAGAACAGGTCCGGGAGAGTGAAAGGCTGGTGTAAGCAAGGTGACATCATTGTAAAAAGCTGAAGGAATTGTTAGCCGGTGTAGGAAATACTGACTCACTCCCTGGATCCCTGGAAATGTCTTTGTTCTCCTGCCAGCTCCGAGGGGCTCATTGGAAACACATGTGATAGACTAGCAAGGTAATCCAGACTGGGGGGGGGGATCGTGGCTGTTGCCAACACTACCTGGTCATGTCTGGAGGCCTGATGTGATAGTGAAGCTTGAGGTTTGTGAAGCGCGGGTTCAGTTTGGATTGCAGTGTGGGTTTGTGAAGCGCAGGTTCAGTTTGGATTGCAGTGTGGGTTTGTGAAGCGCAGGTTCAGTTTGGATTGCAGTGTGGGTTTGTGAAGCGCAGGTTCAGTTTGGATTGCAGTGTGGGTTTGTGAAGCGCGGGTTCAGTTTGGATTGCAGTGTGGGTTTGTGAAGCGCAGGTTCAGTTTGGATTGCAGTGTGGGTTTGTGAAGCGCGGGTTCAGTTTGGATTGCAGTGTGGGTTTGTGAAGCGCAGGTTCAGTTTGGATTGCAGTGTGGGTTTGTGAAGCGCAGGTTCAGTTTGGATTGCAGTGTGGGTTTGTGAAGCGCAGGTTCAGTTTGGATTGCAGTGTGGGTTTGTGAAGCGCAGGTTCAGTTTGGATTGCAGTGTGGGTTTGTGAAGCGCAGGTTCAGTTTGGATTGCAGTGTGGGTTTGTGAAGCGCAGGTTCAGTTTGGATTGCAGTGTGGGTTTGTGAAGCGCAGGTTCAGTTTGGATTGCAGTGTGGGTTTGTGAAGCGCAGGTTCAGTTTGGATTGCAGTGTGGGTTTGTGAAGCGCAGGTTCAGTTTGGATTGCAGTGTGGGTTTGTGAAGCGCAGGTTCAGTTTGGATTGCAGTGTGGGTTTGTGAAGCGCAGGTTCAGTTTGGATTGCAGTGTGGGTTTGTGAAGCGCAGGTTCAGTTTGGATTGCAGTGTGGGTTTGTGAAGCGCAGGTTCAGTTTGGATTGCAGTGTGGGTTTGTGAAGCGCAGGTTCAGTTTGGATTGCAGTGTGGGTTTGTGAAGCGCAGGTTCAGTTTGGATTGCAGTGTGGGTTTGTGAAGCGCAGGTTCAGTTTGGATTGCAGTGTGGGTTTGTGAAGCGCAGGTTCAGTTTGGATTGCAGTGTGGGTTTGTGAAGCGCAGGTTCAGTTTGGATTGCAGTGTGGGTTTGTGAAGCGCAGGTTCAGTTTGGATTGCAGTGTGGGTTTGTGAAGCGCAGGTTCAGTTTGGATTGCAGTGTGGGTTTGTGAAGCGCAGGTTCAGTTTGGATTGCAGTGTGGGTTTGTGAAGCGCAGGTTCAGTTTGGATTGCAGTGTGGGTTTGTGAAGCGCAGGTTCAGTTTGGATTGCAGTGTGGGTTTGTGAAGCGCAGGTTCAGTTTGGATTGCAGTGTGGGTTTGTGAAGCGCAGGTTCAGTTTGGATTGCAGTGTGGGTTTGTGAAGCGCAGGTTCAGTTTGGATTGCAGTGTGGGTTTGTGAAGCGCAGGTTCAGTTTGGATTGCAGTGTGGGTTTGTGAAGCGCAGGTTCAGTTTGGATTGCAGTGTGGGTTTGTGAAGCGCAGGTTCAGTTTGGATTGCAGTGTGGGTTTGTGAAGCGCAGGTTCAGTTTGGATTGCAGTGTGGGTTTGTGAAGCGCAGGTTCAGTTTGGATTGCAGTGTGGGTTTGTGAAGCGCAGGTTCAGTTTGGATTGCAGTGTGGGTTTGTGAAGCGCAGGTTCAGTTTGGATTGCAGTGTGGGTTTGTGAAGCGCAGGTTCAGTTTGGATTGCAGTGTGGGTTTGTGAAGCGCAGGTTCAGTTTGGATTGCAGTGTGGGTTTGTGAAGCGCAGGTTCAGTTTGGATTGCAGTGTGGGTTTGTGAAGCGCAGGTTCAGTTTGGATTGCAGTGTGGGTTTGTGAAGCGCAGGTTCAGTTTGGATTGCAGTGTGGGTTTGTGAAGCGCAGGTTCAGTTTGGATTGCAGTGTGGGTTTGTGAAGCGCAGGTTCAGTTTGGATTGCAGTGTGGGTTTGTGAAGCGCAGGTTCAGTTTGGATTGCAGTGTGGGTTTGTGAAGCGCAGGTTCAGTTTGGATTGCAGTGTGGGTTTGTGAAGCGCAGGTTCAGTTTGGATTGCAGTGTGGGTTTGTGAAGCGCGGGTTCAGTTTGGATTGCAGTGTGGGTTTGTGAAGCGCAGGTTCAGTTTGGATTGCAGTGTGGGTTTGTGAAGCGCAGGTTCAGTTTGGATTGCAGTGTGGGTTTGTGAAGCGCAGGTTCAGTTTGGATTGCAGTGTGGGTTTGTGAAGCGCGGGTTCAGTTTGGATTGCAGTGTGGGTTTGTGAAGCGCGGGTTCAGCTGCATGCTTTACATCTGCATCAGTGTTAGCCGTGCTCTGGCTAAAGTAAACAGCAGGTGTCTGCAAGGCCGTGTGCTTGAGTCATCAGGGAGGGGTCTGTTGACCTTTGCAACTGAGCGGTTTGGCTGCACCCTCCCCCTTCCTGAGCAGAGGGGGCAGAAACAACAGGAGAGCTGGCTCAAGTCCTCGGGAGAAGCAGATGTGTCGTGAACTGCAAAAACACTCAATGAAAGATTCTGCAGTAAAACTGGAGGCTCTAGCTGAAACGTGTGCAAATTTGACTTTGCTGTGCTGCTGCCGCCCCCCAGGACCCACTTATAGATGAGATGCAGGGCTCTTGTCCTGGTTAAATGAGAAAGTAATGAATTGAAGTTCTAATTGAAAAACCTGGTCTATAGTAAGGCAAACTAAACCGGAGCCCAGGTACTTACAACACTTTCACTGCAGTCTGCATTGCAATGCTTTTATTCAGGCTTTGGGGATAGCTCTCTCAAGCATGCTTATTTAGAAAAAAAGTTCCAAACACACTGTGAATGAAAGTTGTTCATAAGTCTGCAGTGTGTGTGCAACTCTGAAAGATGTATTATTTCTATTGATTTAGTATGTGTGTGCAGTATTCATGAAAGAGCTACACATTGAATCTGGAGAATAATAACCAGTAGAAAGCCACATCCCTGTTTTAAGGAGGGTGTTTGGGCGACGAGCCGGTTCATAAGTGAGGGGTTCTGCTGCACAGTGCTCTTTCAGTGGAAGTTTATTTGAAGTTTAAGGTTAAATTTTCCTTTCCAGTCTGGTGGCACTGTGAGTGCAGTACAACCGGAGATCCGACGACTGGACACAACTGTGCAAAACCCCTGTCATTAGCACTATATTAATAAAAAGCAATGTTCACTTGAAATGTCTGATATTGAGGCTGTTTTGCCCGAACGATCAGCACTGCTGTGGTTAGCCCAGGTTGTTACAGTAGTTTTCGTTCTGTGTGTTTATCAGCACAATGTGCGTGAAGATGATCCCGCTGAAGCTCAGATAGATTACAGTAAGCCTGTGCAATTCGGGGATATATTTGGGTTCCTGTCTTGACACTAATTGAGGATTACACGAGAGGGCTCTGAATCTTTAATGTGGAGACCTGCTAATTGCAGCAGGTGGCAACAAAAGAATTATCGCTCACAATGAATAAGAGATGAATGTGTTTCTACAGTCGGGTTTATAAGAACAACCTGTGCTACACGTAGGCAGAGAAACAGAGGAGGTGCGGGCTTCAGAAATTAAACAACAAACGAACAGAAGTACAACAGTTTCTGCCAGCTAATGAGATAAGTGACGTGCGCCGGAGACAAAAATGACGTACTGACTGGCTGTAAAAATATAAGCACACATTTTAAATTCTACTTATGCATTACATTGTAGCCAAGTACAGTATAACCTAAACCCACTATCTGCATCTGCATCCCAGGCAGCGCAAGCTGAAAGCTTCACTAAAGCATTTGGACAGTATTATTCATCACCGAGGAGGACTGGGCTCTTATTGTACTGTAGCTGGCTGGCTTGTTTTTAAACAGAGTCATCCTTCCCTGGCAATGGGATGTTTTTTTTTTCCTTTCCTCCCCTAAGTTATATAACAAGGTTAAAGCAAAGCCAAAGGCTGCTGGCTGCCAGTGTCGGGTGCTATTATCAGTGAGAGTGGCAGGATGGTACAAGAAGAGGGTTTCAATGGAGCTGCTGCACACACAGGGCTCACATGAAGGTCTGCCTGGGGTCGGAGCTGCTTGACGTGAGCGCGAGCCAGACCGCAGCACACGAAAGGGCGATTGTGAATCATCACAATGCACGCCGGCGAGGGAAGGGTGCGCAAGAGCCCAGCCGAGTGAATAATGAAGTAGGAGAGCGTTTCTCAGGGCTAGGATTCGACATTAGGGTTACGGTTGGAGTCTTACATGCCCTGTGCTTCAGCATGCAGTGTTTGTTACTGAACTTACTACTGTGCTTTTAACAGGGTATACCGAAGGGAATCAAAAAGCCATTAAGTGTTGCCTGCTGTGTTCTGTCCCTGATGCATCCCCTCTTCACTGGACTTGTGCCTTCAAGGCTAACTCTGCATTGTGTTCCAGTTTGTATTTTCCCTCATTTCTGTCCTTCTTTAGTCCAAACAGTGATCTTGCTACATGAAAAGGTCTAATGTTTCTAAAGAGGCTGAGGAATGGCATGCTTCTGTGTAACACAGAAAGGCAATCACCCTGGAGTCATGGGCCCGAAGAGCTTCATGCTACACAGACAGAGTGCAGACCGGAGATTCTCCCACTCATTACACAGAAAGCGCAGTTCTGTATGGGTGCCCAGGAGGGACACACCGGCTAGGGTCTTGGCTTTCCATTGCTCTTCAGAATTCATTGTGCTTTTATTTGTGCTATTTATATGCAGAAGACTGGCGAATTGAGGCTTAGCCTGTCTGAAGATTACTAGAGCCTTTGAAGCACAGTACTTTATAGAAAATTGTATAATTGCAAACAGGGCCCAAACAACAACAAGAACAAGAACAAGAAGAAGAACATGCAGTGAAACAAAACACTGCCGGCCTGCTTGTTTATCTAAGGGTGTTGTTTTTTTTTTAAGTTTTCCCAGCAGCGTCACTCCCTATGAAGAGCGCGGCTGTAAGGCTATAATGTATTCCATGTGTCAGCAGCTGCACAGTCCAGCTCCAGGCCCTGCAATGCCAGAGAGGTTCAGCCCTGCACTGCTTCATGCCACTGCTCTGTGCTGCTGCTGAAGTCAAGTCCACAGACACTCAATAAGACGCTTCTCAAACACATGTGTCTTGCAGTAGGTTTCTTCGAGTATTCTCTGATTCTATAGGGCTCTTCCCCTTGTCCATCTAGCTCAGTACTGCTGATGGATAGTGGTTACATGCATGAGTGGCCACTCAGTAATATCCAAGAAGTTTAAGTAAGATAAAGTCTGCTCATACTATTAGGCATTGTTCATTGTACTAGTATTTCACGCTATGCAGTTCTGAGTAGCAGCTGATTTTCAACCCATATCCTTTACAATTCCTTAGGAAACTAAACCCAGATTGGCCCCCAGAAAAAAACATAACTAAAAAATAACTTTGTGCATTGATCTTTTATAGAGTTATAGAGAGGGGAGTCTCGCTAACGAACATACAAAAACAAGGAGCTGTGAAAGTGTCATCTGGTATCTTTGATAGCCCAGCTCTGAGGGGATCAGGGCGCAGCGAGACAGATCAGGATTACTGCGAGCACAAGAGAAAGAGAGAAAGAAGAGAAACTGCTGCCACTCGTGCGTGTGTCAACACGAATCACAGCACTGCGAAGAGACGGCGGCTTCAACTGTCACGAGACTATTCAGGAAATGAACCGCTACACCTGAGCAGGAAAATCCTGAAAATCAGCCTGCACGAGCGACAGTGTCTGCTGCTACATTATATTGAATTACATGCTGAACGTGTGTCACCTGATTGAGGATGACTCAGAAAAGGAAGGTGATGGACTGGATCCTTTCAGGGAAATGGCAGGGAAGAAGGCAGTTGATTTTTGACTTAATCGTTTTCGGTCCTTGCATGGGCTTGCCCCACTCTGTTGTGTGAATGATTGTCTGTAATGTACAGGCTTGGCTGCATGCTTGGCTGATGCCTCACCTTCTGCCCTCTGGCCCTGCTGGGCACCCCGGCTCCGCTTGCATAGACATGCCCAGGCCTGGGTCCTGGCATGCTGCACCTACCCTCCACACTATCCCTGCACACACGTTCCTCCACTGGGGCTGGCTGAAAGGCTCATATACAGCACCCTGCATACTGAACAGGGAAGGCAGCTGGTTTTTGCCACCTCCACCCGTCTCCAAGGTCCCATCATAAAAGGTCACGTACCTTGAATTGCTCATGAAATGTGTGGGTTGGTAACTCTTCCTTCTTCTTCCACACAGCAGGGGAAGCACAAGCAGTGGCAATGCAGCAATGTGAGCTTCTACACATGAGCTCCATGGATGGGCCCCAAGTCTGCCTTTTTCTGGTGCCCATTTTCTTCGGTTGCAAGCTGACATGTAAACTGGGGGAACCTTTACCAACCCTTACTGAAAACGTTTCCTGCGGTACACCATGGCACAAGCATACTAAACAATGTGTGGTAAAGCACAGAGAAAGCACAGTGAAATCCTGGCAGAGCAAAAGAGAATGTTAAGGACAGGAAATGAATATTTGTGAAAGATAAACTTTGGGAAAGGGGGGGCTGGGTAATGAAACAAATGCTAAGAACCCCCCCCCCACACACACACATACACACCACACCCTTCACCAATACAAACAAAGTGCTTCCATCATGCCCCTGGAGCTCTATAATAACTGCCAGTCTGTGGGGGTTTGTGAGGGTTTGTCTGTCAGAGAGCTGTGACTTCAGCACGCACCTCCCTCCCCTGCTGTGCTCCAGAGTGGCATGAAAACAAACTGATACTGTAGTACATAAACAATCCTTCCAGCAGCTGGGCTGACCTCGGAGCTGTTTATCTTCTCCACCGCCAGACCTCAGCCCATCACAGTGGCAGCTCTTCTTTCCTCTGAGCCTCTTCTTCCCAGACATTAAAAACACACACACACAAAAACAAGATTTCCACTCCTGTGCGTCAGGAGCGCTCCGGTGTGCCATATAACCAGGCTTCCCCATGGAACCAGGCCTCCCTGAGGAACCAGGCCTCCCTGAGGAACCAGGCCTCCCTGAGGAATCAGACCTCCCTGAGGAACCAGGCCTCCCTGAGGAACCAGGCCTCCCTGTGGAACCAGGCCTCCCTGAGGAACCAGGCCTCCCTGAGGAACCAGGCCTCCCTGTGGAACCAGGCCTCCCTGAGGAACCAGGCCTCCCTGAGGAACCAGGCCTCCCACAGGCACATTCTGATAGCTGAACAAATGAAACAGTGTGGTACTTTACATTCACATCAAGCTGGTTTTAGAATAATCCTTCTTTCATTTCAAGGGACTGTGCTATTTATAAATGGATAAATGCACAGCCCATGAAAATGAACGATCCTAACTGTTCTATCCTGAATGATCCTGAATGAAATGTAATTGCAGTAAGACGTTGTACAGGGGAGGCACCCTTTTATGGGAGGAGCTATACCAGATTCAAAAGAGTGCAAACGCCTGCACAGTTCAAAGGGGGAGGCATGGTTCCATGGAACACTGTGCTTGATTCCGAGGAGCAGAGGACATGCTGGCTGCTTTAAAACCGTCGCAGCTAATGCACACTATCAGCTGTTCATCTTGGATTGCTCATTTCTGATTCATGCAGAACGAATTCAGATATTTCTTCCCTTTCTGCTATAACAGTTTTGGTCACACTTTAAAAACAAGTGTCTGTTGGCGTTCATGACTAATTCATCTTAATTAAGGGTTTAATATGAATGAATCTAGAGGAATGTGGCGTGGATTTTAATCACATTAGTTAATCTGCATAATTCTGTAACAAATCGGTATTATAGTTTTAACCCAATATTTTTTTTAATTAGTTTTAAGACTACAACATGTGGTAAACGGATTCATTATAGATTAATAATAGGCTTAATTAATTCAATTAGCAATGTGTTGGTTAATACATATCTCATTTGAATTGCCGGTATATTATTTAAATAATAACCAATTCTCCAGGCAAGCAAAGTGAAAGCAAAAGCTCTGGATTATGCTGGTTTATATGTTGTAGTGTTTTATTCTGAAATCTGTGTGTTCAGATTTTGCAGTGTGTTTGCATTCCTCAAATCCAGGGGGGGTTCAGCTGTGAGGTCACAAGCCCCCCCTGAGGCCTGCGAGCCCCACATCACTCTTACGCCGTCGTTAGCACTTCAAAGCTGCACCCCGAATGGCCTCGGGCCGGCTGGTTATAAAGATTCTTATCGGCTGCATATTCCGTTCCCCCGCCGTTGCAGATTCTGTCCCCTGTCAGTGAGATGAGATGAGGGTCGCGTCCAGCCTTCGCCTTGTCACAGAAACAGCCTCTTTAAGGAGTGCGTTGGTAAAACACGTTAAACAGCGAGGTATTAAAATAGCTTGTGAGGCTTGTCAACTTCATGAGCATCAGATGTATAGCGTTTAAAAACAGTTAAAACAATACAACATAACATCTCTTCAAAGCAATGGCAGGGTGATGCTGTAAATAGGTGATTCTAGAGCAACCGTTCATTTTTTTCAAATCATTTGAATCCTTTTGTTTGCAGATTGTGACACTGCACTGAGGGTCTCCGGTCTGTGTTGCTTTTGCTTTCAGCTAAGGCACCTGCCACAGTGAATCGGACAGTGGGATCAGTGTAGTGGAAAATGACCCCCATCCAAAAAGTACCTGAATATGATACATAATGTGAGCAGAGCATCTGTCCAAGCCCGGCAGGGAGCTCCTGTCTATGGGCCAGTAAGTAAGTGCCATTTGTCTCCAGAGCGCGTAAGACTCCGAGACTCCGAGACTCAGAGACGGCAGAACCAAAGATATTCTTTCTTTTCTTTGCTTTCAGGAAAAAAAATACAAAACACTGACTCCATTGTTTTAGTTTTTCTGGAGGCTAAAAAACGCATTTATTTCACTGCGTCCATTTCCTTTTCCTTCTTCATTTCTAATTTTAAACAATACAAAGCCCAGTTACTGTTGACCACAAGGCATGGATTGATTTAGCTGAGGCTCGGCCCCGCACGCCCTCCCTTACCTGCGTTCGCTCTTAAGAAACCCATTTTCATCGCTTACTTTTGCTTCAATAATAACCTCTGAAAGAAAAAGCCCTTTGCTCGTTTCTCAAGCGCTGGATTTCCGTGCCAGTAGCGGGAGTTCTGAGTGTCGTGTTTCAGCGTCAGGCCCTTCACTGGGATCCTCACTGTCCATTGTCTCCCACTACAGGGACCCCCAGCCAGCTCACCCTGCTGGACCGCTGGCTGCAGCTCTAGGACTGCAATAATTGCTGCTATAAATAGCCATCTGGGGTAATCCCAGGGCAGCTCCAGCAAGGAGAGCTTTCAAACTCTGGCTCCCGGCTCCAAATACTCAGTGCCAATAAAAAAAAAAAAGGAGATTAGCATTCCTGAAACTCTCAAAGGTACTGTACTGGAATGCTGCTTCATGGATTACTGTACTGCAGGACCTAACCCACACAGTACCTGCATGTTAGTTAGCATGGGACCGGGGTGCTCTTGCAATAAGAGCTTTCATTCTATTACCTGGGGATTCTGAAGTTAATAACAGGTCGATGTCACTTTATAAGGGCTGTTCATGCTTAGTTACATTTCAGCCGCACAGCAGTTTTAGCCTGAAAATGGAAAAGAACACCGTCATCTTCAATGCGTGCTGGCAGTTGTTAATTCTGATTCTGCTGAACCAGTAGCTTTTTTTTCTCTCCTTTTGAAAATGAAACAAATGGTGCAAAATTCCTTAATGGAATGGAATGAAAGGAACTAAATGGCACCCCTTGTTTTTCTTAGAGAGGCCTAGAACTAGCAAATGGAGCCCTATGCATGCATGCAGACACACACACAAACATGCACGCACGCATGCACACACACACACTCACACACACAAACACGCACGCACAAGCACACACACACACACACATGCACACATGCACACACAGCAGTTAATATGAATTACAGCAGTAATAGCTATCTTCCATGATTGGAATGGTTAGCTCCCAATTAGCTGCTAACGAGAATGCTTTGAGAAAACGACTGCTTTTGAACACATTCCAGGGGCCTGTGGTGTAAGCAGCTGTCTGTGCTGGGTACCCCTGTGCCAATGCACGAATCCAACATCAAACTGCATCTTAACGTGACTCATTCCACATGCCCTCAGCCTTCTGACAGAGCCTCAGAACCTTTCAGAGGAAGAAAACGTCTCATTGATGTGCATGGGATAGTTGGCATATCACACTAAATTAAAGGTCATTTATAATAAACTGGTCGCTCTTTGAAGAAAGGCCTGTTCATGATTCAATAGTGCTGATTCGGGTCTTACAGTAATACTTTCTGTGGCGTGATGAATGGGGGTTTGCTTCATTGGGAAAGCTTGGGTCAGTGCATTGCCTTGAATTACGTGCACTTAGAAATGCTTTTTAAAATGTTATTTAAAATACAAAGCTCAAGTGAATGAGAAGTAAAAGAGCTTGCTCTCTTGTTAGCATTCTTCCACAGTTCATCCTCCTGTGCACGGGAGCCACGCTTGTTGGCTGTCCAGTTTGTTTTTATACTATCTAGAGGTATGGTCAGCTCCAGGCACACAAGTTGCCTCCCTCCTTGAATCCTTCTGGCCACTGCATCACTCTGTAAACTAAACAGACGTGCTTATCTGCAATACACTGCAGCTCAGGGAAGCACAACCAGTGTATAAACAAAGAAAAAGGAAAGCCGAACTCCCCCTCCAGCAGGACACAGCACTCTCAATAGCTAATCATCCTCATCACATTAATGAAGTAAACCAGTCACATTACTTTGCAGTTTTGTTTATTGTCATTTGTACCTCTCCTCTCCTCCCTGCACAGATACCCCAAGCAGGTCTGTCTGTCATTCTTCAAACAGGCCAGGCAACTGCCTCTAATCCAAGCTGGTTTGAGGTTTGTATTGCGCTCTGCGCTGAAACAGTTCTCATAAAAGCATGCCTAATTTCATAAGACAACACTCACAGCCTCACCCCCTGGCTGTTATGTTGTCTGCGGTAATTGTACATGCTCATTCATACTCTGTATAGTAGTAGTATGCTGGGGGAAGTGTGATAAAATGAAGGCGGTAAAGTGTGTGAGGGGGGAATACACAGTATGTGTGCAAAAATAACACGATTTCTGTTAGAAGACAACGCGGTTTGTGTCTACTAAAAGTGTCTCTACAGCCCTGACAGTGAAAATACTGTTAAATATAGACAAACCTGATTATCTAAAGACATTGAAACTTAATTCTCGTCAAAACTTTACTGCAGAGTTATCTTTCTTAGTAATACCTCAGCACTGCTTGGGAGATCTTGGTAACGAGTCAATTAACAATGAACTGTGTCTGTGTGTAAGAATTCAGTTTTCCGCTAAACGCCAGGCAATTTGTCTCCAGCTTTTGTCCTCGATCAAGGAGCTGGAAGCACGGTGCAGTGCTGGTTTGTACAGCAGGGTCTGAATCCTGGAGGAAGAAAATCTGAACCAGATTGAAAGATTTGTAACCTTTTCCCTAAAGGCATGAGAGGTGAGAGGTCGTAAGGTGAGAGGTCGAATCGTGCCGTGGCTAATTTGTATGTATGCACTTGACCTTCCCTGCCCTGTGCATGTGCAGCAGGGAGGAGGGGAGGGGGGTGGGGAGTTGCTTTGTGCAGAGCTGCTGTGTTGATTTTGTAGATGTTAATTCAAGCCGTGTCGCGGCTCTTGTCTGACCTGGGGTACAGTGTGCAGATGACCCCCAGTGACAGCCAGCTTTCCCTTGTTTATCTAATGAGACAGGACCCAGGCACAGCGCCTCGGAGGAGAACCACACACAGCCTCCTCTCCAGACCACTCAGGCTCCTCGCAGACAGCAGGCAATCCCTCGCTCTCTGTTTTATTACCTGTGTGTCCGGCTGGCTCCTTCGCTGTTTTCTCAGGTTTCAAAGCAGGTTTCGAGAAGGTTAGGAGCTCAGATGTTAACATTTCCATCGCGTTGAACAAAGAAACTGAACCCACCACAAAGCAGCTGGATTAAACTTTCATAGCCCCACATTGTACGGGTCGTGTTTCAAGGGGTTTGCTACCTTTCCTCTCTGCATAACAACATTGTAATGCTGTGTAAGTACACGTGTATTTACTAAGCAACTACTCTGTAAAATACACAGTAATTACAGACACTTAATGTCGTGTCACCGAAGCTTTTGTAGACCCCCTCGATTACTGACTGCTAGCAGCCTCCTTAATTAATATTCTTTTTAAACTGATAAACAGTTTCTTTCAGAGTACAGCCTCACATGTGATCAAAATCAAGGGAAATGAGTTGTTAAAGGGTACATAAGGACCTTTTTATTTTATTGTTTTACATGCTCCCATGTGTCCCATCATCCTCCTGCTCGCTGATAAATCCATCTCATATGTGAGCAGGAGGATGATGGGAAATGTAGTTCTGAGAGGTCCATGCGGGTACATGGGAAGCCATCTTGAGGCAGGGAATGCAATTTAAAAGTTTAAAAAAGTGGTCATAATGTAAAAAATAAATAAATAAAACAATACACACACCTTACGTAAACAGTCGTAGCAACACATGGGAACATGTAACACAATAAAATAAAATAGGTCCTTATGTACCCTATAATTTGTCCTTCTAATTAGGAGAAAAGTCTCCTCTCCATACCTGGGTTTCCCCCCACCAGTATTTCCTGTTGAAAGTGACAATAGTGCTGTTACAGAGAGATACTATCGCAAGGCTAGGGCATTGTCTCCCGTTTCACCTTGGTTTCCGAGTTCAGTAACTGTAGTCTGGGCCAATACAATGTGTCTCCTCATATTACAGAAGAAAGTGACAATATGAGAATGACACAAAGCGTTCTGCACTGCGGTTAAGAGGTAAAGTGCCAGACCGGCTGACAGGGCCCTGAAGGAGGGGTCCGAAGTTATAAAAATAGAAAGACCTCACTTTTACACAGCTATTGATTTTTACAATGCAGGAAATAGGTCCTTGTGATGAAAGGCATACAGAAATGTGAATTGCTGTTGCTGTTGTCATTGTCGTCGTCGTTGTTGTTGTATTCAGAAAAACTGGCTTTGAAGAAAAACATTCTTTAAATAACTCAGGGGTTAAATCTGTGTGAATAGAGCCCACAACTACAAAATTGCTACTGACAGAAATGTGAACCGCACACTGTCTGACTGGCCTTCTCATTTAGTAGCATGCTGTCGAACTTTTTTTCATTATTATTATTATTTTGAGCAGCAGTGGAGGGTGTATCAGTAATCAGAAGCAGGGTTTCCCACCCCAGTGAGTCTCTCTGACTTGGGGCAGTGTGCATGTGAAGGTTGTTCCTCGGAGTTTGAGATTACTCCAGTGTGCACACCCATATCTTTTCAATGATTCTCTGCCTCGCTCTGCACAAACACTGAGTATCATAAGAAGGCGCTGTGTGATGGAGCGAGCTGCATTGATTCTCAATCACGTGGGGAGCCATCCACCCCACTAGGACACATTTTAGTGCTGTGTTCACCCCTGGTGTGCATTGCGTAATACATACAAGCTGCATCTCCCCTCTTACAAGTGAGTTTCAGTGATGATTGGGCAGACAGCAGATAGTTTTTGGCAGAGGGCAGGTAGTAGGCGCTTGGTTCATGCAGATCAGTTGAAACACCTTGCAGTCTCAGGGGTGGAAATAAGCCTCAGGTTGCATAGCAGTTCCACCCACTCCATGTTTTACTGCAAGCTTGATTAGCCCCAGTGTATCAGAGTAACAAAGCTCTTATTAAACTCATAGTGAAACCAAGCATAGAATGCAATGGGAGTCTTATTCCCGTCCCCGAATCTATCTGTCAATCTATTTATCTCAATCTTTTTTCAGAATCTGGCCAAGAATATATCATCACAGCTAATAATCCCAAAGACTTCAAGAAAGTGCCACGTGCTGTCCTTCCCTCACGTGGCTACTCTGCATAGACTTTCAAAGGCTGCCTTTATTTTGGAAGCAATGCAACAAACACACCCCGGTCCACTTTCACTGGGACGCGTGCAGTGACTCCGTGAAAACCAGTAGCCTTGTTTGCCTGGTCCGTGACGGTTTGATCTGCTTCGCTTGTTTCAGAAGTGTTTGCTTTCAGCACATGCGTGTGGCATTTTGCTGTAAACACGTGTTTACGTTGTCAGTGCCGTGGTTAACACCAGGAAAGCGGTGCAGCTGGTACAATGACTCGATTACTGTATTTTATTTGAGTCCTGGTAAAACCAAAAAAAAGTACCAACTACGCCTACAGTCAAATCCTGCATCGGTATACACGTCTGTACTGGGATTTTTCCAATTACAAAACTTGACATGAGTGTAAAAAGATATAAACACGTAACATATTCAGTGTAGCGATCATAGAGTTTACACGAAACCGGGGCAAACGGTAATTAGTAGCCAGGAGGCAGCATTTGCCACCCCAGTATTTCTTTAGTTCTTTTTAAAAGGGAGGAATCGAGAGTAAAGCGTTTCTCCTCCATCCTCCTCCGTGCTGCTGAACTCCTGAAGCAGGCAGGCAGCCTCGCGCAGAATGACAGGCTCGCCACGGACGCTACCAAACTGTTCAACAGGGGGAGTTCAGCGAAATGCGGCCTTCTTTACCTTGTGTTTTGTTTCCTATACACGGAACAAAACTGTTTAAAAAAATAATTACAGGAATAATTCATCTACAAAACACGATATTCCGTAAAACGAATAACGACACCCAAAATAACAAACGGCTTCTTAAGGATGTAAACAGTCACTTCACCCCCTTTTTTTTAATGCGACTGTGGTTTGCCCGTCCCCCAATTCCACATGTGTAGCCGCTTGTGCGCTGTTGCAGTGCGCTATGTGGCACAGAGACTAACGAGTCGGGACGCTGTGTGAGTGTGTAACTGTTCGCTAAACCAAAGGAAAACTATACCATTTACTATCCAGGCGTACGGGGATTATACTATTATGCAAAGCAGGATTGTTTTGGACCCACGAGAAGGTAAGCGCATCTGTTTTCTGTATGCACGTGATTGTATTTGTATACAGTGTATGTATTTTTTCGGAGGGGTGCTGTCAGTCCGGAGCGCTTTTCCTAAATTGATAGAATGTATTAGTCGATGGATGATGCCTCGACACTTCACAGCACCGCTGCGTACACGGGGAAAGTTGGGACAGTGCTGGTTTGCTTGTTAAACGTGAAGTTCAGGCATGGGTGCTTTAGTTAGATGAGCGTTTTAGAAGCAGCCTGAAGTTAAAAAGCTTTTAGATTGAGCCGGCCCGACACAGCTGGGGAAGCGTTTACTTAATGAAGTTAAGTACGAGGTGAAAACTGTAAAATGACCCTACTGCGGAAATCTATCTGTCTTAGTTTATATATTGAGACTTATCAGACCTTGACGACGCCTGTGTCGTTCAATAATTAAGCCATTCCGCTTAAACTTTATTATTATTTTAGAGTAATTTGTATTATTATTATTTTCTGCCTGTGTCGTTCAATAATTAAGCCATTCCGCTTAAACTTTATTATTATTTTAGAGTAATTTGTATTATTATTATTTTATATTAGTTTTTTTGCAATCAGTTTATTGTCATATCGGTCGGGTTTCTATTGTACGCACAACACCAAATTCCCTAATGAAAAGAAAGGCAGACATCGATAGTTTTTATTCTCTTTAATCCTGGCAGCGTCGATCACTCGCATCAGGCACGGGGAAACTAAGAGGGTTTAGTCTTGTTAAAGCGTGGATGAAGTTTCAATCAACCACGTCATTGCTGTTCTAATACAATCCCGAATGTTGCTTTGTGTCGGATATTCTAAGAACCACAAAGAGAACTCTCAACATTCTGCATTCTGAATTCTACACCTAACGCGCTGCTGTCAAAGACAAACAACGCAGGGTGCCTGAAAATCCATGAGAGCTCTCATAAAAATACTGGGAAAAATGACTCGTGTTTCCAGAAGGAAGTGGTCTATCAAGTATTTTTGCAGTCTGGCCCTGGGTGTGTGTTTTTTTTTTTTGGCAGAATAATAACTGCTTGAAAGCAGAGTCTCCTATTACAAAAATGCTATGGAGTTTGTAACTGCATTTCTAAATATCTTCCACGCTGTATCACAAAGCCGTTTTAAACTGGATCAGATGGTTTGCATGCAGCACAGAGCAACGCTGGAATGGCATCTTGTACATCTTGGCGCAATTACAAGTCATATTCTAAATGGATTGCAAAAGCCTCCCCAAAAAACACCTCCTGTCTCTAACGGGTGTACGCGCTCCCTGTTTGAGAATGCAGCGCAGTGGAATAGCTTCTGCTAACGCGGAGTTTTGAAATAAAGTAAGCTGGTCTCTCTGGTGACTCTGACGAGTAGTTGCTGTTTTTTGGTTGCACAGAGTTGTACAGTCATGATTGTGTCAGAATTGTTTACATCATAACGAAAGTGTGCTTTGTGACTGTTCCCAGGTGGATTATTCTCTGGTAAGCTGTTCAGTAGCTGAGCCCAGAGATCCCTGTGGATTCTCAGTTAGTGACACACACAGCACTGGTACACAAAGGGTAGTTGAGTTCTGTGATTGAGGTGAGGCAATGCACAATAATGAAGGAGGTGCTGCAGTGAGCTCCTCAGAGTCCAGGGAGGGAGGGAGGGAGGGGGGGGGGGACGGGAGGGACAACTTTTAGAATGGCTCGCTGTTGATTTCCTGTGTTGACCCAGCTCTGCCTCAACTTGGTGGCTGCTTACTTTGTTCAGGAATGCACCCTGTGTGTGTGTGTGTCTGTATCCGTCTCCTCTCCTCTCCTCTCCTCTCCTCTCGCCTTCCTCTCCCCGGGTGTGCTTCATGTTTGGTGTTTGCTGCCTCTCCTTCCTCTCCCCGGGTGTGCTTCATGTTTGGTGTTTGCTGCCTCTCCTCTTCCTCTCCCCGGGTGTGCTTCATGTTTGGTGTTTGCTGCCTCTCCTTCCTCTCCCCGGGTGTGCTTCATGTTTGGTGTTTGCTGCCTCTCCTTCCTCTCCCCGGGTGTGCTTCATGTTTGGTGTTTGCTGCCTCTCCTCTTCCTCTCCCCGGGTGTGCTTCATGTTTGGTGTTTGCTGCCTCTCCTCTTCCTCTCCCCGGGTGTGCTTCATGTTTGGTGTTTGCTGCCTCTCCTCTTCCTCTCCCCGGGTGTGCTTCATGTTTGGTGTTTGCTGCCTCTCCTCTTCCTCTCCCCGGGTGTGCTTCATGTTTGGTGTTTGCTGCCTCTCCTCTTCCTCTCCCCGGGTGTGCTTCATGTTTGGTGTTTGCTGCCTCTCCTCTTCCTCTCCCTGGGTGCTCTTCATGTGGTTAGTCACTCCACTCTGCTGGAGATATTGCCGGTGGCTTCAGGATTCAGGCATGCTAATCATTTCCTCTCAGAGGGATTTCTGTCCGTTTCTAATATTCTAACAAAAACACAATCTGGAGTTTATGAAGGGAGCAGAATCCAAAAATGTCTTGCTTTAACAGCTGCTGTGCTGTGTATTTTTACTTTTGATGGGACAAACTTTTTCAGTGGCCATTTATTATTATTATTATTATTATTATTATTATTATTATTATTATTATTATTATTATTCATGTGTTGTATCGTTTGTCAGATTTAATTTGTAGTGTTTTAAAATGCACGTTGAGGTGTAGGTGTTTTTATAGTAAGCTTCACACAAGTGTGTTGGCCCTCCCCTCTTCATGTTGACCCTGGATCTGTTCACAATGAGCACGTCCAGCAGCGGGACATTGAGCAGCCAGACCGTGACCTGCTCCCCTCCCGTACACAGCTAGCCTGTATCAGGAGCAGGAACACTGTACCAGGCTGCCATGTCTCTACTCCCAGCTCTGGGTTTGGAGGGGCGATTCAGTGTCACGCTCCAGATTTGGGGGTTAAGAAGCGGTCATGGTGAAGAAACTCCATTCATTATCAACAGGTGTTTGTTCTGATGTGTGACCACGAATATTTTCTGAACAAATATTTAACCCAGCAGTTATTTTTTAAACCCAGTTTGATTAGCAGAGTTTGAATAGACGTCTGAGGAAAGTGGATAATTTGCCGCCTCCTCCTTTTAACCATATTTTTGGGGGGCAAACCTGGAAGCTTTCTACAAATAACTGGAGGAAAAGGAAATTAGTTTTATTTTGTACAGGGATGGGAAGAAGACTCCCATTGCATAGGAATTTGATCCATTCCTGGTTTTACTAGGAGTTTAACAAGACACATGAGCTTGTGACCTCTGCACTGTGGCTAATCAAGCTCGTAATAAAACCAGAGATGGATGAAACTGCTCTGCAATAGTGTTGGTTCCATCCCTGTCTTTATAAATACACACTGATAGGGCAGAAGCTTGTCAAACTGCAATTACCCAGCACCACCCTGACTAGAGAGTTTTAAATATCAAGGTTTTGTTCCTCATGCAGCAATGTTGTGTAGGTATTTAAAACATGTCAGGTCTGAACCCTCTGTCCGTTCTGTGGAAACCTTCTGAATCTGTTTCTTATGAAAACACGCCCCCCTGCCCCTGTTTTGGCTGTTGTTGTGACCTCTGCGGCCTGGATTCGAGTTCTCCCCTCGCTTGCGGTGGTACTGCACAGTTCCAAAGGGACCGGCCCTCGAATACAGCGTTCAGTTCAGCACTATAGAAGTGACATTGCTGCTTTGGGTAGAGTCCATCGAAGCAACCAGACTGTTCCCAGGGCTAAAAGATAAGAGTAATGAAAATGAGGAACTGGATCTCTGCAGCCTAGCTAGAACAAAGAAGGGATGGGGGGAAGATTACGTTTTTAAAATCCTAAAAAGAGTTAACCTAAGCCAGTAAAGCATAGCACAGAGACCAGAGAGCAGTGGAAGGGGTTGCCAAGCCACATTTTTGCTGCCGAAATCATTAAGGTCTTTCAAGAAGCGGCCTAGGTGAAATTCTGGGATCAGTCAGCTGCTGGGAAGGACTGGACTAAACAAAGTCGTGTATCAAACGTTTTGCCATATGCATCCCTCAGTCTGTTTTTTAGTGAATTTGTAACTCAGTCTTTAAAGGTGGGCATGAGGTACATCATCCTCCCTGAAGCATGTCCTCTTTCTTGAAGTTTATGGCATGCTGTGGAATCTGTGCAGTGCTGGTTATGCGTACAGCAGTATTTATTGCAGGCCTGTGAGATTCCATTGGGCTGCTCCTGCTCTGAGACCACGTGGAGCTCCAGCTCCCACTGCTGTCTTTTCACATTGACGTCATCACTAGCCAATGAGGGCGCTGCAATTCTTTCACAGATTGTAGGGTACCAAAACTTTATGGGGCTGAGAGAATTTAGAACTCTCTAGCATTCCGTAACAGTAGCATCCTGGAGATGTGGAGATGGCTAGATCCATGTATTTCTGCATGGATGTGAAATGCAGCAGAACTGCATTGGGATTCAATGTGCACAGACTAGACTATGTGAGGTTTGGACCCTCCCGGCAGGTTCTGCTTGGACACTAACACAGTACATTGCTCCTGTACTCCGATCTGTTGTATTTGCTGCAGGATCCTGGCTGTTTGAGCGCCAGGGACAGTGACTGGGATTCAATCAACCACTCCAGGGATGGAAGTAAGGCTTCCTTTGCATCCCTGGACTCTGGAGCACGTTCCCAGCAAAGTCCTGCTTTTCACCTGTGTGTTTGCGTTATTACTTGGAGTCCGCTTGGTTGTTTCTGTTGGAAGAACTCTGTTCTTGTGGAAGTCTTGTTGTGTTCTTGGAGTTGCAGCACAGGAGTGTACAGCGCCTGTTTTGCAATGAAGGGGGTGGAGACATGTGACTAACTACTGTGTGTTGTGCTGAGACATGTCTGGACAGTGTCTCAGTTTAGGTGTGTAGTATTTCTTGTTTTCTTTTTCTCTTGCATCACCTGTAAAACAGATGTCTTTTTTTTTTTTTTTAAATATATAGCTTTTCCCTGCCAGTGAAGTTTATAAATAACATATTTTATAGGGGCTGAAATCGTTGCTGTGGCACGCTGTAACTTTCTCTTTGGAAAAAGCAGCCGACACCACATGGGAATCAAGAACTGTCTGAAACGTGTGTGTTCATCCACTGCACTCGAGCGATTGCAAGTACAGGGATGGCAAGAAGACTCCTATTGCAGAGCAGTTTGATCCACTCCTGGTTTTACTATCGATGTGATAAGACGTACCTGAGCTTGTTATCTACACTATGGCTAATCAATCTCGCAGTAAGACCTGGAAAGGGTAAAACTTATCTCCATCCCTGAGGTACAGCAATAGGGAGTTTGCATAGGGGTTTGAGCCAGGCCAGTGCCATGAGCCTGGCTGCAGTGTTTTGGTTTTGTGATAAGCTGGGTGTGGGGTTAAACTCCGTGACCTGGAGCGTCTCAAAGTGCTGTCCAGTCAGATGCAGCTGAGATTTCTGTCACTGCTTCATAGACAGCCTGCTTGACGTATGTCTCATTCCTAGAGGGTTGTGACATTCTCACTATCGGCACCCTACAGCTGTTCTTGTGCGCTAGAATTTGCTCTCTCTCCGATCCCCTTTTGTGATTTATAATCTTGTGGTTATTTTTTTTTGTACTTTAAGGTTTTTCAAAGTAAATCTGGTACTGTTGTGTTTAAATGTATTAATGTGGGTTAGAGTGGAACTGAAGCTTGATGAGATTCAATGTTAAGTTCTCTTTGTCTGTATCTCTATGGAAGTGTTCGTAGATTCTCTGCATGTCCACACTTGCCCTGGCCCTCGTAGAGGTGAGACAGGAATGTCGCAGAGAACAACACAAGATCCCGGCCTCGTCACGGCGAGTGAAGCTGTGTGTGTGTGTGAGCGTGAGCGAGCGTGTGTGCGTGTGAGTGTGCTGCAGGGCCTCTGTGTTGAAATTCTGCAGGTCTCAGTTTTGTAAAATCATATTGTACTGTGTGTTTCCTTGTTGTTGAAAGAATAGATCTAGCCTAGCAGTTACCCATACGTAATGATTCATTATGTATCAGTGTCTGGTTATGCTTCCTGGGTCATTTCATGTTGTTCAGTGTTATAAAGAATGTCTATGGGATTATTGGAAAATCAAAAAAAAAAAAAAAAAAATAGGTTACTTGAAAAAGATATTCCTGGTCTTTCCTGGGAGAGCAATGCTCAATCACACTGTCCTTTCCACTGGTTCAGCTCCCACGCATACGGCACCAGCATGTACGTTTCGGCATGCAATAGGATTCAGCAGCTGAGTGGGGTGATGTACCGCGTGTGTGGGGAGCCCCGCAGTCCAGGCGACCCTCTTGCCTGCTGAGGGCTGTGGATCTGGGGGAGGCTGGATGAGTAGATCTGAGGTTTCTTCAGTATTCAGTCAGGTCTCAGAAAGCCTGTGATTAATCCAGAGGTGGTGTGACTGTTTACCTCGACCCTCTGCCTCCAAAGCAAAGCAAACAGCCAAACAGTGGGAGGTTTCACTTTGAGTACACAGCCTGCGGGCTGTGGTGAGCAGCTTTCTACTGGGGAGAATGAGCATGTCTTTGAGGAGGTGTCCTGAACTGTGAGGTCTAAGAAATCCAGACCTTGAGCAGCAGCAGCAGCAGCAGCAGCTTTTTGAAAAGGTCTGCTGAAGTCCCCATATCCTGGGTTCTCTGTGGGATGTGTATTTAGACACATGGTCGTTCATGATAGACTTGTTGTTAGCTCTGTATGGTGGAGCAGGTAGTGCACAGTGCAGTCGTAGGTTTGGCGTGCACGTTATTGTTTAGGCCGGAGCCAAATGGTTCTGGAATATCAATGCTTCCAGGAGCTTCTATACATAATCCTAGCCATAAATCACAATTCTACTCTCCTCCCCACCCCCGAAATCAATATCAGACTGTGAAATAGCTATTCATTTCCCAGCGGGGCGACTGAAACGTTATTCTCTGCGCTCTTTAAAAGTTTGAATGTTCCCAGAGAATTTAGTTCCAGGTTAATCATTTGGTATCGTATTACCTGGCATGCTCTGTAAAATGATTTTTCATTTGAGGGGGGTGGAAGGTGGAGTGAGGGGGTGTGTGAACTTGGGAAGCAAAGCCCTTCCCAATCTGGACCAGTGCCCGGTTCATTTTTTTTTTGGCTCTGAAGTAAGTTTTAAGGTTTTGATTCAAACCAGTCCAATCGATTCAAGCAGCTCAGAGATCCTGTTCCTGTTGCGCTTTTTCTTGCGTAAGTGACTGTGCTGTGAAACAAGATTTCACATCTCTCTGCATGAAGATACATTTCAGTATTGTACATCATCAAAGTATTCAGCTGTCTTTGATTTATTCTAATAGGAGGAAAGCATCACAGGCCACTTTGTTTTTCTTGTTCATCAGTTATGCCAGGACCTACAATATTCATTTTAGATCTGCCTTGCTTCACGGTGCTTCTGAACCAGTACTGTGGTTTAAAACCTCGCCGTTTTGACATGACCCAATCCTTGCACTGTTCTGTGACAGCCATGGGGCACCGGCAGTGATCGCTGGAGAGAATCTGCAATGCAGGAATGTTGCGACCCCTGGATCGGTAGCAGGGGATGAGCGTCAGCCGGCGTCGCTTTCATCTGCTGTTCCTCGCAGACTCCTGGGGAATTCGGTGCGAGACCCGGACCCGAGGGAACTCGCCAGCAACTCTCAGAGAGCTGTGCTGCTGCTGTGTTTCACAGCGCAGGAAGATGCAAGTAATCCTGGCAAGCAGGGACTGCAGGCGTAATATAGACGAGAGAAATATTAGTCTGCCTGCCGCTGCCTGAGCAGTGCTAGTGGCAAGGAAGGTCAAATAAATATTTAATAAAACTGACAAGGAAAGGTCTGTCTAAATACTGGGGGTGTAATGATTCATTGTGGATCAACGAATCGTGATACTTCTTTTTACATGATATATCACAAGGATTCAGGCTTTCAAATGATATAGATCTCCGATTGACTTAGTGAAATGTGTGTTTGTTAACCGTGTGAACTAGAGATCTGGCTTGCTGTACATCAAACAAAACTGTAGGTGCATGGGTTAATGTTTTACAGAAATGAATGAACAGGAAACCGTGTACACCAGAGTAAAAGCTCACGGCTACATTTCAAACCCTGGTGAAGAGGCTGTGTCGGTACATGAGCCAGTCCTCCCAGCATCGCCTCTGCTCTGCCATGCCTCCTGGCTGAGCTGGAGCGGAGCTGGCTGCTCTGAGCCTGCATTCTGCAGCAGCTCGCGGAAGAGGAGTCCTGCCCAAACGTACCTTCTGGTTGTCTTTAGCGTTGAGGTTTTTCTTGTGCAAGACGATTGATTCACGGTGTAGAAGAAAGAGCCTCTTCCATTATGCTCTGTCAAGTCAGACACACACTCCAGTAATCCGTTAACGCACTGTGATTCAATTTGAGACCTTGGGGGCCCTGTGTATCAAAGCCATTGTGTCCAGTGGTATGCATTTGGTGTTGTTTAAGAATTTTTTTAAATTTTTTTTTATTAAACAGTAAGTTTTAAGAGATGTATGAAAGTAGAAAATCTATTGGAAGTGCTGCTTTTTTATAAGGCATTTTAGTACCACAGCTTACTATTCTTAAACTGCCCTCCTGTGGTGATGCTTTTACTGGGGCATACTGTAACATCTATGAAACCTGTTTTCAGGATTTTCACAGAAAGCAAAGTGTAATGTCATGTGCCTATTCTCAAGTGTCCTGTAGTATGTGACTGCACTTCAAACCCTGCTAAAAAGAGACTACACAAGCACACACATTCAAATCAATGCTGTTTTTTTCAGTAGTTTCAGTGGGAGTGGCCTCTGGAGTCTCAGCTATTTATAGTTCCCGGCTGTCACATTGAACTTTCACTCCGCTGCTTCCAGTTTACATGGGCCTCCGTGAGTCTTGAGTATTTCATTGTGTGAGCGCCGAGGACCTCTCGGATCCCTCTGCCCCGTGCAGGGACAGCCTGCTGGGGACCTGTCCTGCACGAGTAACTGTGTGGAGTCGTAGAATCCCACTCAGCTGAGATCAGCAGGACTGCATGCAATCGAGATCCCCGGACAGTCAGTTGGAGGCTGTGTGGTGTAATGTTGGGATCAAGAGCCACTGGGTCCTGGGTTCGAACTTCAGCGACTGGAATGCATGTAATCCACTTTGGACTATTTTGTACTGTTAGAAAAGAAAAAAAGTGTCCACTGGGGGCTTGGTTGAGATACAGTAACCAAATTCATTACACCAGTTTGACCTGAACTGGATTTGAACCCAGGACTCCCAGGAGGTAAAGGCTTGAAAGCCTAATGAGTTTTTTATTAATAACATAATTGAAATCTATAATAATCAGAAGCTGGGAGTTGTGGAGCAGAGCGCATGCCATGAGATGGGGGGAGGCTCTGGCAGCGAGCGCAGAGCTGGGAGGAATCAAAAGGCTTAATTGTTGGAATGAGAAACAGATGTTGGAGTGGTATTCTCCTGACTGCAGCACTTTTTTCTGGCTGTGCACTTGCTCTCTCTTGCTTTCTCGCTCTCTCTTCCTCACTCAAATCAGATGTCATGGAATTTTGGCTCTACCCACTGCTGCTAAACAGGGTATGGCAACAGAATAGACTGCTGCTGTGAAGAAGAGAGAGAGAGAGAGCGCAGGGGTTTCCAGCAGGTCTATAACTTTCTCGCTTGAGGGAGCCTGTTGAAGTCTTTATCCCAGCACAGCCCAGCTCCCTCCCCTGCAGCTTGGGGTTAGATTATCACAGGTGCCACCGGAACAAAGTGTGTGATTTTAAGGGGCTCCTGGTGGTGCTGTGCAGCCCTCTTGAGTTCACGCTGTCACAGCGTGGCTCTGAGCCCTGCAGTGATGCCGGACTGATCGCTGTGGAGATCGCTTTAAAGCACAAAGAGCTCTACTGTAGCCTGTCCACGTCGCATTAATTACATTCCAGTTACATTTGCCAATTGCTCTGCGGTTGTTTCTTTTCGTTCTTGAAATACCGGTATGTCTGTTCTGTGTTTCAGAGCAGCTCTTGAGAGCTTATCTTTGACATTAGACCTGTAATATAGGCTAGACAATAGGGGTGCACTGATACTCGCATTTATCTTCAGGTATTAAAGAAATCAAAACACACTTCTTCATTTCAAAACAAGAAAGCTATCCTTCTCTCACCTTTACCATTGAGTCCCAATCAATGGCAATTAACAGTGAGTTCCCACTGCAGGGTAATTGACTTGCTTTTCCTAAGGTTAGCAGCAGCCCTAATGACATTTCTGGTTTTACCTGGAGGGCTTCAGTTATTCAGCATGCCAACGCAAACTTCGACAGATGTGTTCTGTGGTTTCGCATTTCCACGCTGCCGTATTTAGTCTGCGTTTTTTTTCTTCGGTCTAGACCGGGTGGGGATTTCTGTTTATATAAGTATCAAAGGTCTTGCTGAACTGCATTTGTCAGATGAAGTCTGTTGCTGTGGAATGTCAAGCAGAGTGGTGTCATTGTGCCTGAAATGGGTCTAGTTGTCTAATTGGTTCAGGCTCCTGTGGAAGAGCTTGTAAGGTCAGCTTTTACATTAATGGTTGTGCTTTGTTATGCGTTCAAGCTCACAAAATGTAATACAGCGCATGCAATTTTAGGAATGTTGCATAGTTTCAGTGCAGGGATGGAAACCAGACTCCAATTGCATTGTAGTTTTCAGCCATTCCAGGTTTTACTATATGCTTGATTTAGAGGGAACAAGCTCAGGTGTGTCTTATTATTAAACTCATTGTAAAAACCAGGCGAGGATCAAACTGCTATGCAATGGGAGTCTAATTTCCATCCCTGTGATGCTATACAGAAACTAGGAAATAATATTTGATTGGTTAAGTAATTGCATTAAAATTCCAGCTACTGCTTAATGTGAAGTGTTGCATACTAAGTGGGCTTGATACTGTTTCATACGAGTGACCCCCTGCTCTCTCTCTCTCTCTCTCTCTCCCTCCCTCTCCCCAGCTGTGCAGCCTGGCAGTGTCCATGCCCGAGCCGGCGGGCCCCGCCTCCAGGTGTGACGTGTTGTGGGCTCGTGCAGAGGCTGGCAGGGCTGTCATCGGGTACAGCTGAGCGAGCGCTGGCACTGGGCTTGGTGCCCGCCACCGAGATCGTCCCAGCAGGACGAAAATGAACAAGCTGAACTTCCACAACAACAAAGCTATGCAGGACCGCCGCTGTGTCTGTGTCTTCCTCCCCAACGATGAGACCCTCAACATCATTGTCAACGTAAGCACCATGGGCTGGTCCTGTTAGTGATTGGGAAGGGAAGAGGGCAGAAACTCTGTGTAGGATAGTGTGTGGGTGCAGTGCTCTGTTTAGGGTTTATGCTACTGTATACTAGCTCTAAATAAGAAGGCAAGAGGTAGCAGTCTTCTACCTTCATTGTAAACAGCACTTGTACCCTATCCACACCAGGGTTGGGCTCCACTCCTTTTTTTAAAATCTGTTTCCAATTCCCATTCTTTTTTAATCAATTCCATTTTCGACACAGGCTTTATTGAGCAAACGCATGTACAACTTGTCAGCAGCACATGCAATTACACAATTTGCAATACAAATCAATTCAACTTGCTGTTACTGTAAATCACCATGAACTGCTCGGAGTCTAGAGTCTGTTCAAGTTACACCTTTCTGGGTGGAAGATGTTCCTTGCGATGTGATCAATTTGCAGATACGGTATTAAAAGCACAGGGAAACAGACTGGCACAGTGCACACGTTATTTGGTTAGTTACTCTGTGCCCTGAACTTGCTCATGGATTATTTTCTGTACAGTACATGAATTCTGTAACCATACCTCCTAAGCCAGTCAAAGCACTTCACATCTAGTCTTGCATGCAACACAGATGACATCCAGCAATGCTATGTCGGGTGGTGTCTGTCCAGCTGTAACAGTGCAGCTTTGCCTCGTGACCTCACTCTCCTCCCCCTATCTGAACCCTGTCTTTGTGCAGGTGAAGACGCTGTGTCAGGATCTTCTCATCCAGGTGTGTGATCTCATCCGACTCAAAGACTGTCACCTCTTCGGCCTCAGTGTCATCCAGAGTGAGTGCCGGCCTCTTTCTGTTGTGATGTGTAGCCACTCTTGATTAAGATTATTAATTATGTTATATGTCCAGTTGACCCTCTCGAGTGAGAAGAGTCTTAAGAGACAGATTTATTTAGTGCAGGAGTACTTGGGGGAGACTGAGCTGTTCCTGTTTCATTGTAGTAACTTCCACTGACCAGAGGTCATCCAGATTTAGACACAGTACAATAGCCATGTTGTGACCTCCGGTGTGTGTGTGTGTGTTTTGGGGGTAGGGGGTCTGTCTCCAGGCTCTGGCCATGTACGCTGCTCTGTGTGGTGGGACAGGGTGATGGATGGTGACAGCTGCCTGATGCAGTGCTGTTTGTTTTTTAAATGTGAGAATGTCCATGCGTCTGATCTGATGAACATGGAATCAGGGCAGAAAAAGGAGCTGTGTGTGATCCTGTCCAGGGCTGTGCAACCCTGCAAGCATGGGCCAGTCCAGGGCTGTGCAACCCTGCAAGCACGGGCCAGTCCAGGGCTGTGCAACCCTGCAAGCACGGGCCAGTCCAGGGCTGTGCAACCCTGCAAGAGAATGGGGAGCCTCGGTCCTGCAGCACTGTGTAACTACAGTAGAATGGGGAGCCTCGGTCCTGCAGGCACTGTGTAACTACAGTAGAATGGGGAGCCTCGGTCCTGCAGGCACTGTGTAACTACAGTAGAATGGGGAGCCTTGGTCCTGCAGGCCCTGTGTAACTACAGTAGAATGGGGAGCCTCGGTCCTGCAGGCACTGTGTAACTACAGTAGAATGGGGAGCCTCGGTCCTGCAGGCACTGTGTAACTACAGTAGAATGGGGAGCCTCGGTCCTGCAGGCCCTGTGTAACTACAGTAGAATGGGGAGCCTTGGTCCTGCAGGCCCTGTGTAACTACAGTAGAATGGGGAGCCTCGGTCCTGCAGGCACTGTGTAACTACAGTAGAATGGGGAGCCTCGGTCCTGCAGGCACTGTGTAACTACAGTAGAATGGGGAGCCTCGGTCCTGCAGGCACTGTGTAACTACAGTAGAATGGGGAGCCTCGGTCCTGCAGGCCCTGTGTAACTACAGTAGAATGGGGAGCCTCGGTCCTGCAGCACTGTGTAACTACAGTAGAATGGGGAGCCTCGGTCCTGCAGCACTGTGTAACTACAGTAGAATGGGGAGCCTCGGTCCTGCAGCACTGTGTAACTACAGTAGAATGGGGAGCCTCGGTCCTGCAGGCCCTGTGTAACTACAGTAGAATGTCCATGTGGGGATTATTCTATAGCTTTGATTGCAGAATGTTCAGAGCAGCTCCCGTATTAACCTGCTCTGCTTCTCCCTCCTGTAGATAATGAACAGGTATACATGGAGCTGGGTCAGAAGCTTTCCAAGTACTGCCCAAAGGAGTGGAAGAGGGAGGCGAGTAAGGTGAGAAGTGCGGTACTGCCCCCCGTAACAGGGACGGAAATAAGACCTAGCAGTTTGATGCATTCCTGGTTTTATTATGAGTTTAATAAGACACCCCTGAGCTTGTTATCTACACACTGGGGATAATCTGGCTCCTTTTAAAACCTGGAATGGGTGAAAGTGCTGTGCAATAGGGCTCTTATTTCAGTCCTCGACATCACATTCTCATCAATTCATGATACGCATGTTAACGTGGACAGACTGATTATAAGCAGTATTCCAATGACATGTTGGAGTGTGCCCATGAATACCAGCCTTGGTAAATTGTCACGCTATACTGTATAAACGGGTAGCCCTGCTGTCTCGCAGGGCTCTCTGCACTGTATTCAGTGATGCTAATCGAGGGGGAGTGGACGGGCTGTTGAGCTGATTCAGATCAGACCCCTTTGTCTTGTGTTTGAAGAATGGTGCCTCGTAATGCCGTGTCCTCTTCTCCGTGACAGGGAATCGATCAGTTTGGGCCCCCGATGATCATTCATTTCAGGGCGCAGTACTACGTGGAGAACGGCAGGTTGATAGGGTAAGGATCAACGAATGTTGTGTATTGGGTGTGTGTGTGTGTGTGTGTGTGTGTGTGTGGTTTGTTTTTGTTTAAATAAAACCGAGGACAGTTTCTTTAAATAAAAACCTCAACCCTGGAGACTTGTGTCTCCTCTTGCACTCTGTGTCCTCTAGCTGTTGATTCATTATGTTCATCCTTTTTGGATCTGCTTTCACAGCTGCTGCATGGCGTTCTCCCTGCTTCACTGATCCTCTCCCTCTCTCTGTGTCCCTCTCAGTGACCGCACTGCCCGTTACTATTACTACTGGCACCTGAGGAAGCAGGTGCTCCAGTCCCAGTGTCCTCAGCGAGAAGAGGCCTACTTCCTCCTAGCAGCCTTCGCTCTGCAGGCCGACCTGGGAAACTACAAACGAAACAAACACTTCGGGAAGTACTTCGAGCCCGAGGACTACTTCCCTCCCTGGGTGAGTGAGGAGGGCCTCTTCCCTCTGTGCTGAAAGAAGATCTCGTCTCTAGTGTGCAGGAGCCACGTGGATCGTGAGCAGGGAAGCGCTACGGACGAGCTACGGCAGCAGAGATTCTGGTTACAGCCTCTCTCTTCTCGTGTTTAACAGTCTGTCACTTATTCAAGCCCTTGAGAAAGCACAGAACGGGAAAATAAGCTGGGAATAGCTGTGGAGTCTGGCAGGCGTTCTGAGGGGTTTCCTCTGCTGAACTGGATCCCCCCCACTTCCTTTCAGGATTTTAATGATATTCATCCTGCTTACAAACCAGCTTTCTGGAGAAGTCAATGGCTTAGTTAATGTAATCTCGCGTCCTTTAACCCTTTCCTTATTCTTGTGACAACTGAAACTCTGACTACTTTGGCTGGATTAAATGAGGCCAGGCACTTTGACCGCAGTTGTAACAGCTGCGTTTAAGAGAACAATAACTGAATATTATTTGTGTTACAGCTGTAGTCTGTGGAGTTTACCTGCTATACTGATCTCCTCTCTCTCTCTCTCTGTGTGTCTGCCCCCCTCCCCAGGTGATTGTGAAGAGGGGGAAGGAGTACATTCTGAGGCACGTTCCCAACATGCACAAAGACCAGTTTGCGTTGACGGCCTCCGAGGCTCATCTGAAATACATCAAGGAATCGGCCCCTCTGGATGACGTGGCTGTGCATTACTACCGACTCTACAAGGTGAGGAGGGGGAGCTGCTTACACTGGCCTTGACTACACACAGCCTGAGACGCACGCGGGGCTCGCACTGCAGAGCACTGGCCTTGACTACACACAGCCTGAGACGCACGCGGGACTCGACCTGCAGAGCACTGGCCTTGACTACACACAGCCTGAGACGCACGCGGGGCTCGCACTGCAGAGCACTGGCCTTGACTACACACAGCCTGAGACGCACGCGGGGCTCGCTCTGCAGAGCACTGGCCTTGACTACACACAGCCTGAGACGCACGCGGGGCTCGCACTGCAGAGCACTGGCCTTGACTACACACAGCCTGAGACGCACGCGGGGCTCGCACTGCAGAGCACTGGCCTTGACTACACACAGCCTGAGATGCACGCGGGGCTCGCACTGCAGAGCACTGGCCTTGACTACACACAGCCTGAGACGCACACACTCTTTTACTCACTCACTCTTGCTCTCGCTCTTACACTTTTCTCTCTCTCTCTCTCTCTCTCTCTCTCTCTCTCTCTCTCATAGGACAAAAGGGAAGTGGAGGCCTCCCTGACCCTTGGACTGACTCTGCATGGGATTCAGATCTTTCAGGTAAGAGATGAAAGCACAAATCGGTTCAGTGATTTAGTACTGGGGGGAGGGGGTGATGCTGAGAGGACAGGGTTGTATGCAATTGGAATAAAGGTGTTTTCAGCGACGCTGACAGAGTCTCTGGTTGTGTTTCAGAATGTGGGCGAGTCCAAGCAGCTGCTGTATGACTTTCCCTGGACCAACGTGGGGAAGCTGGTGTTCGTGGTGAGTGGAGACTCTCAGGATCGGGGTCCTGTTCAATCTGCTGCACTGGTCCTGTTAGTGTAGCGAGAACCATTCACACGATCCATTGCGTGTAACCGAGAGAGGCCCAAGGATAGGAAAGAGAAACATCTTTATTTCTAAATGTAAGAGGCAGCGCTGGTAAGATCTGCTGCTGTTTAGATGAGTGGAGTAGACCTTGCTGGCTCTTCCAATGTCTGTTACACCTCCATAGGCATTTTCTACCACTTCACCTGCACAGATATTTACCTCCCAAGTGGGATTGTGTGCTTCACCAGGAATACTGTAAACTAGTTCACAGAGAGTGCTGTTAGTCACGTACACTCCACAGACTGTATAGAACATGCACATTCTTCTAAAATCTCCTCGATATATTTGTACATATTCTCTGACACCCCCACCCAGCTCTGTGCTGCTCCTCTCCAGCTGCACCACATGTTTTGATTACATTTTTTATAAATTATGAGCTCGTAAAGTAAATTCGCCAGAGCCACCCTGAAAACTTTCAGCTGGCGTCCAAAGAGTCATTCGCTTGCGTCAGACCTCACAGCTTCATCAGCAGAGGGACAGGGAGGGTGTGTCGTCCTGCTGGGAACTTCCCTGCAGACCATGGGAAAGAGAACGCTTCATCCTGCAGCTTCCCGTTCCAGTGCGATTTTCATTCAGTTAAGCTTTACTGAACCAGGAGACAGGCAGACCAAATCAATTACGACCAGCTCGCTCTACTGCAAAAAAAAAAAAAAAGACTAAATGGAGTTGGAAAGTTGAAGGCAGATGAGTCTGTGAACCTTGTGTATCCCCAGGGGAGGAGGGGAGGTGTGGGATGTGCAAACTGCTGCGTTTAATTAAACCTCCACACGCCATTATGTCAATTAAGCACAACACATTAAACGATGCCTCCTGGTAACAGATAATTAGACAAAATGGATTTATTTATTTATTTATTTATTTATTGTTTACCTAAATGATCTGCATTCTAATCAGGATTTTAATCCTTTTATGAAATCTTGCAGTGAAATACTTGTACAGCCAGCGATGGAAATAAGACCCATTCTGGCTTTTAATGCGAGCTTGATTAGCCACAGCGGCGAGCTAACAAGCTCAGGTGTCTTACTAGACTCAGTAAAACTGGGAATGGATTGACCTGCTATGCAATGGGAGTCTTATTCCCATCCCTGTACAGTATCCTCCGTTACAAGTGTCTTGTAATTAGCAGTCGCTAGCTCTGACCCAGTTCTGTTAGCGAGGACTTGGCTGTTTGGAGATTATCATCTCATCTGTTAACTGGTTGTCATATCCAAGGTGATTGCAGCCAGCTGTTTGAATGCTCGCTGTGTTTTTTTTTGCCAGATTTTGTTCTGATTTAATCCTTGCTTGTTTTAACTGGATTTAGAGCTTTAGCATGTACAAATACTCTGTATAATAATGTGCTGCACGTTGCGAAGCTGTGTCGTCGCTGCGCACCCAGTAAGACGTCGGGAAGTGCCTGCGTTTCACTGCGCTGGCCCCATCCAGTGCGTTCCAGCAAGTATCGAAGTCTCGTGCTTTGTGTCTGAAGGGATAGGGAGCCTGTTGCTGATGTTTCAAATGTAACGACCATGGAGGGGCTTCTCATGAGAACAGGCTCTGCTGATTTACAAATAAAAGTGCCTTAAAGAGAGGTGGGAATCGCTGAGGAATGCTCGCATGCATGTTCAGGACCTCTTAAACCCCTTGCAGACTCGTCCTGGAAGTGAAGACCATGCTATGAACCATCCGGCTCCTAAACGTCCCGCTGCTCTGTTCGTGCGTCTCCCTCCAATCAGCGCCCGTTCTGGTGTGAGGGCAGTTCTGCCGTGGGAGCTTGCTCCATGTGTGCTCTTTTGAACTCTGAGCTCCTCTGTGTCTCTGGGGAGTGGGCTGACCTGTGCTGTTATCCACAGCAGATAGTATTACTTTGCAGGCTCTGGGAATGGCTGGTAACCTGCGGGCAAGGCAGAGTAATGCAGTGTTCCAGTTTCACACGCACACGCACAGAGAGGGGGTTAGGGATAGAGACACACACACGCATAGAGAAAGTGGTGTTAGGGATAGAGACACACTCTGCTGAAAGCGATTATTTCAGCTCTTTATTCTCACAGTCTTGATCTCTAGCTGTCAATACCTCCAGACCAAACACAGCTGCAGCAGGGAAGAACAAACTCCGTTCAGCACATGCCAGATCTTAATCTGTCAGCAGTATCTGCATAACCCACAGTGCTCCGTACTTCATACACCTGTAATACGACTCGGTTTCTGTTGCCTACAAGGCTGTAAATCGGCTTCATCTCTTCACAGTACTGTAGCCCCCCCTGCTGGTTTATGTACCACTCGATGGCAGCAGATACAAGAACTCCTTTCCCAATAGCAGGGCACTGAAGGAGGATAGGTTTCCCTTTGTACAGTACATAAGACTCCCATTGCATAGCAGTTGGATCCATTCCTGGTTTTACAAGGAGTTTAATCCGGCACACCTGTGCCCATTAACTGTACACTGTGGCTAATCAAGCTCATATTAAAACCTGGAATGGGTGACACTACTATGCAGTAAGAGTCAGATTCCTTCTTGTATGAAGAACAGTAGAGTCCAGTGTGATGGGAGAGAATCGCCTCTCTCCGGTGGACCCTGTTTAACCGGCACACTCTTTCCGGCAGGGTAAGAAGTTTGAGATCCTGCCGGACGGCTTGCCCTCGGCCCGGAAGCTCATCTACTACACCGGCTGCCCGATGCGCTCCCGACACCTGCTGCAGCTGCTGAGCCACAGCCACCAGCTCTACATGAACCTGCAGCCTGTGATGAAGCAGGTCCGCCGGCTGGAGGAGAACGAAGGTGTGTGTGTGTGTGTGTGTGTGTGTGTGTGTGTGTGTCGGATCAGCATAAACCTGCAGTGTTGTGTACTGCACAATCTTTTTCTTTTCCTAAAGTATTGCAATTATTTTTCTTCATGTATTTGCAGCAGTGCGCACACTGGTTTATTTCCTGGGATGCACAGTAGTGCGTGCGTGTGTGTGTGTGTGTGTGTGTGTGTGCGCGCAGCAGTGAAAGCAGCTGTTCTGAACACTTTAAGCACTCAGAAAAGAAGCACTTCCTGAACACCAGTCGATTTCCCCCTGTTGATGTACGGTAGTGAGTGACTCTGTCTCCCTCTCCTCTCCTCTCCTGTCAGATAAGAAGCAGTACCGCGAGTCCTACATCAGCGACGCTCTGGAGCTCGACATGGAGCAGCTGGAGAAGCGCTCGCGGGCCAGTGGCAGCAGCGCAGGCAGCAGCTCCCGGCACAAGAGGCTCTCCCGGCACTCCACCGTCAGCCACGGCAGCTCCCACACCTCGGGCATCGAGACGGACAGCTCCCGCACTGCCAGCCAGGCCCCCCACCGCCCCCTGCGCACCTGCAGCAGCTCCACAACCAGCCACGGCAGCTCCCACACCTCGGGCATCGAGACGGACAGCTCCCGCACTGCCAGCCAGGCCCCCCACCGCACCCTGCGCACCTGCAGCAGCTCCACAACCAGCCACGGCAGCTCCCACACCTCGGGGGTAGAGAACGGGGGCAAGGGCGACGGTAAGGGCTCCTCGCAGGGCTAGGGGTGTGGCGGTTCAATGCGTATCGATGAGTCATCAAACTGTATTATCAGTAGAGGTGTGTGTCGTGATGCGTGATGTGTTTCTGTATTGATCTCCTCTCTCAGAGATCGAGATGCTGGTGGACGACCCAAAGGACTACGAGCAGCTTCGTGATCTGGAGTTCAGCCCGGACCTGTGCATCCACATCACAGAGGACATGCTGAGCACAGGCCAGATCAACGGCTACTCGGGTGAGATGCTGGCACTGCACTGGCTTAGCACTTAACCTCCTTGTGCTCCGTCTTTTGGGTGAGATGTAGTTGTAAGTGACTCTGCAGCTGATGCATAGTTCACACACCCTAGTCTCTGTAAGTCGCCTTGGATAAAGGCGTCTGCTAAATAAACTGCTAAATAAACAAATAAACATGCCAGTAACACTGCCCGATCGCCGCTGTCCCTATTCATATGGGAGATGTACAGTAGATATTTCTGTAGCATGAATAGTAATAATGCTGCACAAAACGATTATTCGGATAAGCTTGCCACAGGGGAGGCTCATTCGTGTTGACTGGACTCCTTTACCATTCCAAGTGAGAGATGGCTGCTTGGGTTTGTGTGGATCGCTGTTTTTCACAGTCTAAGAAGAGCAGCAATCATGTGGATTTTGTCATGTCTTGATACACGCATGTTGGATCTTCAGGAAGTATTGGGTTTGAAAGCAGCCTGATGCTGATGTGCTGTCCCGTGTAACAGGAGTAGCATGTTCCTGCAGTGTGCAGGCTGGGGAGCAGTGCCTGTGCCCCGGCTTTAACTCTGCGATGCTCTCTTGCTGCTGTCTGTGTTGCAGGACTGATCGTGAAGGACATCAGCTCATCCACCTCCAGCTCTTCAGAGACGGTGGTGAAGCTGAGAGGGCAGAGCATCGACTCCCTGCCGCAGGTACTTGTGTGAACTGTCATCAGCTTATTTACCTTCCTTGAATCTAGTGCAGGGGTGGAAATAAGACCCACTGCATAGCGGTTTGATCCATTCCTGGTTTGACTAGGAGTTTAATAAGACACGCCTGAGATTGTTACCTATACAATGTGGCTAATCAAGCTTGTAGTAAAACCTGGAATGGGTGAAACTGCTCTGCAATAGGATCTTATTTCCATCCCTGCAATAAGGTTGTCTACATCTAGAGAAGCATTTCTTAATGAGCTTGGATGTTAATATGTATCTGTTTTATTAGTACTGCTAAGTTTTTATTTTTAGCTAAGATAATCAGGGTCTATGAAATCAGCCCGGCATGTTTATGAATGACAACATTTTTAAAACTGCCAGTCCTGAACCTGACCGTGCACTTGTGCTTTTCACTCTTCTCTTCCCGGTCTGGTTAGACGGTGTGCCGCAAGCCCAGGTCATCGACGGACCGACACAGTCAGAGTCTGGACGACATCCGGCACGACCACAAGGGCTACCTGCAGTGGGCGGAGCTGTGCCAGGACACGGCGCAGAGCTACACCTTCGGATGCGCGCCGGAGCTGAGCGACGCCGGCTACCACAGCCTGGCCGAGCAGTGCGCCGCCATCAAAGAGCCCTCCGCCGGAGCCGTCAGGAGGACCAGCAAGTACTTTTCCCTGGACCTGACCAGCAACGAGGTGCCCGAGTTCGTGGTCTAAACAGCTGGCACCTGGACGGGAGGGGAGGGGGGATGTGTGTGAGTGTCCGCGCAGTACAATCCACTCGACCTGCAGCATGCTGCGAGGAGTCCTCCTCCCTGCGGGACGCGAGTGTGCGGAGAGCAGAACAATCAAAGGGACATTCATATAGAAACATATAGATCTATACGAATGCCTGAAATAGTTCTTACTGAACAAGCCAAAACTCAAGAGTGTGCTAATGATATGCGATGGTGCATAAAGTGTTTCTCTCTGAGAGCGAGGCACTCCCTGACTGACACTGGCGTGGAGGGAGTGTAAGGACAGTGTCTGGAATAGTTCACTGTGAACTAGCTGAAAGGGAACAGAAAAAAGGCAGCCCTGGACGTATGCAGGTGTGCATAATATGGCATTGAATTAGTTTTTTTTTTTTTTTTTTACTGCATCTGTTAAGCAAGCACACAAATTCTGCTTTCCTTGCAAAACAATAAAATAAAAAACCATGCTGGACAATCAAACAGAACTGGACTCTGGCGCTGGATGCCCGTTGTTTCTTGTGGATTGCCGTGGTCCAAGCTCCCACACGCTGAGATGCAGCAGCTTATTTGCAGGGCTGTCTGGTCCTCTTGTAAAGACATGAGAGAGGGGGGGAGGGATTCATTTGGATTATACAGGACACAATTGTTTTGCAGGATATCAGGATTGTTCCCCCTCTTTGAAAGAGTGCTGGCGGGTCAACAGAACAGACCGCTTGTTCCTTCTGTGCTTCATGGGAAGATTCCTTGCAGGTTATTCCCTTCCTGATATGTAACTCCCCTGACACACACAGTCGCATTAAAACGACACAATGGAATGGACTCTGGTCACTGGGTCCTGTAACTGTCACTTTATACAGCCGGCGATGAACAAGTCGTTGTGTGAGCTAACTACCAAAGACACAAGCTTCAGCCAGTCAGCGAGACTGTTAAAGTGCGCGTGGCGGCAGAGACGATGCTGAAGCCATGCTAACTGTGCCAGGATGGTACTGGCTGCTGGAACTCTGAGCAGTGCTCTTGCTGGGCTGCAGTACATGCATTGCTCTGTAACACCGTATAGGAGCCCTCTGCCTCCCTCCCCTCCAGCCTGTCCCAGAGAATGCTCCCCATCCAGTACAGTGACAGCATCGTCGTCCTCCAGTCCTGGTATCCAACAGGCAGGGTCTCTTCATCCAGGAGAAGTGTATTGTGCCAGTAATGTTTAACAATGAGACACTAGACTCCACTGCCATAAAATTCCCCAGTCTGTGCCTTTTTAATTCTCGGCAGGTCCCATAGAAATGTATGCATTGACAATCAAAGCATGAGAAGGCTGTGTCTCATGTTGTGTAATAGTGATCATAGTAATAATAATGTGAGATGTGTTTGTTTGCCTGTTTTAAACACCTTGGGAAAGATCACAGCTCCTGAGCTATGTTGTACCATTTGTGTTCTTTATTTCAGACAATGGGATTTCTTCATTGCATGGCTGAGCTTCTGTGATTCACAGTGTAGAGATGTGTAACATTAGAATCCGTCGGCAAACTTAAGCAACTTCTAAGATTTTTTTTTTTTTCCTTTTAATGTTCAAGTCCTACTCTCCTGCAATAGCTGAAAAAAGGAAAAGTTGCGAAAGTAATTCAAACCATTGCTGCAGGTTTGTGGATCACTTGGATCCTGCTGTTTTTATAACTCCTAGCTGCTCCGGTAGATGCAGTGGGACAGGATTCACACACCAGTCACCTGTCAGCACCCTGCAAACCACGCCCAACCTCACCCCATACTGGTGTTTCAGTTCAGAGCAGCAGGACAAGCAAGCAATCACTCTGAGCAAAATGAACAAATAAATAAAGAAGATTGTAATGCAGTAAAACCTCTGTTCTCCAAACTAGCTGGGATCAGGAGGTGTTCAGGTAATGGAGCTGCTCTTGAATTATAAGTGGCATTTTTTACATGACCTTCCCAATCAAGAAACCTCCTAAAAAGATACCATTCAATCCCTTTACCTGTACAGGTGTAACCTAGAGTACCTCACTGCAAATACCAGAGATTGAGGGCTGCAGACGGCATTTAGGACAGGAGAGCAGCACACAAGACAGGTTAACAGGGGGCTGTTCAGATCACCTGTATGTCCTCTCTGCCCTCGAATACATCCAGCCCTCAACAAGAAACAAACCAACACAGGACAGATTTACCAGGGTCTCCGTCCTCAAACTGCGCTACTCCCAGTAACCCGCGCCCTCCAAGAAGGGCTGCACTTGAGCAAACGCTGCAGCTGTTTGGGCCATTTCAAATGAAATGCTGCAGCGTTCATCTGGAGATCTACAGCAGAGGTGTTTGCATAATCTGAGTTTTACTGAAATGATTAGAATGATAACAACAAGCTAGATCACTGCTGGACTCGCAGCTAAGAAGCCAGCTGACTCTCTTCTATTCTGTTCTAGAGGATACGGCAAATAGCAGCTTTCATTTCATTTTCTTTAACTGGAAAATGCTTACAAATATTTTCCTTTTTTTAATATCAACATTTATTATTTTTGTATGAAACTTTTTTATAGAAAGAGGACAATTTGTACGATTTAGAATGAAATTGTTTAGTAAAAGTTTATCAGTATTATACTAACCATTACATTGCAGACAGTATTAATATAAGCGTGTGGCATTGATTGAATTGTTTTATTCTTTTTCTCTATTTATAACCATGCTCTCGCTCATGTCAGTATAGAAAGAACAGTTAAAACCATCTGCTTTTATTTCAGGGGAAAAAAAAACCTCCCAGGAATGTTTGAGAAGTGTAGACCATTACTGTAGAACAGGCTAGTCTTGTGAATGCATGTGTTCTTAACGGAGTGGAATTCCCCTGTGCTGTGGCAGGGTTCTAGAACATCCGGCTTACACAAGGGTTAAGGAATGTTGGAGGAAACATTTGGCAGGTTTGTGGCGTGTTCTGGTTGGACGGGGGAGGGATTGATTAGAACCGCAGGGCTGGGAAAGAACGCAGGCTATCGGTTATTGATTGTATTTCTGTGAAATGGGCGAATATCATCTCTTGTTCCACTTTGTTTTGTTTTTTTTTTGCGGTCAATGCAATACTAAAAGAAACAAATTCAATGACAGATGTTTCCACTCAGTCTTTTTCAACGTCGCCAACATTTTGAAGGAGTTGAAAAAAACTTCTAGTCTAAACGCTTGTCATTGAATTTTAGTATTTGGAAATCCAGCTCTGTTGATAACTGCTGGAAGTGGAGTACTGGGTATGGATGGTATTGTGAGTCCCACAGGGACACTAATAGGACTCGCAGAGCAGTCTCTTCCAGGATCTACAGCAAGCGTGCGCACACCTGGGCATGGCAGGAGGGACTGCATGCATTGTGCAGTGAAACCTGGCAGTTCTCAAAAAACAAACCAGCTACGAAGCAGTACAGTCTGTGTTGCTGTGGCTTGGCAGCTGATCGTCAACACGGAAGGTGGTTGATTGTAGGAAAGGGTTAAAGAGAAATCCTCGCGCAGTAGATGGAACGGCTCCATCCCAATTAAAAGGCTTGAAATGATTTCTTTTCACAGCTGTCAGATCTGTCTGTGTGCAGGTACCCGAAGGCACTGCAGGGTCTCGCTTTCTACATAGAAACCAAAACAAACTTGACTTTCATGCAGTCTGGTACAAGCAGGGTTAGACCAGACCAAATCTATATAGACAAGAAATGAAACCGTAGTGATTTAATAAACCATTGGTTTAAAACACATCGCCATACAGCACATGGATGGAACGTGCTCCTCTTGAAGGCATTGTTCTGTGTGCCAGTACTGCACCTGCGTGACTTGTAAATAATCCTTTCTGTGAAAGGATCTGCTCTCAGGAGCTCTTCGAAGTGGGTTCATATTGTGAAAGCCTCTAGCTGAATCCTTGCTAGGAGTGCCTATGGGTACAGGTGTGCAAAGAGACAATAAAGGTACATTTATTTGCTTAAGCCTGCTTGCTGTTGTGTTTTTTGTGTGTTGGTTATTTTTTTTTCCCCAGGAAGTGTTGAGGAGTCAGATATTGGGCATGCCCCTTGTGAGACGACTTGGAATATTTTGCATTTATTTGAAAGTCACTTTGCAAGTCAGGTTTTAAAAAATTCTCGTTGACAACAGCATGTACAGTTTGTGGTTCACTGTTGTCCTGCAGTAGTTCCAGCTGTTGGGCAGGATGGGAAACGGCATTCTGGAAGCAGAACACACGGGAGGAATCTGAAATCCACAATTCAGAAGATCAATGTGCGTTTCCTTCCCTTTCCACTTCAGCCTGGAGACACAGCTGTCTGAAATCCACAATTCAGAAGATCAATGTGCGTTTCCTTCCCTTTCCACTTCAGCCTGGAGACACAGCTGTCTGAAATCCACAATTCAGAAGATCAATGTGCGTTTCCTTCCCTTTCCACTTCAGCCTGGAGACACAGCTATCTGAAATCCACAATTCAGAAGATCAATGTGCGTTTCCTTCCCTTTCCACTTCAGCCTGGAGACACAGCTATCTGAAATCCACAATTCAGAAGATCAATGTGCGTTTCCTTCCCTTTCCACTTCAGCCTGGAGACACAGCTAGCTTTTGCTGTCAGTTCTGCCTTGTCTTCTAATTGGCTGTGGGTCTGTTAGAGAGTGCATTTTCACTGTGGTAAACGACTTCAGTTTTCAGGAAGTCCTTGAACATGTTTATATGTGCTAAATATTAAACACTGATATGGTAATCACATAAAAAAATGAGGCAAAGCAAAATTAATAATTGAATACATGAATAAAGTTTCTTTGGAACACATTTAATAATGCAAAAATTATGACACTACATTTATACATTTATATTTCAAATACAAAGCACGCAATTCAGTGACTTACAGCTCAGTAAGTGCTTCCCTGACTGTCTATTTGTTTCAATGCAGCTGCCGTCCCAGGCTTAGCACAGGGTTTAAAGTTTGATCTAAAGAGACTGACAGCGCAGTCCTGCAGAGTGATCTGAAGAGCTCCCGGCTGCAGATCAAACAGACCGACCACTGCATGCTAGAGAATGAGCTATAGCTTGATTAAAAAAAAAACACCTTCACAGAAACAGAATCACTGTAATTACAACATGTGCCTACTAGATAGCACCAAACCCTACGCTACCCCCCAAAAATACAAATAAAACAGGACAGGAATAAAAGCTGTCTGTTTGTTTTCTCGCTCTCTCTGTTCTCTGTAGTGATATTGTGTATATCTGGTTGGTGGGGAGGTCTAAGTGGTTTGTGCTGTGACTCTGTGCTACAGTTTGCAGTAGTGATTAGGCTAGGAGACCGTTTCTTGTTCATGTTCTGACAGGGCTGTCCTCTGTTTGTATCTCAGTGATTTCAGTTCTCAGGTTTCCTCGAACCATGATCCAAGCAGCGGACTCTGATCCCCAGATCCACATCACACACATGTAATAATGTGTTTCACTGGCTGGCTCTGTTAGTAGAGCAGCGGACTCTGATCCCCAGATCCACATCACACACATGTAATAATGTGTTTCACTGGCTGGCTCTGTTGGTAGAGCAGTGGACTCTGATCCCCAGGGCAGTCTGTTCAAGCCCCATGTTAGGGGTGTGTGTTTTCCTTTCATTTTCAGACTTTGACCTTTTTGATACAAAGTGGGGCAAGGTGTCAGTGCTCTTCATACAAGTAATAATAGAAAGAGGTTGATATGAGATCATGTATGCTATGGTAGCTTCTCACATGGAGCTGAGTGGTGCAGTGTGATCATTTACTAACCTGCTGCGCTGTTCACCTGGCAGATCTGGGTTCAAATCCTGTTCGTTGCTTCCTTTTATTTTCAAATAATTGGTTTATTTCCTATAAAGTTAATGAAAAAGCAAGCTCTTCCATGGCAGTGAGATGGCACAGAGGGCTAATTCGCTAGCGTGCTGTGCTGTCCCATGGGGAGGGGAGGGGAGTCTCTTTTAAAACTTCTTGGTGTGTGCATTCAATAATTGAATTAAGAATGAGTGTATAGGACTGAAAAGAAGTCATTTGTATTGGTTACACCACGATGGTTGAAATGTTATAGGCGACATATTCAGGCTCAGGGTGCAAAACAGGAATTCATTTTTTTGTTCACATGCTGTTTTGGCGATACCAATACCATTTGCCATTCTTATTCCCGTCTGTATTTGCATTTTGTTTTTCTTGTTTGAGTAGAATGCTAAGGTGCTCAGAGCAGAGCACAGGAAATGTAAAGCCTGTGTTAAGATGCTATCCGCTCTGAGTGCGCTGCAGGCAGCAGGCTGGGGAAGTTCAGTCCACTTCCTCTTGGTGTTTGATCTTTGAAAATGCACCGGAACCTCAGCGAGGCAGATCCACTGACACAGGTGTGGAGAACAGGCTGGCCAGCTTTCGGCGTGTGGGCGTGCGCTTCTGACTGATTACAAACGCACTTAAAAAGGGGTTATGATCGTGCATCTCAACACCTGGCCAGGGTGTTCCAGTGAGACACACAAACATCAAGAATAATACAGTGCCGTCCTCCAGTGTCCCAGGGGTCCTGGTAAAAGACTGCAATAACAACATCTCACCACCTGGGGGCACAGTGTGCTCTGCAACAAGCGATGAATGAAATAAAGGATAAAAACATGGATAGCAGATATTCAGTTTTGTTGCACGTGCACGTGCAAGACTGGTTGACTTGGAGTGAGTCGCACCCACACAGCTGTGTTGTGAATGGCCAATGGACAAGCCAATCCCAGGCCAGGCTTTACACTCCTTCAATTTTTTTTTTGTCTGCCCCTCTCTCTCCCACTCACCGAGGCAGTAGAAAAGAGGATTACGCGGTCTTACTTTGATTACACTCCCCTCTCTCTCTCTCTCTCTCTCTCTCTCTCTCCCTTCTTCAGCTAGTGCTTCTGCATAGGAAATCGGTCATTCACCATCACCATGGCAACACAAAGGAGCAATCCATTTTTCCAGGATATACTGGTGCAGTATTAAAAAACAACAAACACAGGAAACAAATACAAATAAAAAGAGAGCAAATGCCATTACTGGGGGTGTTTGTGGTCTCCTCTCCTAAATGAATCTCTTTGCTGTAAACCTTGACTGCTGGGTGCCCAGTAAAGACCAGTAAAGAGAGAGGCACTTGTGTGTATGTGTATGTGGGGCTCTTTGTGTGCAAAGTACACTAGCTGCTGGTCTTTTGTTCCTTTTTTTTTTTTTTTTTTGCTGGGGGTTTAATCTTCTGTGGTTAGCCGACCTGAAGATTAAACCTCTTGATTCCTGCAGCTCAGCTCGGAGCAAAGGGGATCGGGGAGAGATGGGATCTCCGCTGAAATAGAGACGGAGGGAAGCCCCACTGAGACCAAGCAGACCTGCCTGTGTTTCGGGCTTCGAGGCTGGGACAGGAAGCAAGGAGCCTGCAGAGGGAGAGAGGGAGAGCAGAGCCCTGATAGAGAGAGGGAAGAAAAAAACAAGAGGGAAGTCATCAAGCCTCGCTGGAAACAACAGTGCTGTAGAAGCAGAGCGAGAGAGAGCGAGAGAGAGAGAGAGAGAGGAGGACAAATAATTGAGGTTGTTTGCCTCTCCGTAGAAGAGGCTGCAGTGGCTACTGTGTGAGGCAACAGCTGAGCCAACCAGAAAGAAAAGACTATTGTGTAGAAGCTGTAGACGAGTCAGGTGCATACTGCAGAGGTAGGGTTAAACTGGAGCCACGAGAGAGGCTGAGGCTGTAGAGTAGAGAGAGAGAGAGACAGAGACAGACAGGGGGAGGTGGGGGGGCAGGATACAGCTCAGCGGAGGAGGGGGTGGGGGGTGTGGTCTTGTGCTGTTTCCGCAGCTTGACTGCTGCTGACTGAATAAAGGGCAGGCTGGGTGGAGACTGATCTGAGCTCGGAGCTGCCTGCTTGCACAACTTCTGAGAGCACCAGTGCCCACTCCAGCCCAGCCCGCGATCGAGCAGAGACAGCCAGTGTGAGTGCGGGTGAGAGAGCAGGCAGGAGCACAGGACAGCAGCTAAGAAAAAGGTAAGAAATACATTTTTAAAAACCCCAAATGAACAGAACGCAACGCACATCTGGTCGTGCGTCTGGTCTAGCCTTGTTCTAGACGGTATTTGTTTCCACTTACTGTTTTTCTCGTGGTTCTGTCTGTTTTTATTTTTTATATCCCAGCATCCTCCCTCCGTACACAATGTAGAATATAGAATCTAGAATCAAATCCATACTGGTGGGGGCTCCTCCTACTATAATGTCTAGTCGAACACTCTCTCTCTCTTCCAGTGTAGCTCTTGCTGTTTCTCTGTGTTGTACTGAACACATCATTGCTTGCTTTTCCTGTTCTGTTTCGTGGGTCTGTTGTACTGTTTTAAACTTGCGGCCATCTAGAATATAATCTGGAATGGAATTCACACTGGTGTTGACCGTATGGTATATTAGCCCATAGCAAACCGGCTACAGAAATGAATGCTTTTTATATTTGTGATGGAGATCAGATTAGTCATTGTGTGTGTGTGTGTCTCCTCTCTCTCATTATCAGTGACACTGTGTGTGTGTGTGTGTCTCCTCTCTCTCATTATCAGTGACACTGTGTGTGTGTGTGTGTGTGTCTCCTCTCTCTCATTATCAGTGACACTGTGTGTGTGTGTGTGTGTGTGTGTGTGTGTGTGTCTCCTCTCTCTCATTATCAGTGACACTCTGTGTGTGTGTGTGTCTCCACTCTCTCATTATCAGTGACACTGTTTTTGCGTGTCCTCTCATTATTAGTGACACACTGTGACTGTGTGTGTGTGTGTGTCTCCTCTCTCTCATTATCAGTGACACTGTGTGTGCGTGTGTCCTCTCTCTCATTATTAGTGGCACACTGTGTGTGTGTCCTCTCTCTCATTATTAGTGACACACTGTGACTGCGTGTGTGCGTGCGTGTTTGTGTGTCCTCTCTCTCATTATCAGTGACACTGTGTGTGTGTGTGTGTGTGTGTGTCTCCTCTCTCTCATTATCAGTGACACTGTGTGTGTGTGTGTGTGTGTGTGTCTCCTCTCTCTCATTATCAGTGACACTGTGTGTGTGTGTGTGTCTCCGCTCTCTCATTATCAGTGACACTGTGTTTGCGTGTCCTCTCATTATTAGTGACACACTGTGACTGTGTGTGTGTGTGTCTCCTCTCTCTCATTATCAGTGACAGTGTCTGTGTGTGTGTGTGTGTGTGTGTGTCTCCTCTCTCTCATTATCAGTGACACTGTGTGTGTGTGTGTGTGTGTGTCTCCTCTCTCATTATCAGTGACACTGTGTGTGCGTGTGTCCTCTCTCTCATTATTAGTGGCACACTGTGTGTGTGTCCTCTCTCTCATTATTAGTGACACACTGTGACTGCGTGTGTGCGTGCGTGTTTGTGTGTCCTCTCTCTCATTATCAGTGACACACTGTGACTGTGTTTGCGCGTGCGTGCGTGCGTGTGTGACTGTGTGTGTGCGTGTGTGTGACTGTGTGTGTGTGCGTGCGTGCGTGGCTGGGTGCGTGCGTGGGTGGGTGCGTGTGTGTGTGTGTGTGTGTGATTGTAGTAGTAGCAGATGCTCGTGGTATCTTGCTTGGTGGGTAAAGAATGAAGGGAATGGAAAAGCCAGCAATCCCTTTTCTTTTTCTTTCTTCTGTGTCGTTGTGCAGTATATTTGGAAGAGGCGATGCGGTTCCTCATTTATTTGTATGTATATTTTATTATGTGTATTCATTTGAGAATTTCTTTCGTCACGTCACATTCTGCTGTATTATCAAAATCCGGATCAAGGAGAAATAAGCCCAACATTAACCTGGGAAACCTCATGTAGATTTGATGTACAGCACAGGGGTGTCTGCAGCGCATAGCCCAGCATTACTAAGCAAGCAGAGCCCAGTCCCAACACCCAACACCCAACACCCAACACCCAACACCCAACACCCAGCACACAGCACACAGCACACCGCACACCGCACACCGCACACCGCACACCGCACACAACACACAGCACACAGCATGATGAACGCAGGCTTGTGTTTCTGTGTTTTTTTATTAATTGAGCTGTGTATGCCGGGGCGTGTGCAGCGTTGTTTCTGTGTTTTTTTATTAATTGAGCTGTGTATGCCGGGGCGTGTGCAGTGTTGTTTCTGTGTTTTTTTATTAATTGAGCTGTGTATGCCGGGGCGTGTGCAGCGTTGTTTCTGTGTTTTTTTATTAATTGAGCTGTGTATGCCGGGGCGTGTGCAGTGTTGTTTCTGTGTTTTATTAATTGAGCTGTGTATGCCGGGCGTGCAGTGTTGTTTCTGTGTTTTTATTAATTGAGCTGTGTATGCCGGGTGCAGCGTGCGGATTGGCTGTGTATGCCTGCAGTGTTGTTTCTGTGTTTTATTAATTGAGCTGTGTATGCCGGGGCGTGTGCAGCGTTGTTTCTGTGTTTTATTAATTGAGCTGTGTATGCCTGGGCGTGTGCAGTGTTGTTTCTGTGTTTTTTTATTAATTGAGCTGTGTATGCCGGGGCGTGTGCAGTGTTGTTTCTGTGTTTTATTAATTGAGCTGTGTATGCCGGGGCGTGTGCAGCGTTGTTTCTGTGTTTTATTAATTGAGCTGTGTATGCCGGGGCGTGTGCAGTGTTGTTTCTGTGTTTTTTTATTAATTGAGCTGTGTATGCCGGGGCGTGTGCAGTGTTGTTTCTGTGTTTTTTTATTAATTGAGCTGTGTATGCCTGGGCGTGTGCAGCGTTGTTTCTGTGTTTTTTTATTAATTGAGCTGTGTATGCCGGGGCGTGTGCAGCGTTGTTTCTGTGTTTTTTTATTAATTGAGCTGTGTATGCCGGGGCGTGTGCAGTGTTGTTTCTGTGTTTTTTTATTAATTGAGCTGTGTATGCCGGGGCGTGTGCAGTGTTGTTTCAGTAAAGCACGGTTATTTCTTGCACAGATGTTTGCGGTTTATCTTGCTGTGCTAGTGCTTGTGCAGCTAATGGAGATGAGATGAGAGAACACAGGGCGTACACGCGGCTCGGTGTTATCTCAGAAGGAGCACAGAAGCTGAAACACATCACCACCCTTTCCACGTCACACCATGTCCATTGTCTAACACAGCGGCACTGCTGGGGCAATGCAGTGGTTCTGTACATGGGCTGCTTTATTGGAATGAGCCATTGGTATCACACTGACATGCCAATATGACCTGGTACCATTTCAGAACAGCTGTGCAAAATGTGTAGCTCTGGCTGGTAATGCTGCGGTCTGCTAATGATTCAGGGGATGATTGCAATCAGGAAATGTCCAGTTCCCATAAGGCTGCTTGGGTGTTTCAATGTAGTTTTTTCCTGAGCGTGCAGCACTAAGAGCTGTGTGCACTTTGCTCAGAATGGCTGTACAGTTTCAGTTTATTTGAGCTGGGCTGTGCATCTCTGCTTAACACAAAAACCACAGCGTGCTTTTTGAAACCAATATTTCAGTTCTCGTTTTGCAAAGTTCAGCTTTAAAAACCTGCCCTAGTTTTCTGCTCAGGTGTTGGAACGAATGTTACCGGTTGCTGGGATTGTTGCAGGGCTGGGGAGGGGGTTGCTGGGAGCTCAGGTCCAGATTGTTGCAGGGCTGGGGAGAGGGTTGCTGGGAGCTCAGGTCCAGATTGTTGCAGGGCTGGGGAGGGGGTTGCTGGGAGCTCAGGTCCAGATTGTTGCAGGGCTGGGGAGGGGGTTGCTGGGAGCTCAGGTCCAGATTGTTGCAGGGCTGGGGAGGGGTTGCTGGGAGCTCAGGTCCAGATTGTTGCAGGGCTGGGGAGGGGGTTGCTGGGAGCTCAGGTCCAGATTGTTGCAGGGCTGGGGAGGGGGTTGCTGGGAGCTCAGGTCCAGATTGTTGCAGGGCTGGGGAGGGGGTTGCTGGGAGCTCAGGTCCAGATTGTTGCAGGGCTAGGGAGGGGTTGCTGGGAGCTCAGGTCCAGATTGTTGCAGGGCTGGGGAGGGGGTTGCTGGGAGCTCAGGTATAATATTTGAATTATGTTTGGGAGGCTCTTTTATAATATTTGAATTGTGTTTGGGTAGTTCATGTATAATATGTGAATCATGTTTGGGTAGTTCATGTATAATATTTGAATCGTGTTTGGGTAGTTCATGTATAATATTTGAATCATGTTTGGGTAGTTCATGTATAATATTTGAATTGTGTTTGGGTAGTTCATGTATAATATTTGAATCATGTTTGGGTAGTTCTTGTATAATATTTGAATTGTGTTTGGGTAGTTCTTGTATAATATTTGAATTGTGTTTGGGTAGTTCATGTATAATATTTGAATCATGTTTGGGTAGTTCTTGTATAATATTTGAATTGTGTTTGGGTAGTTCTTGTATAATATTTGAATTGTGTTTGGGTAGTTCATGTATAATATGTGAATCATGTTTGGGTAGTTCATGTATAATATTTGAATTGTGTTTGGGTAGTTCATGTATAATATGTGAATCATGTTTGGGTAGTTCATGTATAATATTTGAATCGTGTTTGGGTAGTTCATGTATAATATTTGAATCATGTTTGGGTAGTTCTTGTGTAATATTTGAATTGTGTTTGGGTAGTTCATGTATAATATGTGAATCATGTTTGGGTAGTTCATGTATAATATTTGAATCGTGTTTGGGTAGTTCATGTATAATATTTGAATCGTGTTTGGGTAGTTCATGTATAATATTTGAATCGTGTTTGGGTAGTTCATGTATAATATTTGAATCATGTTTGGGTAGTTCTTGTATAATATTTGAATTGTGTTTGGGTAGTTCATGTATAATATGTGAATCATGTTTGGGTAGTTCATGTATAATATTTGAATCGTGTTTGAGAGGCTCTTGTATACGTGGGCATTCCTGGATGATTACTGATTGATCTGCTCACAACTGTTTGTACTCCTTAGTAAAGCATGGTGTTGTCTGGGTGTGATTAACACTGGAGTAACTCTGTGAATACCAGCTCAGCAACACTTACCATCCTGGAACACAGGAATGAATGCATTTACATTCCATGAGCATGGAACATGGAACATGGAACAAGGGTGGAACATGGAATGGAAGTCATTACACACACACACACACACACACGCGCTGACACACAGGGACACACACACACACAAACACACACACCCTGACTTCCCCTGCTTCAGATAGCCACGGTCATGTCCTTTCAAACAATGTTTTGCCTCGATCTGTCTGTCCGGCCATCCATTTGTCCTGTCCGTGTTTGTTTAATAATGTCAATATTAATTAAACAGCAGCTGCCGCTTGTCCCTGGTCTGCAGGGCAACGTTTTCTTTTTCTCAAGTGGGCAGCCTGATTAAACTTTTTAAATAAACGGATAAGAACTCCCCCACTCCCCTGCTCCCCCACCTCTCTACTGCTGTGCTGGTAATTAAAGAGGGAGGGCACACCCTGCCATCTGTCCCGGACCCAGGGAATTCTAATTCAATGAGCTCCTCCAGCTCCAGCTCTCTTCAAAGACACGCTGAACCGCTGAGACACTCCGGGACCCGAACCAGCTTCCGATTGCTCCTCCAGAAACAGCGCTGTGGGACCCTGAGCCCTCGGAGCTAGCAGTGGATCAGCACCCCGCCTGGTATTCTCAGCACATCACTAGTGTGTTCTATCGGAAATCATGTGCAATGAGACTTTGTAACTCTGCCAGCCCCTCCTACTCTACATGTACAGAGGCGGGGCATGAGAGAGAGGAGGCGGGGCATGAGAGAGAGGAGGCGGGGCATGAGAGAGAGGAGGCGGGGCAGCAGAGAGGAAGTCTGTTCAGTCCTGGCACTTCGGATTCTCCAGGCGAGCTCAAAGCAAATCCAGGTCAGATTTAGAGAAAAATGCTTAATAACTTATTGGCTCAACAGAGCCACTCGGAATGACACTGCTTTCGTAACCTGGGTACCCAGACCAGAGCCTCGTTTTGATGATTTAGACCCCAGTCTGAGGAAGCTGAGAGCCACTGGACTGACAGCGCAGTGTACTGGTTTCTTTTACCCCAGAGAGAAGCGCTTCAAAGGCACTGGATGTGACGGAGGCTTTGTTACTGTACAGTAGTTGTGAGGTCCTGGGACAGTGCGGAGAGGTCTCTGTTAGTCTCAGCATTGCGGAGGGTTGTAGTGACTCTATAGCCAATAGCAGGTGTAGGGAAGCGGAGATGCCAATGAATCCCAAAGTGTCTATTGAGTCTGTGGCTGTAATGGTCCATTGTGTGCAAACTCCGCAAGAAACCGCTCACTTCTCTGCTAATCCCCATTGTTCACAACCCAGGGACGTTTCCCAACAGCGCTGTAAAGAAAGAGGCTATTCTTCCTGTTCTCTGGGCTTCGTTGTGCTGGGGCTGCTGTGTGTATTTCACTGTGCTATGGGTTTAGCATAATCCATATTAATGTAGATGTGTTCACATGTTTCCATGAATAAATGTATGAATTGGAAACAAGCCCCCCGATGACTTCACTCTAACCCCGACCCGGACCGATATGCTGACTGATTCTTTTTTTTTTTTTGTAATAATTGTTCATAAATCAGACACATTCAATCAGATTTATAATCTACTGAAACTCCCTACAGAGTCCTGTAGTGAACAGCTAAGCATTGTGAGGATGGACAGTGGTGCTGCCTCTGCCTGGTAGCGATTAGCACTGGTACTGGCTCTGTGGTGTAGGACAGATCGTCATGCCTTAATGCCATAATAGAAGCACAATAACACTTTTGAGAAAAATGAACTGGCATTACTTCAGCACAATAGTATCTGGAAAAAAACAAGGCACACACACACAGGAAGGTAGCCGCAGTTACAGCATTGTGCCACCAGCAGCGCTGTATGCTGTGCTACAATCCCGTTTGTGATCAATGTAAGTGTTACAGGGGGGTGGTGATAACACTTTCCAGTGGTGGCACTGCCTGTGGAAAGGCTTTTAAAAACTCCTCTCGATGGCCTGCCTAACTCTCCCGAGACTGTAGCCAGTGTATCTGAGTAAACATGATGCTGTGTTTAAATTGCAAGAGAGCAGCACTCGACCGCTGAGTGCAGGTGTGTGAGTTTAACATTCAACAGTGTTAAAGTCCTGTCTGTCTGTCTGCCTGTCTGCCTGCCTGCCTGTCTGTCTGTCTGCCTGCCTGTCTGTCTGCCTGCCTGTCTGTCTGTCTGCCTGCCTGTCTGCCTGTCTGTCTGTCTGTCTGTCTGTCTGTCTGTCTGTCTGTGTCTGTCTGTCTGTCTGCCTGCCTCTCTGTCTGTCTGCCTGCCTCTCTGCATTGTGTTTCTGTTGAGTTCAGCTCTGGTGTGATGTATTGCTGTCTTCCAGGAGACCTTCAGAGATGCAGGTTCTCTTCCTGGTTAAACTATAAGAAGTGTGTTTGTCATTGTTCATCTGTTTTAGTGGTGGAGATTCGCCTTTCCCTGTGAGAATTGGGTGCAAATGACTGGAGGGGCTAAAAACAAACAAACAATAAAGCACTCCTGGCAAAATGAAACTTTCACCAGGATTAGGTTGTCTGTCAGAATAACAACAATTCTCAAAACGACGGCTGCAATCCAAGCAATTTCCACACCTAAATTCCTGATTCTGATCCCGGTGGGACCGGCCGGGCGGATGGATTAATTCACACCCTCAATTCAATCTGAAGCTGAGAAGTAATTCATTAGAGGATGTGAAATGAGGCAGCTTGTGCAGTGAGTGTGTGTGTGTGTGTGTGTGTGTGTGTGTGTGTGTGTGTGTGTGTGTGTGTGTGAGGTGTCTGAGAACACTGAGAAAGCTCGGCAGGACTCATTTTTACTGAGAGAAAGGATGTTGCGATGTGCTGAATTCTGCAGAAATGAGAAGTGAGAACAGAGGATAGTGAAATACAGAGGGGAGCTCTAGCTTTGTATGAACCCATCTGCACAGCGCATAGTGAAATACAGAGGGGAGCTCTAGCTTTGTATGAACCCATCTGCACAGCGCATAGTGAAATACAGAGGGGAGCTCTAGCTTTGTATGAACCCATCTGCACAGCGCATAGTGAAATACAGAGGGGAGCTCTAGCTTTGTATGAACCCATCTGCACAGCGCATAGTGAAATACAGAGGGGAGCTCTAGCTTTGTATGAACCCATCTGCACAGCGTATAGTGAAATACAGAGGGGAGCTCTAGCTTTGTATGAACCCATCTGCACAGCGCATAGTGAAATACAGAGGGGAGCTCTAGCTTTGTATGAACCCATCTGCACAGCGCATAGTGAAATACAGTGGGGAGCTCTAGCTTTGTATGAACCCATCTGCACAGCGTATAGTGAAATACAGAGGGGAGCTCTAGCTTTGTATTTTACACGGTTATTGAAGTGAAGGGTTTAAAGCTCTAGACAGGAGTCATGCTTACATCAGGTTAATAAACTGGACCTATTAGGTAACAGTTCTTCCAGTCTTACACACGCAGAATAAACCCTGCAGCCTCAGCCCCAGAGGGGCAGTGTGAGTGCTGCAGAGTGCTGTAGGCTGGGAAGCAATGCAGATTATCACATGAATATTCCACACCTGCTTTGGACTGGTAAAGAGCCCTGGGAACAGGAGTTAGCTTATCTGTGAAATCAAGTGTGTGTGTGTGTTTCGGGTTCCTTATAAAAGTTTCCCGTGGTATTTTTGCACGGTATTTTTACAGTTTTACCTTGCTTGTCCCATGGTTATACTGTGCATTTAGCACAGGCTATCCTGGGCTGCTATGTTAATTAATATGCTTATAATCCACTCCTTTAATAATTGTTAACATGCATGGACCATGTTGGTTTGTTCACCCCAGTGATTTCAGTTATATTGCAGCAGTCAGTCAAAGGAAGTAGTAATCGTGTTTCGGGAGTGTTTACGGTCTCCTTGTGGAGTTTCAGATTCTTCTGGGTGTCCTGTAACTTTCTGTATGGGACTCACAAGACATGATGTCAGAGATGGATTTGGGCCGCACCCCTTCACAGTGATCAGGGGAGTCTGGAAGGCAGTTGTGATGGATTGCAAATTTAAGCCCCGCTTAGCTGCTGCTTCCACCACAACTGAAAACAGCTCATCTTCTTAAAAGGAAATAAAAACTGATGATGTGCACAAATACACAGGCATGCAATTTAACTTGGAATCACAGTTTCTAGCTGTTTCTAGTTCTTCTGGGTTTATTTATTTTTTGTTTTGCAGCATTGGCAGATTCTGTTTCCTGTTTAGAATAAGCGCTGGTGGTGCAAAGCACTAGAGAACGAAAAACCCAACCCTAAAAACAAACTTGGATTTGCGAGCAGCAATAGGTTTTAAAAGGGTTATAATTGCTTGAATTATTTACTTTTTCATCATCATACTGGGTGTTTCTCTAAGATAACATTAATAATTCAGGCTTTTGTCCCGACACTCTCACTTAACACATGCCAGTATTGCAAAGATGCAAAGATGCAATCATGTAATGATGTAATGATGCAATCATGTAATCATGCAATCATGCAATCATGTAATCATGCAATCATGCAATCATGCAATCATGTAATCATGCAATGATGCAATCATGTAATCATGCAATCATGTAATGATGTAATCATGCAATGATGCAAAGATGGTAGTATCAGAGTTAATGGGTGCTGCTGCTCCCTGTCTGCACGCCTCCTCTATATATAGGTCACCCTGGACCGCCTGCAGGTGCAGTGCGATCAGTAAATACAGACCAGAGAAAGTAGAAGTCAGGGTATCAATCAAGAGAAGCTCAGAACTTTGTACTCGCATTGCAGTTGATTCTCCACACCAGAGCAGGGCTGCACTTCAACAGCAGCAGCAGCAGCACTTCATTCTGTCCTTTTTGTTTTTAGTGACATGCATATTAGAGACTAGAGACGTTTTATCAGTACGGCTTTATTTTATCAAGAACAGCCTTGGTAAGCTGGCACCGGGATAACATTACAATATGTGAAAATCTCTTCATGGGAATAAGATTTAGGGCAAGAAATGGCCCATCTGTCCCATGTTATTGTTGATTGTATTAAGGATGCTTGATGCAGGATGCTTCTTTATCTTTGGGTAAAAGGTGTGTTTATCTCCTTCAACCTGTAAGAGTCCTACAAGCCCCTGACTCCTATCGTAAACGTACAGGAGATGGTTCATATTTCCACGGGATTGCTGTAGGATTCGTGTTATTTGTGTTTTCCATGCTAGTCTCACCCCTAAAGCTTTGCACACTACGAGCTGGGCTTGCCTGCACTGTCTCGTCGTTCCGCTGTGCTCATTAACCCAGAGACGGGGCAGGGGCAGGGCTTGGTCAGCAGGGTCATTCTGAGTGCTTCAGTGGAGAATGCTTCATGAAACTGAGGTGAAACGAGCCTTTACGAAGACGCACATCTGTACATAAACGAATGACCTCGCCTTTAGGGAAGTAAAAAGACAATCCCATGTCACGATGCATGTATGCGGTGCTGCAGTTCGCTGACTTTGCGGTGCAGTTTGCTTCTGAGCTATGTCAGTGGTGCTGGAAGATGTTTAAAACAACAGCGACAGCTTGTCTTTGTTAGTATTAGAAGACATAAAAGAGAACAGCAGAAAAAAAAAACGCGTGGGTGGATAATCAGCTGGAAAACAGGAGCATTGTTTGGTGTTAGGAAGTGAGAGGAATCTAATCAGCCCTGACAGGAGAGCCATCCTGACTCCCGCTAACAGGCATATCACTGGCTGCCCTCAGCCCAACTCAGCAGGACCCCAACAGAACCCAGCGGGGCTGAAATGAAAGTGTGAGACAGGCAGGCAGGCAGGCAGGGCAGAGGCACACCCAGGGGTCTTTGTGCTGTGTGTCCCCCCCACGGAGACGCTGTCATGCTGTGAGCGAGCCCAGCCAAGCCCACTCTGATCACTCTCGGCAGGCAGGCAGGCAGGGGGTTTGAGGGAACAGGCTGGCACGTTAATATTCAAACAGCCGGCAGGGTCTGATCTCTACAAAGCGCGCTGTTTGGGAGGAAGTGTCCCGTTGGGTGCAAGAACAGGAATATCTGTCAATGAATTCTCATTAGTATTACTATCCCCCTTAAACAAGTCTACCACAGTAAAAACACTGCGTCATTGTTTACCGTGGTCAGCGTTTGTAAGGGGCATGTTATACCACTGAGTGTTTCACTGGGTTGATGACAGGACCCCACCTTGCACTTGAGCTCTTTACTGGATCGATACTAGAGAGGTGTGTTGGGTAGGGCTGCCACTGCCACCTGGCACCATTTACCTGCATCCTCCTGGTTTTGAGGAAGCTGTCCTGGGATTTCAATATGCCTTCCTGGGACAATAAAAGATACTGGTTTTGTCTCATATTTTGATGTTCTGTGTCCCCCTCCCCCCACTTCCAGGACCCCCCTAAAACCGGGAGGGGTATCTCAGGGGTCTGTTGTCCTGGTTGAGACAGTGAAAGACCACGTGTACTGACATCATCAACGGACTGACTCCCCTGCTCTGAGCAGCTGGCTAACTGCAGACTCTAGAGCTCCTGTTTTAATTGTCCGAGTCTCTCCTGCAGTAAATGCTGTATAAAAGCTTGCCTGCACTGTTCATCAGCTCGCTTGCATCTTGTGCTCTGCGCTTGACTGTCTCCCAGGACCTCTCACCCAGCAGGGTGCAGTGCCCGCTGTATAACTGAAAGAAGAACAGAATCTATTGGAGCGTTTTAAGTGTTCAGCGGGAGCAAGCCAAACTAATACAAACTGTATCAAAGGGTTGAAATTAAATAAATAAATCCAGCTGTTGAACACAGTCTCAGTTTAAGTCTCTCAAGGATACTTTTATTGTCTGACGGACCTGTATCAGAATCGGAGCTCTAACAGTGCTCTCTAGTGGTGACTCACAACTATGGCATCCAGTCTGTTGTTGTGCGTCGAAAAAAGGTCAAAGCTTTTTGAATGGTTACAAAAATCCCCAATATCTTACAGCATAACATTAGCACATGATTATTTATGCATTTAAACTTAATGGACCCTTTCATTTTAACCACTTGATGGTATCTATGGAGTGATATTTGTGTTTTGTTTATTGTACGCTAGCAGATGAACTGATAATGTGTTGATGTTATTTTGTTAAAACAGTAAAGTATTGATATTAAAAAAAGAAAATTAAATAGAATATTACATCCCTAGTCTATAACGATGCTCATCCTCCCCCCTCCCCTCCCCTCCCCTCCTCTCCTCTCCAGGTTTGGTGAGGACACTGAACTAGCATCTCAATGGCCAGTAACAACACTGCCAGCATCGCGCAGGCCCGCAAACTGGTGGAGCAGCTCAAGATGGAGGCCAACATCGACAGGATAAAGGTGAGGGGGGAGGGGAGAGGAGGGGCAGCCTTCTCTTGAACTAAACCAAACCACAACAGCTTCCTCCACTCTCCCCTTCCCCTGCTCTCTCAGTCGTTCTTGCAGTTTGGATGCAGGTCTTAAGCTTAACAAAAGATTCGGGTGACCGTGACACTGACCTTTGCTCCCTGGAAGTGTGCAGCTGCAGTGCTTGTAGAAATTAAACCGATTCTGTCACTCTGCTCTGTGCCAGTGCTTTGCCAGTGCTTTTGTTCTACAGGCTGATGTAGAATCTTGACTCGTAACTGCTTCTGAGTTAAAGAACAGTGCCCTCTAGTGTTCCCTCACCGGCACTGTGGCACCCAGTCTGCATCCACACAGATGATTTCAACCTTCCCTTCCCTTTACTGTGGTGTTTCAGGATAGCTCTGCTCTGTGTCTCACAAGCAGACATATGCATTGTTCTCTTTATAGTTGTCTCTGTCTAGCACTGAGCATGCTTGGATAATCCATGCTGTAGGTCTGAACTTCATGACTCAAGAACAATGATGCAAGCCTTTCTACACTGTAGTCCGTATTCCAGGGGTGTCCAATCCCGGTCCTGGAGGCTTATGATTCCACTCCAGGTTTAACAGGTACAGTGAGATCATGAACTACGTCAGGGTCTGGATGGAGGTTTCATTGGTTCTGTTAAACCATTTAGAACAGGGTTGGAACAAAGACCAGGAGTGGAACAGCCAACTTTGGCTACCCCTTCTAAACAATACAAAGTTAAAAGGTGGCCAAGTCTTGTGATTTTACTCAAGAGGAATCTGAAATGTCTGCGCAGCTCCTAAACTGTAACCCAGTTGGCCCTTCCAGTCCTGGTCTTTGTTCCAACCCTGTTCTAAATGGTTTAACAGAACCAATGAAACCTCCATCCAGACCCTGACATAGTTCATGATCTCACTGTACCTGTTAAACCAGGAGTGGAATCATGAGCCTCCAGGACCGGGACTGGACACCCCTGTCCTAAAGTGCACAGCAATAGCGCATGGTCAGTGTCGGGGTTTGTGTTTCAGGTCTCTAAAGCAGCGGCTGATCTGATGTCGTACTGCGAGGCTCATGCCAAGGAGGACCCGCTGCTGTCGCCCGTCCCAGCCTCCGAAAACCCCTTCAGAGAGAAGAAGTTCTTCTGTGCCATCCTGTGAGCCCCGCGGGAGGCTGGCAGGGGAGGAGGAGCCACCGGGCGCTGGGCTCTCTCAACACACACACTTGTATAGCCCATGGTGTGGCAGGGGCGCCTTTCCCAGTCCACGTGCGCAGAAACAAAAAATCAATTTAAAAAAAGAGTCTGGAGGCTGCAGAGAGGTGCATGTTTTATACACAGGCTTCTGTTGATGAAGATCCAAACTCAAGATCGGGGAGTCTTCAGAGCGCACAGTGCAGCAGCCCGACACTGACTGATACACAGAGATGTAAAAACAAACCATTCTGTGGTTCTTTCTGATTGATTGCTTAATGAAGATTAGTGCCTGGAGGCTGTATGGACCCGTATCATTATTTTGTATGTTTTTTTTGTTTCTTTCTTTAGTTCAATGGTAAATTCACGAGACAGTCGCTTTCCAAGGTAATTATTGATTATTCGGTTCTGTGCACTTCTTTTTGTGATTTTTTGTTTTTTTATTAGGTTAGCTAAATGCCTTTTAGGAAAAAATGTAAAACGTTTTGAAAGCTTGAGAAATGAAAGGTGTGTACCGTAATGTATTTAACAGAAGAAATGCAGTGCAGTGTGAATTTGTTTTCTAACGATACTAATCGCTCTTTTTAACCTTCCTATGTGATAGCTAGGGAGTAAACCCTGTGTCGTGCTCAGTGTTATGAATGTGGTGATGATGATGATGATGAAGAATACAGTAATACTGCATGGAAATGGGCAAAGCTGACAAATGTACCATTTTCAACTTGTATTATTTTTTATTTTTTTAATTCCCATAGTTCAACCCAAGCAGACAGATCAGGAAAATCATTCATTTTCTTTTCTGCTGTAAAAACTTTACCAAATACCCATCTGGGCAGAGACTCAGACTAGCCAGCAAGACTCAGACTAGCCAGCAAGACTCAGACTAGCCAGCAAGTCTCAGACTAGCCAGCAAGTTTCAGACTAGCCAGCAAGTTTCAGACTAGCCAGCAAGACTCAGACTAGCCAGCAAGACTCAGACTAGCCAGCAAGACTCAGACTAGCCAGCAAGACTCAGACTAGCCAGCAAGACTCAGACTTGCCAGCAAGACTCAGACTTGCCAGCAAGACTCAGACTAGCCAGCAAGTTTCAAACTAGCCAGCAAGTTTCAGACTAGCCAGCAAGTTTCAGACTAGCCAGCAAGACTCAGACTAGCCAGCAAGACTCAGACTAGCCAGCAAGACTCAGACTAGCCAGCAAGTCTCAGACTAGCCAGCAAGTTTCAGACTAGCCAGCAAGTTTCAGACTAGCCAGCAAGACTCAGACTAGCCAGCAAGACTCAGACTAGCCAGCAAGACTCAGACTTGCCAGCAAGACTCAGACTAGCCAGCAAGACTCAGACTAGCCAGCAAGACTCAGACTAGCCAGCCCTCCAGGTTTGGTGTGTTTCTTTCTGTCTGCCCTGTTTTTTTATTGTCAGGATTTGTTTCACGTGGTACAAAAAAAGAAAAAAAAGCTGCAGCTCATTTCCTGCTCAATCTGAACCTTGTTTTTCTTTTTATTAAAATGTAAATTGACCCGTAACAAACAATATCTACAGCCGCATTTCAGTGAAAAGCTTCAACCAGAGGAGCTCGTCCCACGCCTGCTCAGAGAACAACTTCTTAATGCCATTTCGACAGTGCAGTTTCAGGGGAAAGGACAGCCAACCCCAATACTCAACCCCAACCCCAACCCCAACCCCAATACTCAACCCCAACCCCAACCCCAACCCCAACCCCAATACTCAACCCCAACCCCAATACCCAATACCAACCCTGCTAGAGCAAGTGTACTGCTGTGCCAGTAACGACCCTCCTGCAGGGCACACCACCCGTTGAAATCTGTTGTTGGGGTGTTTTGGTTTGGGGGGGGGGGGGCCTTAATCCAGCTTTCCACTGGAGTCTCTGAATGATGCTTAGATGACGTTCATAACGCCATACAATGTGAACAATGTACTGGGTTTAAATCCACTTTTGCATCTGTTTAAAATAAATAAATAAATGAAAAACACACACTGTTGTCCAAGATCTTTCTTTTTGTTTTGTAATCAGCGCTGATCGAAAAGGCTTCATGACAAAGTGAACTGAAGCCGCTGCGGAGGCTGTGTGGATGGTAGAGAGCCAATGAATGAATAATGCAGCTCTGCATGTGTTACAAAGGATGCTCCACAGCAGCGTGCACCTTTCCTAGAACACCTCCACATCCTTTACACACCTACCTGCATGAAAACCTCGGGGTGGGAGCATCTCAGTGAATCAGTGACATCGTGGTTTGATTTCACATGCACAACGAATCAAAACAACAGAAGCAACAGGGCGATCTAATAAACGGACACACTACAAACAAGCGATGCATAAGTAATGTGCCATTCAAAGTGCATTCTTCCTGAGTAATAATCTTCAACAGATTGGCACAACACAGAAACGTCACGACAGCTTTGAGCAAATACAATGCAATGGTTCTCTGGGTTCGTGCAGTAAATACAATGCAATGAATATATGCACGCTATTATTATTTTAACACATGAATAATTACTATATAAGTAGATAAACTCGCCTGTAAATGTTCCCCGCTCGTTTGGAGTTTGAAATAGCGGTATTCGGTGACGTCAGTTTTGTTCTGTTCGTCACTGTCATGAAGAGGCAGGGCTTGAATACGTTGAGAGGGGCGGGGCTTATAGATCGACTGAAAAACTGACCCTGAATCAGCGGTTTTGGGGGAACAATCTATCAAGGAAGGCAATGAAGTTTGAACCATTCAAATATCGCTAGCATAGCAAAACGTCACAGAAACGCATCCCTAGATTACACATTGGTTGCGTTCTTGGCTGCTGTCTTTCTGACGTCACACGCAGTTTCTAGAGAAACGCCGTCTCCAAACCATGCAGTGACTCGCTTGAAAACACAACGCAGGATTCCCTGATAACACTTGGAATGCACTATGACTTCAAAGTTATGACTCAAAGTTATGCATCTCCCTTTTTTTCTCGAACCAACTACCCAGTAACGTTGTTTAAGCTGACACCCTGGGATCCTTCAAGAAACAGCTTAGAGATTCAGGAACAATAAACTACTAACAACCGAGCGGGCAAGATGGGCCGAATGTCCTCCTCTCGTTTGCAACCTTTCTTATGTTTCTTATGTTCTTATGATAAGATGTCGTTCGCCTCCACTAACAAGGGGCAGCGGTAGTTTTAGTGGTTATTCGCATTCCGATTAGCAGGTCACTCGTGATCTCTGCCTCGTCTCTGTGGCTCACAGCCGCAGCCAGCCTCCCGCAGTAACTTTTCAAAGCTGCCCTGGGCTGTGCAGAATCTGCGCAGATTTCTGTGGGTGGAGTTGAGTGACGTCACGCAGCAGCAGCGCTCGAAGAACGCAAATCTCCGCGAGTCTGAGCTCTAAGAACACGACCGATGATCTCTATGGTTACATTACATGAAAACCACGCCCACCGTACCCTTTCACTGACGCCGCTCCAAATATCTCGCTGTTCGGTTGGCTGGCTGCACCGTCAATCACAGGGAGCGTGGCGCGAGCTGGTGTCAACGTGGTCCGCCTCTCGGATGTCTGTGAGGCGAGGAGGACTGAAAGATATTAGCGATTTTAAACCAACGCGATACAATATCTCCTCAGCAGGTCTGAAGATGTTTCGCAGGAAGCTCGCTGCTCTGGATTATCACAACCCCGCTGGGTTTAACTGCAAAGGTAAGCTTATGAGAAGAAGAAAAAAAACAGAGTTTAAAACGCAGGCTGTCCGCTTGAGCGGAGCGGTGTGGATTCCAATGAGCCAGCCTGGAAAACAACACGCAGGCCCGCGGAGTCGAGTCACACAATGCGGGAGTGGAGCGGTCAGCGAAGTGGGGAAGTGTCCGTGCTCAGCTCAGGGCTTTTGTGTGACTGTTATACCCGGCGTGTCCTGTCCACACCCACTGCAGACGTGTCTGCGTACAGTCATTAACACAAACACAAACTGCGGCTTCAAAGGCGCAGAGACCAATACGAGATATATATATATATATATATATATATATATATATATATATATATATATATATATATATATATATATACAAACACAACACACACACACACAAAAGGTTTAAGTGATTTAAAAATAGTATATTTCAGTTGCGTAGAAAGCGAAAATAAACAGTGCAGTAAACTCTCAGAGTAAAAGTTTGCTTTGAGAGCTAATTCATTATTTATTTATTTATTTATCTGTTTCTAAATGTTTTTATTAACGATTCCACTGGTCAGCTGGAAGTTTTAGTTTTATGATCAATGCTGATGATAAAGTACTGTATTTATTCCCTGTGCAGAGCAGGAGAAGCTGCAGTGCCTTTCTCCGACCCCCAGAGGGCAGCAAACCGGACTGACTTTAGCTCACTTGTGTTCCCTTTGACCTGCCTTTCAGACGAGACAGAGTTCAGGAACTTCATAGTCTGGCTCGAGGATCAGAAGATCAGACACTACAAGATTGAAGACCGGGGGAACCTGAGGAACATACACAGCCCTGAGTGGCCGAAACACTTTGAGAAGGTGAGGGAGAGCGTGGGGAAACAGACACAGCAACCAGGGTACCTGCTGAGAATGCATGCTGAGCCAGTCTGCCTGTGTGTGAGTGAGAGTGTGCAGCTCCACTGGGCTGGAATGCATGCTGAGCCAGTCTGCCTGTGTGTGAGTGAGAGTGTGCAGCTCCACTGGGCTGGAATGCATGCTGAGCCAGTCTGCCTGTGTGTGAGTGAGAGTGTGCAGCTCCACTGGGCTGGAATGCATGCTGAGCCAGTCTGCCTGTGTGTGAGTGAGAGTGTGCAGCTCCACTGGGCTGGAATGCATGCTGAGCCAGTCTGCCTGTGTGTGTAGTGAGAGTGTGCAGCTCCACTGGGCTGGAATGCATGCTGAGCCAGTCTGCCTGTGTGTGAGTGAGAGTGTGCAGCTCCACTGGGCTGGAATGCATGCTGAGCCAGTCTGCCTGTGTGTGAGTGAGAGTGTGCAGCTCCACTGGGCTGGAATGCATGCTGAGCCAGTCTGCCTGTGTGTGAGTGAGAGTGTGCAGCTCCACTGGGCTGGAATGCATGCTGAGCCAGTCTGCCTGTGTGTGAGTGAGAGTGTGCAGCTCCACTGGGCTGGAATGCATGCTGAGCCAGTCTGCCTGTGTGTGAGTGAGAGTGTGCAGCTCCACTGGGCTGGAATGCATGCTGAGCCAGTCTGCCTGTGTGTGAGTGAGAGTGTGCAGCTCCACTGGGCTGGAATGCATGCTGAGCCAGTCTGCCTGTGTGTGTGTGAGTGAGAATGTGCTGCTCCAATGGGCTGGAATGCATGCTGAGCCAGTCTGCCTGTGTGTGAGTGAGAGTGTGCAGCTCCACTGGGCTGGAATGCATGCTGAGCCAGTCTGCCTGTGTGTGAGTGAGAGTGTGCAGCTCCACTGGGCTGGAATGCATGCTGAGCCAGTCTGCCTGTGTGTGAGTGAGAGTGTGCAGCTCCACTGGGCTGGAATGCATGCTGAGCCAGTCTGCCTGTGTGTGAGTGAGAGTGTGCAGCTCCACTGGGCTGGAATGCATGCTGAGCCAGTCTGCCTGTGTGTGAGTGAGAGTGTGCAGCTCCACTGGGCTGGAATGCATGCTGAGCCAGTCTGCCTGTGTGTGAGTGTGAGTGTGCAGCTCCACTGGGCTGGAATGCATGCTGAGCCAGTCTGCCTGTGTGTGAGTGAGAGTGTGCAGCTCCACTGGGCTGGAATGCATGCTGAGCCAGTCTGCCTGTGTGTGTGTGAGTGAGAGTGTGCAGCTCCACTGGGCTGGAATGCATGCTGAGCCAGTCTGCCTGTGTGTGAGTGAGAGTGTGCAGCTCCACTGGGCTGGAATGCATGCTGAGCCAATCTGCCTGTGTGTGATGCAAGAGGACCTCTGTAGTGTGTAATCATGTTGCGCTCCTCAGTACAGTACTGGTAGGAGTCCCTAGTCGCTCCCTCCTCCCCTCTTGTTTTCCAGTACCTGCAGGATGTTGCCAGCCCCTTCACTGTGCTGGAGCGGCAGGAGGCTGTGGACTGGCTGCTGAGCCTTGCAGTGCGCTTTGAGTATGGAGACAATGGTACGGTATCGCCTCTTCTCTCCCTCTGCCCAGTGTAAGAGCTGCTTAGTGGTTTCTTGCCAGTTCTGTAACAGTTTATTTTCCGTTTTACAGAACAAATGGTGCAAAATGATCACAGTGGTGAATGCTTTATGAATATGACTCCTTCTGTCTTACAGCTCTACCCACTGTACCATTATAGCTGCATACTGTGCAGTGCTGCAGGGCCCCTTCCATTCTTACTCAAGCACAGAGGTGGCGATTATGTGCCAAATATAGTTCACTGTTCATCCTGATTGCCCCCCTCTGGTCCCACCTAGTTTTGTGCTTCTGCCTAGGTGTCAATATTGCTTTTTAAACAGTTTTTTTGTTGTTGTTGCTACAAAGCCGGCAGTACTGTACATTAGTTATTTCCTGGAGATCTAATCTGTGTGTTTGCTTTCCAAACAGCGGACAAATACAAGAACTGCCAGCCTCACGCAGCCGTCGATAAAACTCAGACCCAGTCGGACCCACTCATCCACCTGGACAGTGAGTGCACTCCTTACTGGCCTTCAAGCGTTCAGAAGCATGTGTTAAGAAAAAAAACAGATAGAAAATGCCTCTGATCCTGTGATGCCTCAGTCTTTGGTTGCATCGCTCAGCCTCACTTTTGTGCTTTCTTTGTCTTCCAGTCAATAACCCTGATTTTAAGGCAGGTGTGTTGGCTCTAGCCAATCTCCTTCAGATCCAACGCCATGACGACTACCTGGTAATGCTGAAGGTGAGTGGTGTGTGTGTCAAACTACATCGGACCCAGTACTCAGAGTTAAGACGGGAGCTCTCAGTGGGAAAGCACACCACATTTCATGCCTGGAGAATGAGAATGGGTGTGAATGGGTGTCACTGTTGACTTTATTTTTTAAAGTATGTTCTCCATGCTGTCTGGTTGCAGGCTATTCGAATTCTGGTTCAGGAACGCTTGACTCAAGAAGCCATAGCAAAGGCAGGCAGGTCCAAAGAGGTAAGAGAGGGTTTGGGGGCGTTCTACAATGCGTGGTCTACTGGCACAACGTACATATTGGGCAATAAGAATTTTTGACAGTATATTTTGTCAGTATTGGTAGTATACAAGTATTAGTACTCGTATGTTTAACAAAAAGGTTATTTGATGAAGCAGATGTTGGGTTTAATAAATAATGTGAAGTTTGGTTGCACCACCTATTCCCTTGCTGAGGGGTCATTTTGATCAGCCTGTATACCTGGCTTTCGTAAGCCACAGCTGGGTTTTTTAGAGCATTTTACAGCACAACAGGCTATGCAAATCGTCCTGGTCTGCAGTATCCCGAAAAACAAGTGGCTGATGCAGTCCAGGGGAGTTCTCAGTGCTGTGAAATGGCTGATCATATCCTAGTGTCTCCGTGCATTTGCAAACTTAAATAACATGTTAAAATGAGGCGTCATCAGTCGTATAATTATTCCTCATGATGATAATACAGGGACAGAGGTCATGCACGTTGTGTATAGTCTGTTTGCTTGGCTGAGAGACCTGTTTTGTATGATGTTGTTTTTTTCTTTTGAAGGGTTTGCCAGTCGCCCTGGAAAAGCACCTGCTTGGCTTCGATACAGGAGGTAAGCTGCAGTGTGTGGAGCTAATCTTCAGAAGGTGTGCAGAGTTTACATCACTGGCCACTGTGGGGCGCTACAGCCTTGCTGATTTGTTGCATAATCAGTATCTCTATTGCAAATCTGTATTTTATATAAATTAATGAAAATAATTTACACGTGATCACTAGCCCTGATTATTTTTATGAATAAGTGGTTGTTGCAATCCAGGGTGATTCCTCAATGCTGTAAAAAACTAAAAGAATAAAAAATCTAGCTGTAGCTTTATCCCTGCAGGGTATACTAGAGATAGATCAAATCCACCCAATAGTATTTTTTTATTAATTTCATAGCAAATTGCAACTCCCATTCAGATTGGAAAGGGAGGTTTAGCAACACTCCCACCGTGATTCTCCAACTGAATGAACAGGAATTAAAAACAAAACTGTGAACCATGACAGCCAGCTGTTTCCAGAAGTGTGACAGCTGGAATTAAAACGAGGCAGGCTGTTAGTGTCACAGAAATAGTTATCAGAAGTTTATCCAGTTACTGACAATGCCCTCTCCCTCCCTACCATACTGCGACAATTGTTTCATGAAACTTAAACAAAAAAAGCAATTAAAAAAAATGACTCAGAGACTGTTATTTTTATTCCTGGAGAAAGGCAAGCTGTCAACGACAGCCTGGAGTTTGAGAAGTTACCCAGACTGAAAGCTTGCCCTTGGCATTTAGCTTCTAGTGTGCTGTAGTAACATGTGTAGCCCCCCGGGGGAAATCCCTTCCCCCGAGCCCTGCCTCTGTCTATATGCTATGTAACAGAAATATCGAGATGTGTTTTTCTGTTTGATGGGTAGTGTTGCAGAGCAGGCCCCATAATCGCTGTCAGATTTGAGCAGGGTCTGTTCTGGTCCGGTGTTCACTGTGGACGATGGTGCCAGCCCTCCCAGGGTTAGAGCGACATCCTTCCAGTTGCTCACAGACACAACAGCTGCTGCAGAGGAAACAGGCATCCGCTTCAAACAGCAAACGCATCCTCTCCAGCAATTAACCGTTTACTGTTGCTGTGCGCTCCTCTCCCGAGGTGACCCCCTCACCGCAGCGTCCCTGCTGCTGTCTCATTTCATTGCATGTGGTGGGGTGCCCTGTGCTGTTAGTTTGTTTGTGTGTTTTGCTTGATCGGATTGCTTTTTAATGACCTCTTGGTGGCTCAGTGTGAAAGTGCTAGGTCAGTGTAGACAGGCAGCTGTTGGTCCACACAGGTGACAGTGCTGTGTACAGGGAACACACTGGTGTGGAAGCTGTCTGCTAACTGACTGCCAAGGCCTTAGCCCCCTCCGTGAACGCAGTCTTCAAAGCAACAATAAATATTTTAGGCATTCAAGTCGGAACCAGGCGAACTGTGATTCACGAGAACACAAAGCCGTGTTGCAGTCAGGGGAGACGTTGTCATTGACTCTTCGCTCCCTGTGATTCACACAGACGCCACTCTGAACGAGGCGGCTGCGATCCTGCGCTTGCTGCACATCGAGGAGCTGAGAGACCTGCAGACTCGGATCAACGAGGCCATTGTGGCCGTGCAGGCCATCATCGCCGACCCCAAGACTGACCACCGGCTGGGCAAAGTGGGCAGATGAGGGCTTGTGACTCCGCTCCGCTTCGCTCACTCGCTCCTTTTTTTTTTTTTTTGGAATTTGCATTTTGTGATCTTGTTCCTTTTTTTTTTTTTTTTTTTTTTGTTCAAGAAAGCCGGCTTCCAGCACAAAGCTAATGTTGTTTGCATTGGACTGTGATTTAAGTATTTAATTTATATTAAGTGAAACCTGATCTGGAAGGTGAATCAGCCAGAGGGTCAAATAAAATAAATAAACGAGTGTGAGTGTGGGTGACTTGGGTTATTTTCTTTAGCAAATGTGTCTTGTCGTATTAGTTTGTCTATCATTTATTGCAGTGTTGTCTGCTGAAGCCATTTGTCACGGCAACACCCCAGCGTGAGGAGGCACTGAAGTGTAGGAAGCCTAAGATCAAATGAGCACTCTGGATAAAAAAAAGGTACTGCCATGGTTTCTAGACCCTGCATGGCCTGGAACTAGGTACTGGCTCCACATGGCGTTTATCAAACTGTGTGCTTGATTTTATTATGGTAGTGTTCTACACAGAGTTATAAATGCATGCGTAATAGGATCTAAAACTCTGGGAACATTTAAAAAGAGACTAGATTTTGTGCTTTTAAATTAGACCACTTAGTAGGGGAGAATGCTGGGCTAACTTCCCCTTTTTTTTTTTTTTTTAACCAGTTCCTTAAAATAATGTAAATTGCTTTTTCTAGGGTTTAGTTTTACCTGTGTTAACCCTTTCAGCCCTGAATTATTTTTGTATACATGAGAACAGGATTTGTTTTACATGTGTATATATATATTTATTTCTACACGCCCTCAGACTGGGACCCAGGAGTCCTGTGAGGTTCCATCGTGATTTCCGACGCATGCGTGAACATACGGCACTAAGACCTTGAGGTCCTGCCAGGACTGACAGGGCTGAATGAAAATGAAATCGACTCGTGCTTATCAAGCAGGCTGGGCCATGCTGCTTGTCCTAATGTGCCACACTATCGTCTTCAGGGGCTAGAGAGTGAGTTCCTGCAGTCAAGGACAGAGAAGAGAAAGCACACTGCAACTGAGATACAACAGCATTGATCACATCTTTAATGTTATAAATAGTAAGACAACTCACTTTAAAAAAAAAAAAAAAAAAATCAGAATAAGTAATAGATGTTGACCAATGCTAACAAGCCGTTGACATTGAGTCTCTTGCCTTCGCTGTATTTTTGTGCACAGTTAATACGTAACTGCAATGCTGCCTGTAGTGGTACAGAAACAAGCAGTACTTGTGGTGGCTGATGTCCCCTCTCTTCCACCCTCTTTCCCTCTGTTCATCCCTCTCTCCCTCCGTTTTTGTTTCGTTATGATTGTGCTCCAGGCCTGTCGATCTTTATTTCTTTTTTCTTTTAAAAACATACAAATACAGTAGTAAAAATGAGGTATAAAAAAACCAAGAAATTTACAAAACTTTTACAAGAGGTTTTTGTTCGAGGATTTGTTTTTGTTTTAAATCTGTTTAAAAAACGACCCCCATCCAATTCTGGAAAGCCACCACCCCCTCCAGCCCGTCCATCTTCCACTCAAATTCTCTTCTCCTCTGGAAGTGTTCTCAAATTTACTCTTCCCCCCCCCTCGAGCAACAGATCTGCATAGACTTCACTCGTTGGCTCCACCATTACTTCCTCCCTGCAACAGAAACAATACACAGTGAAGCAACAAAGCCATTGCAAAGTGTTAATGTCCTTGTGCCTTGAAATTAGGGGTAGCTTGTGCACGCTATGCTTGTTGCTTCCTCCCAGCTTGCATACCTTCGTCGTTACTCTTTCATGTTGTCATCCTTGGTGAGGATCTGTTAGTTTTATACTTCTTGTTTGAACTCCAGCACCTGTACTTCACTTTGCAAGGAGCAATGTGGCTCATCTGACACTGAATTCTTAGCAAGTAGATACTAGTCTGACTTTCTTTTGTTTCTCACGCATCTGAACTATAATACAGTACCTGACACAGCAGGCAACAGCGCTAGATAATTGACTGCTGTGGCCAACACTGAAGCAGGCACTTAGTGAACGATCGTGCCAATTACTGTGTCTTTCAGTAAGTCCTGCAACAGAATGAGTAGTGGTCCGAATGGGTCTACGTGGGCAGTGTTTACCTTTGTAAGGGTCCGCAGTGTGTTGGATCAGACCTTCACGACTAAGATCAGTGATCAGGGGCTGTTGTTTTTCTAGACTTCACAGTCAACATCGTAAAAGCTTAAGCACTTCAACATTGTGTGGAGTTGCGTGAAAATCTTCACAACAAGGCAGTAATCGGAGTGCAATTTCAGGTTGATGCATTAAGTTCTGTAGGTCCGCAAGTTTCTCGATGGGGCTGCCCTTGCATTGCAACAGCAGATGCTCAAGCTGCAAAACTTAACAGCGTGACACGGAGGGGTAATGCAAAGAGGAGCCTGCGATTTGGAACCGCTGTTTACAAAGGTGCGGAGCGAGGGAAGCAGGCACAAGGAAGCAAGGACAGAGAGAGTGGAAAGCATCTCTGTGCTCTTACCTGAAACGCAGCGAGGGTAGGCCACTGTGATTCCGTACAGGTGGGATCTCTGATCGGGGAGGTACTCGTCCGTGAACTGGCTGGTGTCTCTGCTCAGTGCCATCACCCCGTCCCTGAACAAAACCAAAACACATGTCTACTGTACACTGGAGAGACATTCAAAAAGGAGGCGATCCTATTCGACTCATTAAACAATCCAAAACCGGCTCGCTGTTTCAAAGTGTCACAGTTTTACCCCCGACAAACACATTGTGTGTCAGGTTAACGTATGCAATTTTATACTCCCTCTAGTTTGAACTATTTAGGATTTCTCAAGAATGCATTAGAACAGAGACTTCAATACTTCAAAAAGTGTTAGACGCCAGAATCTCAGCGCTGCTATGGGCACGGGCTGTTACGCATTTTATTATTACTTAGTTCTCAACACAGAGCCCCAAACCTTGTTCTGCTGCAAATCGTAGTCTGCATTTGACAGCCCTAAACATTAATCTGCTACTGCTATACCTTCAATTTTGTCCCACCCCAAAAAAAGACCAAGCATTGTGAAATCAATGAAGGCACGCACGCTGAACAAGATAAAAACACACGTTGGTTAAAGGGTTGCGACCAAGACTATTTTTAGCCCCGTGGTGTGTCTCTTTGTAACTGTATCGGTTTCTCTGGGTGTGGCTGTGAGGCCAGCCTCTGATTGCAGAGTAGGGATGATGAGTTGCCACCTACCTTCTCCAGTCCGTGTAGTAGAAGTGGTTGGAGTAGCTGACCAGACTGAAGGGGTAATTCAGGTTGCTGTGTATCACATGTCTTCCTGTGCCATCTGGCTGCGCGCATTCCAGTCGCTTTGTGCCTTGTCATCAGAGGGGAGAGCAGTAATTAGAGACCTGCTTTAGAATCTGTTTGTAAGTCAGGTGTGTAGCTCTGGAAAGACCTGCTGCTTTCATAATCAGGCCAACCTGAGCTGCCCCCTTACTACACCACATCATCATGCTGTAATGCAGATTAGCATTGCTTTTCTCAGCTGTGGCTATCAGCTTCAGACCAGCGTTCTTATGAGGAGCCCCCAGCTCATGACAAGGACACATACCAGCGTCAGCCCAGCAGAGCTGCTTCCTGAGGGGGTCGAAGGTCAGTGCGTTGGGCAGCCCGATGTCATCCTTGATCAGCACCCTCCTGTTGGCTCCGTCCACCGTGGAGGTCTCAATTTTGGGGCCCTCGCGGTTCCAGTCTGTCCAGTAGAGGTTACTGGTGGAGGGAGAACAGCAGCTACTGATTATACCGCTACAGGTCCAGGTGAGTCTCAGAGACTAGAGTGCAACCGCTGGCTGTTTCTAACCCTGCATCAGTCACTTCAACTCTTAAACAGAAATACAGTCAAGCATGCAATGACCTAAAACACAGGAGTTTACAGAAGTACCCAGCAGTGGGAGTCTAATACATAGAGATCTCTGAAATCAGATACTGTACTTCACAGCTACAAACTACAGGGTGCTCTTGCCATCATTTCCAAAGTAGCAGTGTACTGAGAAAGCATTTCTACAAAGCTTAGCAGCTGTTCATTATACACTACATGAGCTACGGGTCAGATCCTGAAAATACTGGAAACAGAGGGAGAAACTCACAAGAATCACCACACGGAAGCATACGGATGACCACTCTAAACTAACTGCAAAAAACATTCAGGGAAATGTGATAACTGCAAAGGCTGTCTGAGTCACTGTATTGATGCAGTGCAAAACAAGAGGGTTTTATGTCAAGCGTGTTATAAAAAACGCATTTGCATTTCTTAGTAAGGTAAGCTTCAACAAACTTAAAAAGCTGCGTCGATCAGCAGGTTTGAATTAAAACCACACGTTCCCACTACAGAGATCCTGTCCCGTGGGCAGCCTCTGATATGAAATGCTTCCTCCCTCTGCCCTGATAGGATCTAGACCTGCTCTGGGACTGTCCGCTGCACTCCAGTCATTGAAACCCCTCCAGTCGGGGCGTCGAGCACACCAAGCCTCCTGCCGGTACACGCAGGTATCTCTCAGGGATGCACACGCCTGGACTGGGAGCCAGCACGGTGCTTCTAAACAGGCAGGATCCCCGGATGGTGCTGATTGAGACACTGGGAGAGCCTGGCTGCCACACACAAGCACTCACGTTCCACTTAGCGGGTCTGCTCGGGAAGGGCTCATCTTTAATGTGACGCGTGAAAGGAAGCTCCTCAGACAGAGGCGTTTAATCAAGATAATGCTCCAGTACTGGACAGGAGCCGCCCTCTGTGTCCCAGCCACCCAGCCTGACCCAGGAGGAGGAGGAGGAGGAGGAGGAGGAGGGGAGGAGAGGGCTGGAAGTGGATTAAGCACTTCTAAAGCGTCTGGGCTCCAGAAATGTGGCTTTAAAAGGCTGTCTCTGAGCCAGTTGTGTGCGTCTAGAATATACCGAGTGATGTTAGGGTTATCTTGTCCTGGAGCTTAGACTTTTTAAAGGGGAAATGTAAGAAATAGTTAAGACTATGGTTCGAATATGCTGTGTTGTGGACGTACCCGCCCCGAGGGTCCACCGCTATAGCTCTGGGGTTGACCAGGTCCGTGTCGAACAGGACGCGCCGCTCGGTGCCATCCAGCCTGGCTGCTTCTATCTTGTCCAGACCGCTGTCCACCCAGAACATGCTCCTCCGCAGGTAGTCAACGGCCAGGCCCTCAGGGCTCAGGAGACCTGGGAACGGCAGAATGCAATCGATCAATACAGCAAGCAAGCAAGCAATCAATCAATCAATCAGCACCCTTAATGCTTTCTTTCTTCCTATTTAACCAATAGTATGAATCTTTAAGATGGGCCATTTAAAGATAACACAGTTCTCTATAGTGGTCTATGTGAGGCTGGGCCATAAAACATTGGTGTGCATTAATAGAGCGATCTCTGTAGCAAGGAAAGCAGCCTGGGGGTTAGTGTATTGCTGCCCACCCTTCTATCTGTATGTGGTGGCTGGGATCTCTCCTTTGCACACGGAAACCCTGAAGCCCTCTAATAAGAGTCAAGACAACTCAGGAATGACACGCTTCAAAGGAATGTGCGACTTAGTTCTGATTCCTTTAAACACAAGTGCCAATGTGTTTCTCAGCTCAGATAAACAGCACATGTTGTGTTCAGAAGCAGCTGTTCGTTTGCAGGTCTCTTGTTTGTTTGTGCTGCAGCAACGTCTGCGTCCCAATAACCGTTTCACTGCACAATGATCAAAGAAGACTGTTTGTTAATTTAGAGAGATTAAAGAAACATGAGAGACCCCCCCACACACACACACACACGCACGCACACACACACACACACACTGACACACACACACACACACACACACTGACACACACACACACACACACACACTGACACACACACGCACACACACACACACACTGACACACACACACACACACTGACACACACGCACACACACACACATTTGCTTGCATTTTAAAATCAATTCTTTTATCTTCTGTTCTTACATTTGTTACCAATTTTATTTTTTAAAAATATACAAAATTATACAAAATATACAAAGCACGTCTTAAGCACTGATAGCCTTGCACAGGTTTTAGGTTTTGCACAGTAAGGTCCTGCCCTTGAATCTGCACTAAAAACTCCAACAACTCCTTAAAAGGATCAAAGGTTTGCTGAGCTGGAATTTGAAACCAACATCTTGCCGTTCCCAGACTTCAGCTCTAACCACTGGAGCTCACATTCACCCACACTTGAAGTTCAGATCACATTTTTCCATGGCACACTTCTTGGCTATTTCAGTGTACTGTCACTGTATCACTCGTACAGTGCAGTGCATACACACAGATATAAATAACATGTTCCATGTGTCAGCGCGACTGTGGGAAATAACAGAGGATACAGTAAAGGAGTGTTAATATTAACTACAAGGAGAAATCGAAAGGCACTGTCAGGGAATTGAATGGCTGCTGTATGCCCTCGGTTCCCTCAAGAACTACACAGCCCCTGTGATAAAGGTTTACTGCACAGTACTGTTGCCGTTTCGCCATGCTTTTCCCTTGGTTAAACCACTATGCATTTACCATCATTTACCGTGGTTTGCCATGTTTTTTCTATGCTTTAGCATATCTTGCTATAATTTGCAATGCTTGCCAGTGCTTTCCCCTGCTGTCACTGGCTTTATTACACTTTCCTGGGCTTTATAAGGGAAGTGTGAGTGCAAGGGCACGCCTCCTGGTGTGATGGTTTGTCAGCAGCAGAAAGGGAACCCTGCAGCACAGCTTTAAGGTTTTGTGCTCACCGGAGTTGACGACGCTCTCCGGTTCAGCCCCGGGCTCCAGGCTGGCTCTGCTGATGGTTCGAGCCGCCACGTCTGTCCAGTACACCGTCCTCTCTCTGCAGTCATAGTCAATCCCAACCACGATGGAGCCCTGTGCAGAACACAGCGCAAATCAAGCACGCGCATACCGACAACTGCATCAGCAACTAGAAAACATGCCCATCCACATCCCATAAAATACACGCACAACTATATCTTGGAAGGTACGCGTTTTTATATATAGCAGGGATGGAAGTAAGACTCCCATTGCAGAGCAGTTTGATCCATTCCTGGTTTTACTGTGAGTTTAATAAGACACACCCGAGCTTGCTAAATACACGCTGTGGTTAATCAAACTTACATTAAAACCTAGAATGAGTGAAACTGCTGTGCAATAGGAGTCTTAGTTCCATCCCTGTATATATATATAATTTTTTTTACTTTGGAATCTGCTTTAGTACTATGTAACTTTGCAAAGACATTCGCTCTATAACTGAAATAACAAAATAAATAAGAATTCCTAGACCTCTTCTAGAAGTGAAGGAAGCTGCCTGCATGTGAGTGAATGGAATGGAATGATCTACATAGCCTTTGTATGCAGGTAAGTAAGACTCCACTGTACATGCAGCGCCAGCAGGACGGCTGCCTTGTCCATGCTGAGCCGGGTCCCGTTCAGAGGCAGGGAGCCGATCTGCTGTCCCTGAGCGTAGAGCAGCACCACGCCGGCGGGGGGCGGGGTCACATCGGGGCGCGGGGTCGGCCGCAGAGTGGGAGGAGCCACGGTCGGGATGCCTGCCAATGACAACGCAGCACTGGGGTCACGAGTCACAGCACACACTAGCACACACATTCATTTTCTATCAGCAGCAGCAATACAAAAAAAGAAAACGTTTGTTGCATGGGTTACCCCGCCCCCCATTCTATTTGTACTGTGTTCAAATGATCTGGAATATATTTAAATAATCCTAACCCTAACCCTGTCTGTGGTGTAACTGCAGTTTTCACAGAAAAAGGATGTTAATTTGACGGCTTCTTACTGTGTGTGTCTCTCAGCCCTCAAGAAGCTTCATTACTCCTCTTCCTCCGATGAGGCTTTTATCCCCTAAGGAATTCTGCTGTATTTCCTGACAGAGAGAAAACTTCACATCGAGTTCCAAACCCTAAATGTAGCCTTCCTTCCTCTCTCTCTCTCTGAGAAAAATCTGCAGTCTAAAACTTTAGATTCTGCTCATTATGAAGAAGCTAACAGTAACTGTTAAAATAGATATTAAAATACACCAAATGACACACTGAAAAATGAGTGTTTAACTTCAAAGTGTTTGAGAAGCTGTATATCTCTCAAGTGTGCTGGAAAGCGATTAGCAAATCACTGGAACAAAAACAAAAAACAAACAAACCAAACACCATCCAGGAATGACGCCCTGATCCAAACAGTGGAGTCCCAGCTGAAAGGGTTAATCAAAACTGCCCCCTCCTCCCTCCTCCCTCCTCCCCCTGCTTCCCATCTCTCATGTTCTTCCTCCCAATCTCTCCCCACCCACTTTGCCCTTCTTCCCCCATTCCCTCATGCCTTACATGCCGGGGTGACTCCGTGCTGGGAGCGGGTCCCCTCCAGCTCCCTGCCGTCCTGGTCCACACACCAGCAGTAGCTGCTGTCCCCGTAGCACTGCAGGGGGTTGAAGAGCCCCAGGTCGTCACACTGTGGGATGAAGTGGTGGGGGGCGGGCCGGCCCCCGTAGTGATCCAGCAGACTGGCTCTCCAGCGCTCGCACACGGTCTCGGGGCGCTGTGTCGGGGCTGCGGGGCACAAAACACACCTTACACACTGCACCGCTCAGCATAATCAGGAGTCCAGCTCGTATTGTCTGGCATGTTTCAAAAGCAGACTCAGCCCATCCGTTTACATCAGCAGTGTTACCCTGCTCCAGTGCAGTGTCACCCTGCTCCAGTGCAGTGTCACCCAGCTCCAGTGCAGTGTCACCCTGCTCCAGTGCAGTGTCACCCTGCCCCAGTGCAGTGTCACCCAGCTCCAGTGCAGTGTCACCCAACTCCAGTGCAGTGTCACCCAGCTCCAGTGCAGTGTCACCCTGCTCCAGTGCAGTGTCACCCTGCTCCAGTGCAGTGCCCTGCCCCAGTGCAGTGTCACCCTGCTCCAGTGCAGTGTCACCCTGCCCCCGTGCAGTATCACCCAACTCCAGTGCAGTGTCACCCAGCTCCAGTGCAGTGTCACCCTGCCCCAGTGCAGTGTCACCCTGCCCCAGTGCAGTGTCACCCAGCTCCACCTGCGCAGGAGGTCCAGGACACTAAGCACACTTAGAGTGGCGCAGAGAGGAACGTGAAGCCAGCCACAAACTGCCTACTGAAGAAAAACCAGCGAGAAGTTCTCTCCTATAATTATTTCAAATATAGACACAGTTCATCTTTCCTCATTCAACATAGACTCAGTGCAAACCCAATAAAACATTTCTATCTAAGAGCACATCAAACTAAGCCTTTTCCTGAAAGAGACAACAGAGCCCAAACCTATTTCCCTCACCAGATTCTCAGCATGGATTAAAGCTTGCTCCTTCAGCTGCCTGCACACTGACGCTGCACTGACCCAACCTCTCTCTCTACAGCGGCCCCTGTCACTCCTCTGTAGAGGAGCTGGCTGTGCCTCTAGGGGGCAGTGTCTCTCACCTGGCAGGTCACAGCGGGTCGGGGGGGTGCCAGGGGGGGTCCTGGTCCCGGGCCTCTCCTGCCCCCTGCTGTCCACACACCAGCAGTGTCCCGTAGAGCCGTGGCACTGCAGCGGCTGGTAGTTGCCCTCCTCATCGCACTGCGGTACGTAGGCCCCCACGGCAGGGCGGGGCCCCTGGTGGCTCAGCTCCCCCTGCAGGCTGTGTCTGTGCTGCTCGCAGGCCGTCCTGGGGGGCTGCGTGGGCTCTGAGGAGGAGGGGAGGGGTGGGAGGACAATCACACTTCATGATGAACAAACCCAAGAGGGGATTTCTTAAAGGGTTCATCACATGAATATCACTTTATTAATTCTGTAACCCAGACCTTTACAATCATTCAAAATGGTTCTAGTTCTCCTCTAAATTTGAATTGTAATCTTTTTCTTTTCTCTGTATCAAAATCCAACTGGAATTATCTGTGTTGAATCCCAGTTGCTTCCTGATTCCAAAGAAATCACGTGACCTTCCAACTCTTGAAAGGTCACGGCCTCACATGATCTCTACAGAGACTGGTTTCCACAGTAAGTCAGTCCAACATCAGTGCTGACTGGGGCCTGTGAAACCAGCCGACAGTGACCCTCACTCAAACGCATTTCAGACTTACATATTGAGATATACTGAGAGAGTTAAACTGGGTGCGCACGTTCACTAGCTGGGCCGTGTCCTACTGTACTTAGCTCTAGCAGGCTCTCTCTCTCTCTCTCTCTCTCTCTCTCTCTCTCTCTCTCTCTCTCTCTCTCTCTCTCTCTCTCTGTGGGTGTGGTGGGTGCGCTCCTCTGTCAATGAGCTGGCTGTGCCTCTAGGTGGCAGTGTCTCTCACCTGGCAGGTCACAGCGGGTCGGGGGGGTGCCGGGGGGGGTCCTGGTCCTGGGCCTCTCCTGCCCCCTGCTGTCCACACACCAGCAGTGTCCCGTGGAGCCGTGGCACTGCAGCGGCTGGTAGTTGCCCTCCTCATCGCACTGCGGTACGTAGGCCCCCACGGCAGGGCGGGGCCCCTGGGGGCTCAGCTCCCCCTGCAGGCTGTGTCTGTGCTGCTCGCAGGCCGTCCTGGGGGGCTGCGTGGGCTCTGAGGAGGAGGGGGGGGGCAGACATTACAGCCTGGGTTCAAATTAACAAAGGGTACCAAAAATACCTCTACTGCTCTGTTTAGTTATCCTATCCATAATCATTAGTAAAAGTGGAAGAACACACTTCCTTAAGAACAGCTCAATTCCAGGACAGTCCATTTATATATGCAAATAAAGTTAATTATACCAAATGAATACTTGGTAGACAATATATTTCCCGCAGTTTGAATGACAGAAAAGGGTGCGTGGTTGTGCCAAACAGGGCGGGGCTATGGCTTGCAAAGACCCCTCCCACACACATTGCGTGCGGTTGGCCGGTTCACACGAATATAACATGCAGCGTTTGCTTTTGTTTACATTTATGCATGGTAACGTTGTGCTTTAAACTGCGTTTGTGGGGCTCGGCTCTGCAGTTTATTAGTGTTCCACACTTCACCCCAACGAGCAATCAATGGTAAAGTACAGCATGCGCTCCGTGTTGGGCTGCCTTACCAGGGCTCGCCAGGCACTGGAACCCATCCCCCTTGTAGCCCGGAACACAGCGGCAGTGGAAGGAGCCTGGCGTGTTGAAGCACGTGGCGTGGGGGTCACACCTGGGACTGGCGCACTCGTCGATGTCTGTCAGCAGAACAACACACAGGGGATTGAGACAAGGCAGGCCAGCTGTGTAACATCTCCACACATGACATGGGCCCCATGACAGCACGGTAATGACAGGGTAGCATGACTGACTGCAGCTGGCCAGCCCTAAACCATTCCAGCCTTCATCTAGTACCTTTGGGAACAACCCATTTTAGTAAAGGAAGCAGTCCTGAGATCCAGGAACCCCACAGACTCGAGTCCCTTCTCTCCACCTCGTATCCCTGCCACCTCTCTCTCTGTTCCTCAAGAATCTGGCTCATGAGCAGCCTTTCCTGGTAACTGGTTCCAGATGTCAATTCCTCGCAGAGTAAATCTCCTGATCTGCTCCTAATTTTGTGTATCCTAATGTGAGCCAGCGAGCTTATCTTTGAGATAGCGCTGTCTCTCGCGTCTCTGTAAACCATGAGAAGAAGCTCTGTGACACGAGGAAAGATTGGGTTGTAAGCCACAAAATAAAACTGCTTTTAAAGAAAACTTAAAAAATGAAAAGCCACCACATGACGACACTTTGGAGAGATTTGTCAGTGTAGTTTCCGCACCAGTTCTATCAGGGACGTTTGACTTCTAATAACTTTTCCATTATGCCCCTTTGTTTTCTAAACTCTTTGCCGGTAGCGTGTTAGGAGGACTTTTTGAAGGAGGAGAAGACAAGGGGTTAATTTTGTTTTCTTGCTGGATTGGGCGTGGATGCAACGCAGTGAGAGTTCACGGGGCCTCCAGCCTCCCCCTGCATTCTGCAGCACAGCCTGACTCTCCCACACACATTCTAGTGATTTAAACAGAGCCATTGTCTCACGGGCTGGGCCAGTCCTGCAGGGTTTATAACACTATATCTTAATAAAGTGGACAGCATTAGGTGTGCAGGGGGCTGCATCTGCAGTTGTAGTGCAAGTCGTATGTAATGCGTTAAAAACAGGGGTTCTAATCTTGACATTCTCTATTGATCGACTGATCATCCGATCTGCGATCGATTAAGTACACCCGTCTGCTCGTGATATGGAATTGTGTTGAAAAGATAAAGTAATACAAAGTAATGACTTAATTTACAGCAGATGTGTCATAATGCCAGCTCATGTTTAATACACTATAATCTGACAGTTTGAAAATATTTGCTTACATGTAATTGGAAGTCAGCCAAGGTCTTTAGAATCACCCTCCGACATCTTTCAAGATTTCTCACCATTTTTTGATACCGCACTCAATTAGACAAGATTAATCGAGTGAGGTGTGATTAATCAGTGACTCGTTAATCGATTAAACCCCTAGTTAAAAGTAGAGCAATGGAAGTTTGGTAACCCATAACCACAGCGCGTTGTGCTGGTGCTTACCGATGCAGGTTCGCCCGTCCACAGTGAAGTGGTACCCGCTCTGGCACTCACAGCGGTGGCTGCCCTGCAGATTCACACACAGGGAGTGACTCCCACAGCTGCTCAGGCCCTCCGCACACTCGTCCATATCTGAGGAGGAAACGAGGGAGACCCCAGTCACGTGACCTGCAGAGCTTAAAGAACCCTACACCCCCAACCCTGAGACGTTAGGAGCCACGAAGGTCCTCCAATATAATACAATACAGTACAATACAATACAATACAATGCACTACAGTACAATACAATACATTACAGTACAATACAATACACTACAGTACAATACACTACAGTACAGTATAGTATAGTACATGAAACATTTAGCACACCATGGCTCAATCTAAGTTAAGGAGTGTGGGCTTTTTAACAAGTCAGGTGAAGAAAATAATTTTTTGTTGAGTGGATTAAATGTAAAAAAACTGTTGTTGATTTAACAGTGTTTTGAACAGGTTTTGCAGAATCTCAGAGATCTCCTCACTTCAAACCTGCAGCTGCGGGAGGCTGTTAACAGAACCCCACCCCCACAGCAGCTGCAAACATTCTGCCCCCTTTTTCTTGCGTGTTTCCAAACACCACAAACCCCCTCTTCCTTGTAATCTGGCTACATCCCCCCATTCATTTCCCAGCCAGTAAACACTCTTTAAAGAGCCAGCACTGTGTACTGTGGTCAGTCACTGAGTTTTAATGGAGTTTTAATCTGGTGTGCGGATTTTAAAATCTGTCTTCATGTGCTTTATTCATTTACTTATCTGCTGTTTCTTTTTTTATTAATTGCTCAACAGAGATCACTGAAATGGCTCAGTAAATACAAATGAAGCTGGGACAAAATCACCAGCATTGAAGGTGCAATGGAGGCTGGACCCTTATAAAAGATTCCCACAGTAAAATCACATCAAAGTGTAAGAAAGCACAGTGGAAGCATAGGAAAGCACTGTAAAGAATAGCAAGGTATGGATTTATTATTTAAAAACTATGGTTCCTAATGGAATGAATGTTGAATTCGACCTTAAGTCCTTTTTATGATCTATGTCAACTTACATTAAGACATGTGAATTCATATCTCTGATTCTGTGGTTTCACATTGTCCTTCTTGTGCATTGCTGTATTAATTATATATATATATATATATATATATATATATATATATATATATATATATATATATATATATATATATATATATATATATGTTTTAAATTAATTAACTTGTCACTTCTCTTTTCTATTGGGGGTTATATTGAATCCAGTGTTTATAAACTTTATACAAGCCTTTCTAATTGTCATTTATCATTCAGCCTTTCATTCAGAACTTGCACCTCGTCTGCTTTGGTGTGCGGATCCTTCTTTTCTCTTTAAAAAGCACATTAATAAACATGGCAAGCCTGGGTAAACCATGGCAAACGCAGAGTATAAAGAATGGGGGAAAACCGCAACATCCAGGGCAAAAATACTGTGATAAACTTTGATAAGGGTAGATCGCCTGTGCTAAAAGATTCATTGCAACAGAAGTGTAATCCACAAAGGGATTCGGCTCCCCAGTGCAAAGCTAGAGACAGTGGTGGGATGGGTGCTTACCATAGCAGTTGCGCCCGTCTCCTCTGTACCCGGTGGCACACCGGCACTGGTACTGCGTTCCCTCACCCGGGATGCACTGGGCAGTCATGTCACACTCGTGGGTCCCCTCGTAACAGGGGCTCACAACCACGGGCTCAGGGTCCTCTGTGGGAGAAGGAAAAAAAAGCTTTTCAACAAGAGAAAAGCAACAGCATTGACCAGTGTGAACTCAGCAACACTAGAGAAGGGAAGAGAGCGTTTCATGATGTGAGACATGGTGTGTAACCCTGAGGGCTCCTCTTGACCAGATTGCAAAGATTAGAAAAGGTCAGGGAGCTTCAATGGCAAGCATAACTAGCAGCAGAGACATGCAAACATTCCCTGAGGATCTCAAACTGTATCAAAAGGCTGCTTCAGACCCCCATCATCCTCCTCCCCACCCCATTCCACTGTCTTTATCACCCACATTAAACACTTTGACTTCCTGTCCTCAGGGCACGGACCAATTTACTCAATCATGAAGAGCAGGAGATCTTTTGTTTGAAGAGCAGGGTTTCTCTTGTCGAAGCTTTTCAAGTTAATGTTTCGGTGGTCCTACAGAAAGCTTTTTGTTTGACTTTGTTGTTATGAGGGGAAGGGGCCATCACTCTCTTTGTATTTAAAACAATGAGAGTCCAGCTGGTTGTTAAATGGCTATTGAATGGGAGAGGAAACCAGGATATCGTTCAAAGTTAACACTGTGCCACTCACAGCAGGGGTGCCCAGCACAGTCGTTCTGCGCGCCACGCCTCAATGACTGACTTGTGAAAAACCAAAGGGGGCACAGTACTTTATTTGTGTGCTCAAGTAATATTGGTTTTAAAGCTGAATTCTGTTTTCCTGGCTCTTCCCAGGAATCCTTGCAAAGATGTCCATGAAACAGTTTACCATATACAATCAACAATGCAGTCAGAATTCCCATACATTCCACACCAGCATTGACTGAATAAATATATTCAATGTTGAAAAACTTTTCAACACAGTTCTATTTGAAAGGCCCACTGTGCGCAGTGCACTGCATGCCACCGCTATCCCCTGCCTGCCTTCCTCTGTTCTCAAGCGTCTGACGGCTCAGCTTTGTTAACCACGCGCTTTAACCTGGCTGTTTAACTGATCTGTTTTTACCAGCTTGGCTGTCGTTCATGGTCTGTTTCATGTCTCACTTTGTTCTTGTAACGCTGGGTCGTTGTCTCAGATTTACTGCTCCACGTAACAGAGATCGCAAAGCATTTAAAATGCTACCTTCTTCTTTCATGACCAGCTGTTGGCCTCTCCCTGGTAAAATAAAATATCTTTTGACAGCTTTCTGACAATAGCCCCTGTGCACAGCTGGACTGACCGAACGTGTGAAACAGAGTTAGTAACCCCTCCCGAGTGTCGACTGTGAGGACAGCTCGGGTTATTTATTCACAGCACGGGTTATTTATTCACAGCACGGGTTATTTATTCACAGCTCGAGTTACTGTATCGTTTTTAGGCTTCAGTTTCTTATTTTATATCGAGGTGTCACAAAATCATCTGAGGAGTTATATTTGCAGAATTAGCAGAGACTTCACTTTTGCGGTTAACAAAATTAGAGGAGGCTATCATAACAATATAGTTAAAGAGAAAATTAAAATAACAGTTCGATGCCAGTTAAAAATGCTCCAAAAAACTTCGAAAGGGGACAATGGTACTTAATGGGTTTAGAGACCCCTAACGCAAAGATAATGCAGTGATCTTCTCAACGACTTCATTTTACAAAACAATAAATAACTTTGGAAGAAGTTTGTGACTTCCATGGTTGAATCCTGGAAACATGTGCACAAAGAAAATTCAGATCTTGTCTTCTGCAGTGCAGGGCTTGAATGAACAATGCATTGTATATGTAATGTATAGACGCTCTCTCTCACACACACACACACACACATTCCACAGCCCAGCTGGTGAGTAACAGGCTTGGCTCACCCCAGCTGGAAACACATTTAACACTGAAGCCTGCCTCTATCTGGGCACTGGAATTTATCTGGGTGTTTTAGATTCTCATGACATCACCGGGCAGCTATTTTCCCATTAAACCTGTCATCTGTGCATTAGAGCTGTAGAACTCACTCAACCCCTTTCTTCCTGCTTACTCTCCCCTGAACCCTTAACGACAAGCTGGTAAAGGGTATGAGAACCAAACCCACAACAAACACAGAACGAATAGACCACATGCACACCTCCACTCATGCAGCACATTGCACTGGCTATGTGCTGCATGTGTGAACCAAGCAGCAGCAGCAGCACCCACCCCCAGCCCCCAACCCCCAACCCCCACCCCCAGCCCTTCATCCCTCCCCAATGTAGACATTCTACAAATCAAAGACAGATAAGGGCTTTATCAGCAGCGGTCTCCTCTCACTGGCTCGCCTATCCATCAGATCAGTTTATAAGAGGTCTTATTGATCTGGCTGGAGAACTCCCACTGCTAACCATCAGCCTGTCCCATTTCAAAGGCAATAAGTGAGCCGGGTTAAAGAGCGACCACTGACTGACCTCCTGCTCGCCTGTGTAAGGGCCAGTTTGCGGTTCTCGTAAATCTAAATACCTGGACTCCCAGGGATACTAACCACAGCCTGACTCTCACTTCCCCAGCAATTTACCGGATGAACACAAATCCATGAGAATTCCGCGTGCTTCTTGGTTTACAAGTGAAGCACTGTGTAAACTGATGCAATGATGATTTCCATCTGGGGATAGGATTTGTGTTTGCTGCTGGAAGTGTTTCGAGCGTGCAAGCCCATGGCAGCTCATACCTGGCGTGGGAACTCCCGGTTTTATAACAGTCCTGCCATCTCGTTTACACTCCTGCAGCAGTCATGGCTGGCCTGCTGATTAAGAGAAGCTGATCGAGACAAGTTTAGACAACCCGGGAGAGGGTGCTTATGTAACGGGCAGTGCTGAGCGACGGATTCTGAGCCTGGTCTGTGAGACGAGGTTAAAAGCTCCTCCAGAACCACGACTGCACTCGAGCCCGGCTCTTTTGCATAGCGGTGAAGGCGCTCGCTGGTGCGTGCGTGTGTGCGTGCGTGCGTGCGTGCGTGCGTGCGCGTGTGGACGCCGGTTCACCCGTCACACTTACCTCTGACCGGGCCGATCTGGTTGGTGAGTGCGTATCTCAGCACCTGCTCCTCCTTGTTGTACAGCATGAAGACGCGCTCCACGCTCAGCTGCTGGGTGTCCGGCAGGCTCCTGTGGCCGTGGCGGCAGTCTCGGTACGTCACGTTCTGGCTCAGCTGGTAGGAGAAGGTCTGGGAGCCACTTCCCACAGACAGCACGGTGTACTCTCTGAGTGAGGACGACTTCACCACTGAACACAGAGCAGAAACCGGTCAGATACCTCACCCATGTCACCCACACCCTGATGTGACGCACGTAACACACAACATGCAGATGATTTCACCAAAACGCATCTTGGAATTTATTGCGCTCTTTACTGTGTCGTTGATGTCATTGACGATATTCGCTATTCTGCAACATAAACCAAGCAGAATCAAGCAGATTAATGACAGACTGAATTGTGAAGACAATCTTCCATTGCCCTACAGCTGAACCACTCGTTCCCATCTTAGAAAAATGAAAGGACACTTCAAGCTTCTCAAGATCACAAAGGCGTTATTATACTGTATAGATCAGAGGGAGCAGAGTGCATGGGACCTCTACCCCCTGCCCATACAGACCGGCTCTGTGAATACCACGGAACACAGGACTTCAGCCTCCAAGGCTTTTAAAAGCACCACATCCAGCACAGCAGTACAACACAAGTGGCCTGTTTCACAAGCCCTGATTAACCTAACGTTACCTTGGGCAAGGTAGTGCCAGACGATTGCTAATGAAACCAGACAAAGGTCAAGCTACGCAGCAGTAAATAGCTGGTTTGACAGCCCCATATTAGCACTTCCATGCCTAAGGTAACATTGCAGGGTGAGTGTGTTAATCGAGGCAGTGCTCCTCTCTAATGCAGGAGCTTCATTAACCACAGAGCCAGGGAGAAATGTACCTGAGGGCAGGTACTGGTACAGCTCCTTGTAGGGCTCCATCTGCACAGTGGCGCCGGGGGACACGAAGGGCACCTGCCCCTGGATCTCAGTGCTTACAGTCAGGTAGTTCTGAGAGTCCAGGCCCTGGGCTTTCTGGATGATACTGAGCCTCTCGTTCCCGGGGTAGAACGTGACATCGGCATAGCGGGCAAACTCAGCACCTGGGAAACACAGGGAATTCTCTTAATGTACCACCATCGTCATCACATCATCATCACCATCGTCATCATCATCACCATCATCATCGTCATCATCATCCCCATGCTGTACATTTCTCATACAGAGCGTTATTTAGTCTTTTGTGCAGCCAGCTGGGCATACAAAGATGACGTTTAAAACAATTAATAGCAGTTTGATCCATTCCTGGCTTTGCTGCGAATTTAATAAGACGTGCCTGAGTTTATTACCGATACACTGTGGCTGACCAAGCTCGTAGTAAAACCTGGAATGGGTGAAAATGCTATGCAACATGGGTCTTATTTCCATCCCTGTAATTAGGTTGGTTATGATTAATTCTGACCTATGGAAAGCAAACCTTTTGAATCTTATTCTATCCCTCACACGTATGTCCTTACCCGTGACGCTGAATCCATTCTCGTGGCCGGTCAGCTCCAGGGCGAAGAGCCAGCCAAAGAGGCCTCCGATGGGGGAGAGGGGCATCAGCGCCCAGCCGGCAGGTTCAGGGACGTGGCTGATGGCCGTGTATGCTCTCCCGTCGCTCACCACCACGTAGGCATGCAGGTCCACGCTGCCAAGGTCCACGGGCGTGGCACCCACCAAGACACGCCCGCTCACCTTCCCGTTCACGCGATGGGGCACTCCTGTTTGGCAGTGAAGAGAATGAGGACAAAGAAACAAAATTGAGGGGCAGAAAGTAACACAATTATAATTACAAGGTTTTCTTGCTTATTCCTCTGATTATTAATTAACCCAATCAGTATCCATCTGCTCCAGTTGCAGGGTTAGAAACTCGCATTAGCAACGCAGGCCTGGGTTTCAGAACTATGCATATTATTAAACTGATCAGGTGCCAGGAGTTTGAACTATCAGTTCCCTGCTAAATTCCCTTTATCCCAGCCCTATAGCTGTAGCACAACACCTAATAGCAACCCTAAAGCCTCTCCCCATGTGCTCTTTGAGTAGCGCATTTAACAGTGCGAGTCACATAATGAAGATAGAAGAGCTGTACTTTATCTAAGAATGAATACTTGGCGCGTGAAGCACTTCTCTTGACCTCTAAAGAAAGTCGACGGTCCGGCGCAGTATAAGCGGTTCTGTTAGAAGCAACGTCACACTGCAAAGAGCTGATCTGGCAGGAAATAGCTGGAGAGCAGAAACAAGATGACACTGTTCCAATGCATTCCTCATTGGAAGAGTGCCTGGCTCTTACGCGAACCTGCTGGTCTGCAAAGACAGCAGGCAGCTTTCTAAAAGCTAGACAAAAAAAAAAAAAAAAAAAAAACCACGCTAGGATAAACTAAAAACGTCTTTGTTTTAAAATCACTTAGCATGCTCCCTGTTGATGTAAACACAGCCCCACTTTGCTAACCACACAATGAACTATCTGACTCAGTGCAGTCTAGACGAAGCGTTTGGAGTTCACAAGCCTCCTCTTATGACTGTCCAGGATCAGGGTCTCAAAGCATTCTGAATTCAGTCTGTAAAGTGGAGCTGTGTTGTATGCTGAAGATCAGCCTCACTGATGCCTGGCAGGAGTATTAGGTACTCGACCCCCGTTGACACCTCACTCAAGGTAACCTACACTGTAGAGTACATACCGTCTGGCAGGCAGTGTCTCCCGTTTCCATAGTAACCCGACTGGCAATGGCAGCAGAATCCCGACGAGTAATCGGAACAGTAGGCGTGTCGCGAGCACTGCCCCTCAAACTGAGCGCAGGTCTCCCTGCTTTCTGTGTTGTACACAAACACTGCAAAACAGAAAGATTGAAACATCACTGAAAGAACTGGTGCTGCCCTGGAGCCAAGGGCTTTGACCTGGGCCAATGCTGGCTTTCGTTTTCATAGCGGTGTTTGAACAGTCAAATAAAATGAATTTAATAATGCAGGCTACAGTGCCAGCGACGCACTTCAGTAACCCTGATGTGAACACCCTGCCCCCCCTTCTTGCAGCCTTCCCCAGACTGAAACCCAGGATTACAGCACTAGCCCACTGTGTCACCTAGACCCACAGGATCCTGTCTGTCTGAGCACACACCAGCCAGAGGATCCTGGCTTCACCAGATTTGTTGGATCAAAGATCTGGATATTTTTAGGCCAGCACTGAGTTGTCTGTATCAGCAAATATAAACTGAAATGTCTCTCCTCAAGTAAAGCGTGTTCCACTGTTTAAACATCCTTGTCTGAATGAGTCAGTGTCTGACGTTTGGAAGAGTTCCTACACAGCAAGCGTTTTCCCACATACAGTACAGACATATCAAACAGTGGAGAAAGCAGAGAAACACATGGGGATAATCCTTTCTCATCCTGTCCAGCACATTCACCAAGGAAAATACATTTTAAAACATGCCTTTGAATTGAACTGTCAATATTTACTGAAAGATTATCTGTTGAATGTGATCTATATAGACACACACACACACACACTGCATTCAATAACTATAATCTATACTGAAATAATGAAGCCGGTCGATATAAAAGCAAAGATGATCACTGTAAACAGGCCCGTGATTGGACACCCCTGCTATAAACAGAACCCCCTCAAACTCTAGAGGAGCTCCAGCTCTGCAGCAAAAACCCTCTCACCTCCAGCGTCCACGTCCACGTCTTCATCCACGCTGACCACGCTCCTGCCCTGTGTGTGGGGGGGGCTGCTCTCTGGCAAGGGGATGACACCCCCCTCTGGGTACACTGCCTGCACGTCTGCCTCCCGGGGCTGCGGGTTGGAGGGCTCGGGGTAAGAGGGCTCGGGGTAAGAGGGATCGGGGTAAGAGGGCTCAGGGTAGGAAGCCTGGGGGTAAGAGGGATCGGGATAAGAGGGCTCTGGGTAAGAGGGCTCAGGGTAGGAAGCCTGGGGGTAAGAGGGCTCTGGGTATGAGGGATCGGGGTATGAGGGCTCAGGGTAAGACGGCTCAGGGTAGGAAGCCTGGGGGTAAAAGGGATCGTGTTTAAGGTGGGGTTCAGGCAGCTGGGTTGTGTCAGTTTCAGAGGGGGGCTGGGTGGCCACAGGGACGGGGCCTGGGAGCTTTTCCGAAGGGTCTTCACTGGAGGGGTAGTGGTTACTGGACTCCGGGGGCTCTGGATATGAAGGCGTGGGATACTCCTCCTCCTCCTGCCCCTCCTCATCCTCGTAGATCTCATCAGAGTAGTCCTGTTCAGGGTAGTCAGACTCGAGCTGGCTGGGCTGCCCCAGGTTGTTCAGGGTACTGTCCAGAGTCACCACAGAGTCCCCGCCGGGCTGAGCACCCCTGGCCTCCGCAGGAACCACGTTATCCAGGGGGAAGCTGCTCCCAATGCGGTAGAGCCACAGCCCAGGCACCCCAGTGTTCCCGACCCTGCAGGGAACGAGAGAAGAGCGCAGGTGAACAAAAGGACCGCTGCCACAGGGATCTGCGCAAACGCAGCACTCTCTTAATAGAAAGTTACTGCATGAAACGTTTGAGTGTGATAGACAGGGAGAGTGCGTACCAGCATTGCATTTTATTTATCATTTTACGAACACCGTCTGGCTCCTATTAATTTGTTTATTAGCGGTTTCGCTGTAAACATGTGAGAAGTTAGTCTGTGCAGTATTTCAGTGTAGAAAGACGGGCCAGGCTTCTCATGCCAGCTGAGAGAATTTGAAAAGATTTAAATCAGCCTAACCCTGACCCCGACCCTGACCCGACCCGACCCTGACCCCGACCCCGACCCTGACCCTGACCCTGACCCTGACCCCGACCCCGACCCTGACCCTGACCCCGACCCTGACCCTAACCCTGACCCCGACCCTGACCCCGACCCCGACCCTGACCCCGACCCTGACCCCGACCCCGACCCTGACCCTGACCCTGACCCTGACCCTGACCCTGACCCTGACCGAACCTAAAGAATGTAGTAACGAGCGTGGGCTGTCGTTGTGCCCCAGTATTTGTGGCGGCTCTCTGTGTGTGGCACTCACTGGTGCAGGTTCTTGACGCTCTGCTCGCTGCTGGTCACGCTGTAGAAGGGCCCCTCTTTCCGCAGGAACAGGAAGCTCAGCTCTCCCCGGCTGAACCCCACGCGCGCCGGCAGCTCCAGCTGCACGTTGTAGGACTCCTTGGGGCGCGTGCCGTAGAACTGCAGCTCCTTGTGCGGGTACAGGAACAGGGCGAAGGTGTCTGTGTCGTCATAGGCCAGCACCACCTGGAACGTGTTCACCTGCCAGGGGTCAAGGGGGGGCGGGGGGGTCACAGTGATTCACAGAGGAATTGAGCTGCCAACTTCTCATTTAGAGGTCTCTTCATGGTTGAGTCTAGATCCCGGAAGAGGAAAGGACCAAGGAGAAGGACAAGGGTGTGGTTTCAACCGAGGGACTGCTGTGACACCAGCGATTTCTGTTCTTTAAACATACCCCACCCCCCCGCACCAAACAGAATCAACTCCTCCGAGGCAACGTTTACTTTATCTCTGGTCCACCTCGGGGCTTTAAATGACAAGCCAAGGAGCTTAAAAAGATTCCAAAATCTGAGAAGATGTATCCAATCACAGCAGTGCCTCGTTTGAAACCACACCCTCGTCCCTCCCCTAGGTCCTTTCCTCTTATGGGAACTAGCCTCGACCGCCTCTTTATAAGCCCAATGCAATTCCCTTAGCTCCATCCCCACAGCCTTGAACTTGACTTACCAAAAGGAAACTTAGTAGCAATTTTGACCAGAGCTCTTCATAAAGACCAATAAAGTCTTTATGTTTGTCTAAATGTACAGTATGTTTTAGTTTACTTTTAGTACCACGGTACTACGGGCTATATTTACAAAGGGTTTTCTTTCCCTAACTTTTTAAACATTAACAACTAAGCCATTCTCTTCTCAAGCAGTCACAAGCCATTTTTTTTGTAACATTAATACAGACTGAAACACATGTAATTCAATACAGGTAGCCCGCAGACTGCTAGGCTGTACACAGTTTAAGGGAAGCTCGTTGCTAAGCTCGTAACAGATGTGTACTGTAGTGGGGATGAATGGAGGCATTTGTCCTTTTTTTTTTTTGTGAACGTCACTTTAATGTGACAGGCACCACCCTGTTCGAGACCCGGGCTGCGCTGAGCTGAGACGTTACTCCCTGGTTAACGTGGAAACAAAGCATCAGGCAGCTTCCCAGCCCAGGTCTCAAACGGATATTCCAAGGATCCCAATCCCCAGCTCTAATTAGTATACCACACTGCCTCGGAGCGCTGCTGCAACACGCCTATAAACAAAACTATTTAAAGATGTTATCCTACATCATTAAAAAAAAAAACACACACATGGCTGAAAACGGCAACGCAAGCCTATGAACTGGAGGGATCACAGCTCTGCTGGCTTGTTTTGTTTAGCAAGGAAACCCCTGAGATGAGAGAATCTTGTTTCCCAGAAGCGTGCATATGAAGGCAGACTGAATCCTCTAGTAAAAGTTTATGGGCTGGTTTCACAGACCCGAGTAACACTCGTCTTGAACTACCTTGAGGTCGTTCCAAGATTAGTGCAAACCAGTGTCTGTGAAACCTTAGGTTAGTGTCACAAATCCAAATTTCTAGTTAACGTGATTTGCTATTAAATTCAAACATATTTTGGTGACGCTATTTTTTCCACCTACTTGTATATCAGAGAACAGACATTTTGAGCTCATTAAACAAGGATGGAAATAAGACTTTTATTGCATAGCAGTTTCACCCATTCCAGGTTTTACTGCGAGCTTGATTAGCCACAGTGTAGAGGTAACAAGCTCAGGTGTGTCTTATTAAACTTCCAGTAAAACTAGGAATGGATCAAACTGCTGTGCAACAGGAGTCTAATTTCCATCCCTGTTATACATACATTTCTTTATCTCAGTGATTGAATGTGTTACGATAAGTCTTAAAACAAGAACAACCCAATATACTATACAGTATTCAGAGTCTGTCTTAGCCCCGGTACAATCATTATTAGGATAGACACGTACACATGCCTTTATGTCATTTTGTTTCTTTGGGATATTGGCTACTTAAGAGCACTTTGAGTAAGACGAGCCATGATTCAGAATTTCTGCAATGTGCAGCAGCTATTGAAACATCTCCTCTGACAGCACAGCACAGACTCCCAGCCAGCAGCCAGCACATCAGCTTCAATGTGTTTGACACAGCAGTGCAGTCGAGGGGAAACGCAGGTAAACCCACTTCTCACATGGGGAATATGGAGTTTACCCGCTTCTCATTTAAAGAATAAAGCGTTTAGTCGCTCCTACTCTCCTGTGAGAAGCAGATCCAGGCTATACCAAGGGTTAAAGCCAAGGCATATTGCAGTGTATGATATAAAGTGACTCAGGTGCATTTAATGATGGGCAGAATCCCTTCTGATTAACCTGCAACCCACAATTCTGCACGACCTCCACAACCGGCATGCGTGTAATCTAAGGGCATCTCTGCACACCCTGAGTGCCGATCATGAACACCCAAGCGGTCCGTTCAGCCGCTTCTTTTTTTACCACTACACCACTGGTTTGACAGCAGTGCTTGGTACAGCACTAAAGAGCAGCCCGGATTAGCATGTAATGGATGACATGGAGATGGACTGCCACACAGGCCACACTGTGCTTCCTTATAGGAGACTGCTTGGCCAGCGCCTCCATCAAGCCATAACTTCAAACAACGTCAATCATAAGATCTGGTGCGAAACAGACAAGAGGAACACGCAAACCCATTGAGGAACTCACTCGGCTGACAGACAGAGACACGCACACACAATCTTCCAGACAGAGGGACAGCGGGACGCCCTACCCTGTTGGAAGGCACCGAGTTCCGCGTCAGCTCCTCGTACGGCCCCACGCTGTCCCAGGTCGCTATGAAGGCGGCGGTGGGGCTGAAGGTGCTCTCGGGGAAGCCTCTCTTTACTTCCTCGGCCGCCCGGATCAGCACCTCCGTGGAGTCGTCCTCCCGGTAGTAGATCGCTCCCTTCCCGTTGCTCGTGTCCAGATCCGCCAGGAAGGGGGCGATGACCGGGAAATCTGTTGGGAAACCGTCATCCACATACTGCGTCTCCCGAGGGAAATCCTGCGGCGAGATGATCCCGTTGGTGCCCACCTGAGGAAAGGCAGCAAAGTTATATTACAAACTGAGGACCCCGTAGCCTCCTGCAGCACGGGCAGGCACCGCTGGCTCATCCACACCAAGTCTTTGTTCCAACACGCACTCAATGATTACATTTTAAAAAATGCTTCCTCTGACAGGGTCAAAAGGCTTTAATGATATCTTACAGCTTAATCCCAGAGTGGCATTGCTACAGGACCGTATCCCAGAGTGGCATTGCTACAGTACCGTATCCCAGAGTGGCATTGCTACAGGACCGTATCCCAGAGTGGCATTGCTACAGGAGCGTATCCCAGAGTGGCATTGCTACAGGACCGTATCCCACAGTGGCATTGCTACAGGACCGTATCCCAGAGTGGCATTGCTACAGGACCGTATCCCAGAGTGGCATTGCTACAGGACCGTATCCCAGAGTGGCATTGCTACAGGAGCGTATCCCAGAGTGGCATTGCTACAGGACCGTATCCCAGAGTGGCATTGCTACAGGACCGTATCCCAGAGTGGCATTGCTACAGGACCGTATCCCAGAGTGGCATTGCTACAGGACAGTATCCCAGAGTGGCATTGCTACAGGACAGTATCCCAGAGTGGCATTGCTACAGGACCGTATCCCAGAGTGGCATTGCTACAGGACCGTATCCCACAGTGGCATTGCTACAGGACCGTATCCCAGAGTGGCATTGCTACAGGACCGTATCCCAGAGTGGCATTGCTACAGGACCGTATCCCAGAGTGGCATTGCTACAGGACCGTATCCCAGAGTGGCATTGCTACAGGACCGTATCCCAGAGTGGCATTGCTACAGGACCGTATCCCAGAGTGGCATTGCTACAGGACCGTATCCCAGAGTGGCATTGCTACAGGACCGTATCCCAGAGTGGCATTGCTACAGGACCGTATCCCAGAGTGGCATTGCTACAGGACCGTATCCCAGAGTGGCATTGCTACAGGACCGTATCCCAGAGTGGCATTGCTACAGGACCGTATCCCAGAGTGGCATTGCTACAGGACCGTATCCCAGAGTGGCATTGCTACAGGACCGTATCCCAGAGTGGCATTGCTACAGGACCGTATCCCAGAGTGGCATTGCTACAGGACCGTATCCCAGAGTGGCATTGCTACAGGACCGTATCCCAGAGTGGCATTGCTACAGGAGCGTATCCCAGAGTGGCATTGCTACAGGACCGTATCCCAGAGTGGCATTGCTACAGGACAGTATCCCAGAGTGGCATTGCTACAGGACCGTATCCCAGAGTGGCATTGCTACAGGAGCGTATCCCAGAGTGGCATTGCTACAGGACAGTATCCCAGAGTGGCATTGCTACAGGACCGTATCCCAGAGTGGCATTGCTACAGGACCGTATCCCAGAGTGGCATTGCTACAGGAGCGTATCCCAGAGTGGCATTGCTACAGGACCGTATCCCAGAGTGGCATTGCTACAGGACAGTATCCCAGAGTGGCATTGCTACAGGACTGTATCCCAGAGTGGCATTGCTACAGGACGTATCCCAGAGTGGCATTGCTACAGGACTGTATCCCAGAGTGGCATTGCTACAGGCTACAGGACCGTGGGGTTCAACACCCGGGACGTTCAGTCTCAATTTGAAATCTGACAGTATGTATCTATTTGATGCTTCCATCGACCACCCTTGCGCCCGTGTAGGAGACTGCAGCCAACTGATAAGACTCCTTTTACACAGCAGCTTGAGCCAGTGCTTGAAGAACTACACACCTGAACTGATCAAACTGCTCTGCATAGGGAGCGTGATTTCTGTTCCTGTATTGTGTCTGGGAGCGATCTGCAAACCCCCATGGCTGCTCACATCCTGCATTACATTGTGGACTCTTCTGAAACGCTCACCATGGTACATGGCGTTAATAAGAGTTCAGCGCAGTTCATTAATACTCAGGGTCGTCTTCAGAGGTTACATGGGGTCAAAGCACAGCCGGACGTTTACAGCGGCCAGCATTGTGCTCGTTGGGGGTTTTTTTATTTTAATTTTTTATAGTAAATCAGGGTTTGCAAAAAAAAAAAGCTCGGCCTGTATTCTAGAGTCTTGATTACCTCCTTACAGGATGCAGGGGGAACAACTTAACCCATTCAAAGCACGACCCGTAAAACCAAATGTTTCAACATTAAAGCGACAGACCATTGAAAACGCGCTCAGGGTGCTACATGGGGTTAGAATGTGCTGCACATGTGTGTGCTCGACTACAGGACATTACATGTGAGGAGGGGAATAATAATAATAATAATAATAATAATAATAATAATAATAATAATCTTTATTTTCACTTTCCTACACTGTGATCCAAAGTCACGTGCCAGCTGGCTACTCGTCTTCCTTATATAAACATACACAGAATATAGATTTCGTTTACATACATGCTTTAATATTGTACGCAAATCCCAGTGTAAACAACTCGAGAGGAATTCGTTAGTTATCCCTTCAGTAATGCACGGCACGTACCCATCACGTACAGTTATAACTATCACGTACAGTTATAGCTCTGCAACTGTATTTTAAAACTATCTAACAAAAAAAAAACTTTACAAAAGCCAAGCAGACCGTCACATTTCATTATCCAGCACTGATGTCACCGTGCACTTAAGAGAAACTTAAGAGAACAATTAAGACTGTGCTTTTGTGCGGCGTTCATGCACAACTGCCTGGCAATGCTAACCGGTTAACGCTGCGCTGATCATTACACGGATAACGGGAAGCACTTACGTAGAGCTCGCTGAACTTTGTCTCGTAGAAATACAGCGGTCTCTTCAAGTTAAGCACTTCGGACGTCTCGTCATCCCCTTCTGGGAGAGCGGAATCTCCGCTGTGAGGTCCGTAAGGGAAGAGGTCTCGCCTTGCAATCGCAGACACCAGGCAGAAAGTCCAGGACAGTTTTAGAAGGAAAACTGCCGCTTTGTCCCACATCTTTTTTTTTATTTAAATAATAATAATAATAATAATAATAATAATAATAATAATAATAATAATAATAATAATACAATTACTGCATTTGGCTTAAATAAACTAAGCTGCTAGAATAGCGAGAGAGTGGGGAGGAAGTTTTAAAGTATAGCTTGGGGAGGACCGCTGTTGCATCTAGCTAGCTGCGCCGCTGTGACTGGACATCCCCGCTCAACATCAGGAATTTCAACCCACAACAGATTCCACCTCTGCCCGAAGGCAAGCCCAAGTGGGAGGGCTCAGACTGCAAAGAGGGCGTTAACTGGTTAAGAGTCCTTGGATTGGCACCATCCAATCTCCACTAAACCACAAGACAACATCTGGTTCTCATTACACGTCCAAAAAAAAATCAGACCCACAAAAGCGGTTCTCACAGCCCTGCTTCACTAACGCCCTGTGCGTTTCTGCGGTGCGGTTCTCACAGCCCTGCTTCACTAACGCCCTGCGCGTTTCTGCGGTGCGGTTCTTACAGCCCTGCTTCACTAACGCCCTGCGCGTTTCTGCGGTGCGGTTCTCACAGCCCTGCTTCACTAACGCCCTGCGCGTTTCTGCGGTGCGGTTCTCACAGCCCTGCTTCACTAACGCCCTGCGCGTTTCTGCGGTGCGGTTCTCACAGCCCTGCTTCACTAACGCCCTGCGCGTTTCTGCGGTGCGGTTCTCACAGCCCTGCTTCACTAACGCCCTGCGCGTTTCTGCGGTGCGGTTCTCACAGCCCTGCTTCACTAACGCCCTGCGCGTTTCTGCGGTGCGGTTCTCACAGCCCTGCTTCACTAACGCCCTGCGCGTTTCTGCGGTGCGGTTCTCACAGCCCTGCTTCACTAACGCCCTGCGCGTTTCTGCGGTGTGATGCGCACCGGTCTCGCATACACAGTAAAGTAGCTATGATGTAAGGTATGGTATAGCTTTGTAATATATGTGATTATCATTAGTCGTGTTCGGTCAGTTCCCTCTTAGCTCTGCCAGCTCGCCTCCGTGTGGCATGTAACACACTTCAATATTCTGCTGGGATGTCCCAGCGTGGCCTCTCACCTCTGTGTTGACATTTATCTTTTTAATTATACCCGGGGTCAGTTAAGGGTCACACGGTAACCTCTGTTCGGGGGGAGATCACAGGGGGCGCTTGCAGTGAAAGCACCCTGCCGCTCGTTGGAGCCCCGGCTGCTGCTGCTGCTGCTGCTGTCTCGTTAGTCTCACTTGGTACTCGAAACTCTCTCTCACAGGCAGCTCTGTTTCATCATGCAGCCCAGGAGGATATCCTAAAGATGAATACTGATGGGTTTAAAACATCTTCTACAATAAATACTACTACTAATCATAATCATAATTACTATTATGAATAATAATGAGCTAGTAACGCTGAGCACTGTTCAGGTACACACACACACACACACACACACACACACACTGACATACACACACACACACACACACACACACACACACACACACACACACACACACACACACACACACACACACACACACACACACACACACACACACACACACACACACACACACACACACACACACACACACACACACACACACACACACACACACACACACACACACACACACACACACACACACACACACTGACACACACACACACACACACACACACACACACACACACACACACACACACACACACACACATGCACACACACACACACACACACACACACACACACACACACACACACACACACACACACACTGACACACACACACACACACACACACACACACACACACACACACACACACACACACACACACACACACACACACACACACACACACACACACACACACACACACACACACACACACACACACACACACACACACACACACACACACACACACACACACACACACACACACACACACACACACACACTGACACACACACACACACACACACACACACACACACACACACACACACACACACACACACACACACACACACACACACACACACACACACACACACACACACACTGACACACACACACACACACACACACACACACACACACACACTGACACACACACACACACACACACACACACACACACACACACACACACACACACACACACACACACACACACACACACACACACACACACACACACACGGGTTGCTCAAAGCTCAGTTTGGGGTTTTGTGCTTTTTTCACAAATGAGAGGTAGGTTGCTAGATCGCTCGATTGATTCACAAGCCTTTGAGATGCTACGCGTGTAAAATGTGTAGCCTGTTTAATTGAGCGGTGCTTTTCGATAGCAAGTCATTGACTGGACCATGTAAACCACAGCCCGTGCATTTAGACACACAGCGGATGTGAATCTGTAGATTAAAATGTGCACAGTCCTCCACCATATAGATACACCAAGCACAGTCCGTTTCATTTCCCAAGGGGAACAGGGTGCCTGAATAGCACAAGAAAAGTTTGGGAACGAGAAATGGCCATTTCATGTAGTTCTCCCCTGCTGGTGTGAACTCATTTACTAGCACAGAAGCGAGTCTCTGGAAATGTTCCCAGTGTTTTAGATCGTACAGCTTCACCTGCTCGGCTATTCCACGCATTAATAACTCTCTGTGCAGAACAGCGCTTCCTAGATTCTGTTCTAAATTCACTTTTACTCCGACTCCTTTTATACCCTCTTGTTTTTCTCTCTGTGCTTTTTTCAATTTCACTTTTCTATAGCGGGGGCCAAAAAAATATCGCTGAAAAAGCCTTTACTCCACCCGGGGTTACCCCCTACGGTTTTGGGGGGGAGAGGTGAACCCCCCGCCGCTGAGTCTGAGCTGGGAGTCTTCAGAGCAGCGGGACCCCGGCTCCAGCCTCCACCTCAATGAGAGGCGGGGGGGACAGGACAGTCACAGGGCGTGGAGATTCGGGGGACAGTCACAGGGCGTGGAGATTCGGGGGCAGTCACACGGGCGTGGAGATTCGGGGGCAGTCACACGGCGTGGAGATCCGGCCGATACCTCATTCCAGAGGCTGAGGAAAGCGGACAGCTTTGCGGAGGAGAGCAGCTATCGGCACAAACTCAAGCGGCTGTTTCTCCAAACCTGGATCAGCCCGATAAACGCAGTGTGTCCTTCATCTTCTTCGCGAGGAAACCCGAATAATCGGCTTGCGCAGCTCTCATAGCCGCTCAGTGCAGTCTAGCCGATAATCTTAACCAGCATGTTTCAAACACACCAGGGTGTAGTTTATTTTAATTGTTACAGCATAAAGTATCGAAATGCTCATTTTTAATATCCCATTATACAGACTGAAGAATGAAATGGGACAAAATCAAATGTCTAGTTTGATATCAATGAAATTGAGCTTCTCGTTTGAAATACTGTGCGTAAAAATAAAAATAAAAAGTTAACATCCACTTCAGGCAGTTCCCTTTAAAATGGGATTTCTTTAACGTTTCTTAAAAAAAGATGGGGTTGCCAGCCGCGCAGTATATGGGGCGACACCGCCCTCTGCTGGCAAGATGTAGGTATTACAGTAGCCCGTTTAATGTACCGGTTCTGTCTTTAGCACGACGAGGCTTGAAAAGCGTATACACTGTATGACGTTTCACTTCTAGTCGATAAAGCAAAAAAAAAAGCTTTTGATCCTCTGTGTTATTTCAGTATATTTCGTATGAAAAGCACTTTGCTGTTATTTCCCTGCTTCGCGGCGTTTTAACAGAAACGATTAATTATGACCATTAGAAGCTTGAGTAAGTTCAACTGAACTCTTCAAAAGGTGCACCTGGCTTATCCTCTGAGACTTTGTTTGTTGCTAAAACATTCCATGTGTTCAGCGTGGAAACCAATGCGAACCAAACAGAACTAAAACGAGGGCTTCCGAAATATGACGCATAGGATGCGGAACGTGCTAAGTGACGCGCTTGCTGTATTTTAAACTTTATAATAAAAGGTCCACAAGGTGGCGCCACAACCTAAGGCTGAAACTAAAATCTTCTTGCGGTGGATCCGCTATCTGAAGTCCAGTCAGATCCGCACTCTGTAGAATCAGTTCGGTAAACGACCACACCCATTCCGAGAAATTAAAATATACAGGAACAAAAAGCCGCACGTACAAAAGGCTTTTGTGAAGCAGCAGAAACCCTCCCCAGGCGTGTCGGAACAGGGCTGTCTGTACGGGGGGGGTTATCATTGATTGGACCGGTACCTTCCGTTAATTCCGGATGTCATTTGCATGGTCCGTGGGTGACAGTAACCTGGTTATGTAGCAAACAAGCTTCACAACACAAAGATAAAGAAGGATTAGCAAGCAATTACAGAGCAAGGCTTTTTGAAAAGTTCATTCACCCCTTGGCAATGCCTTTTTTCAATAACGTAAAGTCGTCGTCTTAACTAAACAAATGGAGCGTGAATTTCCGAAACAGAGCCGCGAGGTCTTGCGCTGTAAATGGGATTGTAAATGTGTATTTTGCTTCACCTGGAACTTACACAACATTAACCACCAAACCAAAACATGTGTGTTTAAACGAATGGGTAGACATATTCGAACTAAATCCGTGTTAACATCATAGACTAAACAAACGTATAAACCTGAACATGAAATAGAAATCTCTATCTATCTATCTATCTATCTATCTATCTATCTATCTATCTATCTATCTATCTATCTATCTATCTAGCTAGCTATCTATCTATCTAGCTAGCTAGCTATCGATCTCTATCTATCTATCTATCTATCTATCTATCTATCTATCTATCTATCTATCTAGCTATCTATCGATGTCTATCTATCTATCTATCTATCTATCTATCTATCTATCTATCTATCTATCGATCGATCGATCTCTATCTCTCTATCTCTCTATCTATCTATCTATCTATCTATCTATCTATCTATCTATCTATCTATCTATCTGTCTATCTATCTATCTATCTTTCTATCGATCTCTATCTATCTATCTATCTATCTATCTATCTATCTATCTATCTATCTATCTATCTATCTATCTATCTATCTTTCTATCGATCTCTATCTCTCTATCTATCTATCTATCTTTGTCAATTGGCAAATTTTCTACTGGGCCAGGCAAAAATGGCAATTTTGAAAAGTTAGAAAAATAAAATGAATAGCGTTTTAACTGATGCGGTAATACCTATTTTTAAAGTATTGGTAATCTCAAGAATTAAAGTTGATTTTACTTTTTATAAACTGGTGCACCAGCTAGAAAAGTTTCAGGCAATTTGGGCGATTGGGGAGGTGGTGTGTTTGGTGGAAGATAATAATTTTAAAATGTGTTTGTGATTGCTCTAATAGAGGGTTTTGGACATTTGTGCTATTTGTTTTGTAATGTTAATATTGTTTTGATTGTTTGAAATAAAGGATATTAAAAAATAAAAAAATATCTATCTATCTATCTATCTATCTGTCTGTGTGTCTGTCTGTCTATCTATATCTATCTATATATAAACACCGCAAACTAAATGCACGGAACAGATTACAAACACATTCATTTTAGTGCTCATTTGAATTGTGTGTGTTTAAAATATGTAGCACAATATTTGTTTAAAAAATAGCCACACCCCTAAGGCTGATTTGACTAAACTACTTCGAGACCAAAGTTTAACACGTTATCTGTGCTGTTCATCGAGTTTTTATTGAGCTGTTTTGAAAACACGGGTATTGACGCGTGATCTCGTGAACACTATTTATCCGTCGACTTGTTGCAGAATTTCCTGTTGAATACACTCGTGCAGGCTAGCTGTACCCACCGCGTTTCACTGCCGTCACATGCACAGCGATCCGGGCAGTGGAAGCACAACCCAGACTTTTCCACTTGTCAGTCTCCTCAAACTGCCTGCACTGTGACACCGTTCCGCGTGAGCAGAGAGCGGCTTGGGCAAAGAGCTCTGTCCAGATCATGATCCGCGTTTCAGAGCACTCATAGGAGGACATCGCATGAGTAGAAACACAGCAGTCACCGATAATCAGAAGAAACTCAGGACCAGAACCACCACGGCTCATCAGACAATACCACTGCGCAGTTTTTAGTGTTCAGCAGGTATAGGGTATCCACAGCCTGGACTGACTGCGTAAAAAGCTGTGCGCGCAGCGCGTTCTGGAGAGGGATGAGTGTGTCCAATGATTCGGAAGGAAGTCCAAATCGGACGACAATCGATGAAAACAACAGCGTGGTCCCCAGCGCCGTGCTGTTCGCCCTGGGGGTGATTGGCAACGCCATCGCCCTGTGCATCTTATACCGGCACAAGCACAATAGCAACCGCGTCTCTGTCTTCTACGTGCTAGTCACCGGCTTGGTCTGGACCGACTTGCTGGGGAAGCTGGTCGTCAGCCCCATGGTCCTGGCCTGTTACAGTACAAGGCAGCGCATGGCACACGGCATGCAGTGCAATGCGTTCGGTGCGCTCATGGTTTTTTTCGGCTTGTGCTCGATGTTCATCCTGCTTGCAATGGCTGTGGAGTGCTGGCTCTCTATCGGACAACCGTATTTTTACCAGCGGCATGTGAACCGCAGGAAGGCGCTTCTGATGTTCCCGTTAATCTATCTGTTTAGCCTGCTGTTCTGCGCCTTGCCGCTGATCCTCGGCGATGAGTTCGGCAAGTATAAGACCTATTCCCCGCACACCTGGTGCTACATCGCCATGAAGCGGCCGCATCACCTGTACTCGGTGCTGTTCGGATCACTGACGGGGCTGCTGATCCTCCTGATCGTGGCGTTCAACCTCTCGGTGATGATCAGCCTCCTGAAGATGTACAAACTGTCCCGCAAACAGAAAATACGATGCGCCTCTTTCAAGGGAGCCGAGAACCAGCGAGCCCGGGCTCTGCACAACGGCCACGCCGAGGAGATAGACCACCTGGTCCTGCTGGCGCTCATCACCGTCATCTTTGTAATCTGCTCAGTCCCCGTCACTGTAAGTATCGATGTCACCCGCTTTATAACATTTCTCTTTTTTTGTTTTTTTTTAATAGCCCAAACACAAACATTTCAGCTCGTGCTTTTCAGCTGCCATTGCAAACAAAAACTTTCGCCCTGTTTCAGTTCTGCCCACTAGAACGTGTTACACGCATCAGGTCTTGAATGAGCTGTATAGCTGCAGGATGCATTGCACTTCTGAAGTGATATCGTCACATTTACAACATGAATTCGTGCTGGCATGTTATCCCTGTTCTTTTAAGTGGATCTTTGGGTCATTTTTGGAGTTTCTTGATTGTTTTAACCTATAGATCGATTCCAAAATTATTGATATTAAAGATTTTTTTTCATAGCCTATAGATTTTTTTGTATTCAGTTTATGCATCAATGAATTCCACCAGTAGCCTAATCGTTGTTTTTGTTATATTTTATTTGCAATTAGCAAGGAGGACGATACAAGTTGTGCTTTAATTTTGCACGAATCAGTCATCATACCTCCGAGGCTGTAATAATATAAACTCTCGATGCTATGGTAGTTGAACCTTTCCGGGACTGTGCGTCTATAGCTGGACTGTGAGGAGGCGACATTGTGGTCTGTATTCGTGTCATATTGCCTGGTATTGCCGCGCGGGTGCGTGGTTTTCTGCGGTTTGTAGGCAAATGCTGAATCCTGACCTCCTAAGTTTTGAAACCCTTTCCCGTTTCCCTTTCTCTTAAGGTCGATAAAGCAATATACATGTTTGGCTTTCTTCAAGTCAGATATTATTCAGTAAAAATTCTTTATGCTTGCGGGTTTGTTTGTTTTTCTGCTTTTTTGTTGTTGATGAAAAATGGTACATATTTATACAGTTAAACGTAAAAACTACAGACGGGGTGACTCCGGTGTTTTATTTACATCCTCCTTCTCTCTTACCTTCCTATATTAGGACAAGGTGGAGCCTTGTAATAACACGATTCATCTTGAGATCCATTTACTACGCTCTCTGATCAGAGACTTTCCTTATATTAGGTGGCAGAATACGTTCATCTATATTATTATTATTATTATTATTATTATTATTATTATTATTATTATTATTATTATTATTATTTGATTAGTTTGTTAATCCAAAATTAACATCTAAAATACATACAATTTCCTTTCTTTTTTTATTTTATTAGATGTTTATTTGTATATTAAGCTATACATACAGGCAGACATACACATATACATACAGCAAACATCTCTTAAGAGAAAAATAATCTTTTGTGAACTAAGTGGTTTGCTTGAGTTTGGACAGACAGAATACATTATTGACAAACACACTGCAGGAGAAATATTTTTTAAAAAAGCAACAAAAAAAAACTAACGTGTCCTTCAAAACAGCGCATTCAGGGATGATGTAAGAAGGGTTAGAAGGGTTACTACCAGCACAGGGACAGAACAGACAGCGGCGACAGAAATTCAAATTTATTTTTCAAACTTCCTATCTGATCAGCGTATTCATCATGACGTGCTGAACCAAGTCTTGATAAGAAAAGTGCTGCAGTTTTAAACAGTTTGTATTAAAAAAAAATGAAGAAAGCAATGACTCCGCGGACCACAAAATAACCCCATACCTGGTTGGTGTTCTCTATTGATATTGAGGTGTATTAGGATCGCTCAAACTCTACATGATCCTGCTGTGTTTCCAGCACGGTTATTGCTCCAATGCGACATCAACTTATATTTACTAACCCCTAAAAAGGAAACATTTAATATATCAGAAAGCTGCTTGTTCACAGTTAATAAACAATAAAAATGACCACTTAAAAGTAGCGTTTCTAGTGGCAAATCACACGGCCATTTCTACTGTGGATTATTATCTGAGATCGTCAAAGACATTGTGAATGAAAACACCCAGCACTGGTCTCAGACACACCCCGCTGCACAGAGCTTAGTGCACAGCAGTGATACATTCAGTCCCGGGGCTATGCTTTTGCATTTTTCATTTTATTTTTTATTACCGTTTCTTTCCGGAAGAAGTAGACAGGTTTTTGTTAAAGTAGCTGTCTTTCATTTCAAATGCTAGTTGCAGATAGGTACGGTTGAAAGATCGCCGCTCGCCGCTATCTACAGGGTATTTCTGTCCCCTAAAAAGCGACATTTATTGACAACACGCCATAATACACGAACCAATGATCACTGCACTTTATCTGGTAACTAATATCCCTTCCTTCAATCAATACCCTTTAGTTTAGTCCCACACTCGGTATGCACATTCATTCCCATTCGCGCAAGCACACTCCATAACGTTGAATATGTGTTATACTTGGAGCTTTCCTTAACGTTGCTGTTTCAAATGGTTGATGGTCATCCTGGTCTTCTTCTGACACTGAACATTATTTGAATGTATTTTGTGCATGCCCGCACAAAGAGGGGTGTAGACCCCTCAATGTTTTGTTCTGCCTCATCTACCCCACCCGACCCGACCCGACCCGACCTCCACTCCATCCCACCCCACCCGACCTCCACCCCACCTCATCATGGAAAGTCTGGCGCCACTGTCATGGCTAATCTGCCCCGCCACCGCCACTAATTGACGAGCTTTCGTTACTAAACTTGCATGCTTGTTGTGCAGTAATGGTTCGAAAACAAAGACGGTGCGAGCGAGTGTCAACGTTTTAGACAAAAAGGAATTTAGATGTCCATTTTAATGTAATAGTTTTAATAAAATGAAGATTACTAGCATGCCGTTTTAATAGCATCACAGTGATAAATATGTGCTTTGTATTATTAAATGGCAATCATAAATGGTATCATTGTGTGGCGCCGTGCCCTAGCATAGCGTCACGTATTACCGGAAATGATTACGCAGGAGGCAAGACAGCACAGGTGAATCAGGATTAATTTGTGTAATGTATTTCTGAACACCCTGTCCGTTAACCGCAGAATGCAGGAGCGCCCAGTGAAACAGAGGCAATGGTTAGAGAATGGATGATTATACAACACGCAGAACTACATCTATTTATCATTTAGAAATACATACATACATACATACATGCATGCATACGTACATGCATGCATACATACACACATACATACATGCATACATACATACATGCATGCATGCATACATACATACATACAAGGTTTGTTGGAATTGCTTTTTCTTTTTCTTTAGCTGTTAAAGAAGCCAGTAACAAAGACCGTCCTAAATGGTCCTGAGTATGTTCAATGATAGATAGTGTATATTTCGCGGTGGTATCGACAAAGGTCCAAAATTAGCATTTGCCTTTTCTCTCTCTTTTTTCTTTTTTTCAAAAATAGGGGTTGAAAAAAAATGTGTCTTCCATTAACACATTCCCGGTAGTCTACTTCTCATATTTAATTCAGTTGCTGGAGCATGCTGGGGGCGGTCTGTACAGATTCCCATCGGTTGATAGATTTCATTTTAAATTCCCATCAGCGCATAGATTTGTGTGTTATTTTATTCCGTTTCAGTTAATTTCATTAACGTTGCTCTTGTACACAGCGCAAGACATCTGGCAGAACGGCATGGTACTTTTTTTTTTTTGCTGAACTTGTAAACTAGTAAACCAGAGTAACAGATATACTCTGCTATCCAAATATGTGATTGTCTAATTGCTTCCTGTCCCTGTGACACGGAGTTAAGGGCTGTGTTTGGCAGTAGAGCTCATCTGGCAGGACACCAGCACTCATCCATTTAAATCTATATTTCACTGCCTTTCACTGTGCCAATAATAATACAAGCGAGGAACGCAACGAATGGGCACTTTATTAATGATTTACACATTGAAAGATTTCTCAGCAAGCCGGTGTGCTCGGATTGCTTAATAACATCACAGAGTGAAAAGCGCTTCGAATCGAAGCTCTAGATCACTAAGAGGGGCAGCCCCCAGCACACCACACTCTCCCAGTTAGCCTCGCCTTTCCCTTTGACTTTGAGAGGCAGCAGCAGGTGTGCGGATTCATGACAATACAACAGCAAGAGCAAACAAGTATATACTGCATAGGGGCATGCTGCAGAGGTGGAGTCATGCAAGCAGGTTTCAAATCCAGTTCGCGTCTAGTTGGTGGAAAGAGGCGACTTGCTTGATCTTTAGTCCTCCTGATCGGTAAGTGAGGAGACGTTCAGGAATAATATTGATCAAAATGTGACCCGCAAGGGAACAAAATGCATCGCGGCAAAGAACTGCTTGAGAAGAGAGCTGAATGAGTCTGCAATGAAGTGCTTGAGCAGAGAGGACTGAATGAGTCTGCAATGAAGTGCTTGAGCAGAGAGGACTGAATGAGTCTGCAATGAAGTGCTTGAGCAGAGAGGGCTGAATGAGTCTGACACTCAGAGACCGTGTTTCTTTCCTTCTTTGACAGGTGCGCACATACATTGGAGCCTCCCAAGTAAGCGATAACGATGAAGCCAAGGACCTGTTGGCGCTCCGGTTCCTCTCGGTGAACTCCATCGTAGATCCCTGGGTCTTCATCATCTTCCGCACCTCTCTCTTCCGGATGATGGCTCACAAGATGTATGACAAGCTGTGTCACACCACGGCCCGGCACAGCATGCAGCAGGGAACTCCTGACAAGCCAGCGCAGCAGCAGGACCTGGCTGCCTAGCCCAGCGTGTGGGAAACGCAGAGGGTTCATTGAAATCCGTAACTGGGAACGAAGGCTGTGGTTTTCAATGGGGTCCCGACAGGACATTGTGACGTCACGGCTCGCTCATTTAGTCCACTGCAGGACCGCCAGGGTAATGGTCATGCCTCTCACACCAGTGTCACCTTCTTCCTGACGAGTAACTCGAATGTGGGTCACAGAGAGCAGCTGAGCGAGGCTGTAAACAATGAAGACACAGGCACAGCACTACTGTATTAGACTTTGAGGCTTGATCATTATGAATCTCTTTTAATGGCCGAAGTTCAATCAGAAACCTCGATAACATGGCTGTCATTGTTAGATAACATGTCTGTATTGGGCTGCTTCAGTACAACAAGGCAAACACTGAACTTAGAATTTAGATTCAGAACACTAATGCCTCCATTCTGAAGGCAAATTTCAGAGAGGTACTCTAAGTATATAAGGGTACCTACTTTTGTAAGAAAACATGGGTGCACGTTTGTGAAGCATTTCCTCAGGTCTTTAAGCTGCAACACTTTATAACCCATTTGCCTCTGTTACTCATTTATTAATTCAGTGCATGTCAGCAAACGGCCAGCAGATCTGCAATAAGGGTTTATTAAGACTGATATTGGCAGTTTTCAGCTCCAGCAGATATCTGACGAAAATCTGCGTAAAACATGTGCTATTAAGTTCTGGAATAATACTGATGTTGTGAACTTCAATAACTGGGTAATAGAGGCAAATGAAATCCTTGGTGATAGCAGATACTGACATCCCTGGGGTTAACCCTCTGTGTGCTCTGATAACAGCGGTTCCATCACGCCCCCTGCAGGAGACTCTTTCCATGAGCTGACAAGGGGATCGTCCACTGAAGAGCACTGAGTGCCACTAAAACCCCACACCTGACAGGAGAAAGCGCTAGAGAAGCAGTTGGAAGCCTTCAACTTAAAATAGATTTGTAGCACATTCAAAGTGCAAACCCAGCACTTTATCTAACCACTGAGCTCCTCAAACCCACTGCGGCAGCTTCCACTCCAGACACTGACAATCAAAAAAGACAACGAGCCACACAACCCATACCAAACATGCACAATTGCTCTCCTTATGGCTCGCTCACGATAGCTTTCCAGCACATAAACACAAATGAATTTCACAGTGCACTGTTTCCTGTACAGTCGTTTCCTCTGCCAGCACTCCTGGTAGACACACCACTGACCCTGTAGATTTGAATAGAGGAACGTTAAGGATACATTAATGGACTTTAGATATGTTTGGTGCATTGCATTGTATTGTATTGTATTGTATTGTATTGTATTGTATTGTATTAAAAAAGATTATTGGACCAGATTCACAACAGGCAGTTTCGCCAGTGCAAAAACGAAATGTTAATGCGATGGTAGGTATGATCCTTCAGGGGCTGCTTGCTGCTTTTCTGTATCATTTTAACTGATAGGTTTTCAGTTTAAAAATAATCTGGTGCAAGCTTAAAATGCTTTGTGAATCTGGCCCCCTTCGGTGTAAAATAATGACTCTGCATGTGAAACGTTTAAGTATTGGAGGTATGATGCAGATGCATTTCCTCTCATGTCAGTATGTGTTGCATTAATAACACTGTTAATACTGTCTGTATGTCAATGGTATGGGCAGCAGTGTGGAGGAGTGGTTAGGGCTCTTGACTCTTCACCGGAGGGTCGTGGGTTTAATCCCAGGTGCGGGACGCTGCTGCTGTACCCTTGAGCAAGGTACTGTACCTAGATTGCTCCAGTAAAAACCCAACTGTATAAATGGGTAATTGTATGTAAAAAATAATATAATTGTATGTAAAAATAATGTGATATCTTGTAATAATTGTAAGTCGCCCTGGATAAGGGCGTCTGCTAAGAAATTAACAATAATATGTGCATGCAAGTGTAAAGAGCAAGGTGAGCCAGGACAGTCAGTGGCATTGCTGAAGTACAGCCTACATGGTATGTATGTAAATGTGGTTAGCTGTGGTGCATGATGTTACTTTATTGAGTGTCCTCAGTGTATATAATTGTAAGCCTAATGTGTCTGAGAAATGTTGTTTTCACGTGCCCATAGCCATGCTGCTTATTGTTGTTTATTGTACCTGATGTACAATGTGATGTTTACCACAGAACAGCTGGAGATGTACAGTAAAGGCCTATTCTATTCAAAGCGGTCTTGATTACTTGATGCATCCTATTGTCCTATAGAATGTGTGTTGAAAGAAGGTGAGAGAGAGCACCCGCTACTGTTGTGCTTGTGATTAATTAACATGAGCCTAATGCACGCACACAGAAAGGCTGTCTGTCAGTGACACTCTTCCCCAGCCACGGCTGCACACACAGGCACAGAGTCCGCGCTGCTCCAGGGCGCAAGCACCCATGGGGGGAACTAAGCTCACCCCACGACATGTCATGTTAAAAACGTTGCCCTGAAATCAAACGAAAAAAACCGTAGTGTGGAGGCTTCACAATCACAACTATTGTAGCTGTTAAAAAGCAAAATGTTAAAGGCTGTACATTAAATTACAGCTGAGTAAAATGAACAAGTGGCCCATATGCACTGTATGCACAGTTAAACATGTTTGAGAGCTGGACAGACAGACAGACAGACAGACAGACAGACAGACAGACAGACAGACAGACAGACACCTTCATATTTTGGCCACTGCTGTAGATTTCCGTCTTCGGCACTTTAGTTTATGTCCTGTTTCTGACAAACACTCGAGATAATAGCAACGTTTCTCTGTTCCCACAGCTGTGCAGAGCGACCTGTTTCAGCTCCAGATGTTACTGCACTGCTCTGGGAACCATCTATTAAACAAGTGCAGGGTTCTCGGGAATGCTTACATTGAGAGACTGCTTACATTGTAGTTACTGAGTAAATACGTGTGCTTACACATCATTACAATCTTATTATGCATAGTTACAATCTACTTAATGTGTACAACGCCCCTAACCCTAACCCTAATCCTAATCCTAACTCTAAACCTAACGCCCCTAACCCTAACCCTAACCCTAATCCTAACTCTAAACCTAACGCCCCTAACCCTAACCCTAATCCTAATCCCAACTCTAAACCTAACGCCCCTAACCCTAACCCTAATCCTAACTCTAAACCTAACGCCCCTAACCCTAACCCTAACCCTAATCCTAACTCTAAACCTAACGCCCCTAACCCTAACCCTAACCCTAATCCTAACTCTAAACCTAACGCCCCTAACCCTAACCCTAACCCTAATGCTAACTCTAAACCTAACGCCCCTAACCCTAACCCTAACCCTAACTTTAAACCTAACGCCTCTAACCCTAACCCTATTCCTAACTCTAAACCTAACCCCCCTAACCCTAACCCTTTTCTGATACAATTGTGTACTTGCATATATCATGCAAAAAGATTGACGCATGAAGTACATTGTGACTATGCAGAATAACATGGCAATGATGTGTCAGTACACATGAATTTACTCAGTAACTACTCTGTAAATACACAGGATTTAGAGACGCTCCTGGATGTTAGTGGAAGTCCAGGCTTGGTACTGTTCTTAATATTTCAACATCGACACCACCATGCAACTCAACTGGAGAGTCCCCAGGGAGTGGAGAATATGTCCCAGGTTTTCACTGAGCCTCAGGCTCTGGTATACAGCACTGTGAAAGTACTCTCCAATCAGCAATCCCTGCAAAGAATCATTTTAGACAGGTCTCTTTTTCCCAGCTCATGTAAAAATAGTTTTTTTTGTGTGCGACATTCGAGAAGGAATGCTTACGGCACTGACAAAGGATGTTTATTAAAAGCAGAATCCACTTTCGACTGAATGTATAAATTAATGTGACTCAGAAATAACTACGTAGGAGCAAGCGTACAGTACAGTTTACTGTTCCATTCAACTGAAGTTCAAATTCATACATTTAAATATAAACCTGATGCAACATGGGACACCGCCTCAGCCAATCAAGCATTTCCGGTCCTTAAACAAACATCCTCTTTCATGTGTTTTAATCCAGCAATACCAATCTGCTTTAACAAAACGATGAGCAGAGTATTCTATTGGAAGTTAGGATTGGGGGGCGGGGGGCAGACAGGAGGCTGTGAGGTGCATCTTCCAGAAGCCTTCACACCTTTCACTGGCATGTCAAATACCAGTGGAGTGTACACTTCCCAAAGCAGCCACTCAGCATTAGACATGTCAATCTGCAGTGCAAGCGACTGGCAGCGTTGAAATCGGAAACTTTATTAAGCTGTGTAAATGTCACTAAACTCTTCTCCGAGCTGCTCATTTCCTTAACGTGTCATCTGTATTGTTCCATAATGGGTTTCATTTTCTGCTCACATCTCATTAACAGAGGACCTAAAGGCATTGTCCCATTCAGACCTTCATACAAAGTGTGCAAGCTAGGGAGCTGAGCAGTCATTTCCTGGTAAATACCTGGCAAACAGAACTACCTGATAAAATATCCTCCGTTCAATTCAACGGGCTAAGACGACAATTCATTGCAATAGCACTGAACAGTACAATCAACACTGTCACTGCTCGCCTGTTTCCTCTGTTGAAGATCGTTTCGCCTCCTTGCTTGTATTTTATATTTCCGTTTGGATTCTGCAGCTGTGTCAGAGACAGTGCTAGAAGATGAAAAGGTTCTGCTACTTCCAGGGGTGCTGTAGGTCAAACTCACTTTAGTGGCACAGCTGTAATCAGACCTCGTGGTCTGCAGCGAAGGCACTACAATCCAGTTTATTAATAGCGTTGTGTTTGAGATATTTGCACATTTAACATCAAAATAATCAATCAAACAAGAGGAGATTCCAAATATTCTCAGCACAAAAAAGGAGGAGGGGGCAGTGATAATGTAATTGATTTCAAAGCAAAAAAAGGGGGGGGGGGAGGGGGGGGTGATAATGTTAATAAAAATGATTTGAGGTTAGAGAATAGATTTCAGAGCTGGTTAGTAATCCTTTAAAGGTAGGGGGGTGGCAGTGCTGAGAGGCATGAGAATAGTTTAAATAAAGTTAATAAGAGGCAAGAGAACAGTTTAAATAAAGTTAATAAGAGGCAAGAGAACAGTTTAAATAAAGTTAATAAGAGGCAAGAGAACAGTTTAAATAAAGTTTAATAAGAGACAAGAGAACAGTTTAAATAGTTAATAAAGATAAAGTGTTTGCTTAAGTCAAAAATGCACTTTGTGTGTGAGTGGCAGAAAGCCAAGGTAGCTGGTCAATTATTATTTATTTTATAATGGCAGTTTGTATTAATGGCCTCTAGGTGGTGCGAGAGAGCAGTAGTCACAGCCTGGACAAGCTCTACCCTGCCAGCGCGCTGTAAATATCTTATTTGTGTTGCCAAGTGGGGTCAACCTAGCAATGAAAAAACACTCATGGAAATAGATGTGTGCATTTGTGCCTGTCATGCAAGGCTGCTAGAATAATAGAGAGTTTAATGTGCTGGCAGAGGCAGTACATTCTCGTCAGAACTCTGCTTTCAAAATATGAGTAATGTAAAATGTGAGTATGCTACTACTACTACTACTAATATTATTATTATTATTATTATTATTATTATTATTATTATTATTATTATTATATTGGTCAGAATACATTATCACTCAATAATATCTGCATTTTGTCACATTTATAATCTCTGCTTGAATCTCTGCAGTCTGGCTTCCGGCCGCATCACAGAACTGAAACTGCTCTGCTTCAGACTGTAAATGATCTTCTGCTCAGTGCTGACGCTGCTGCTCCCTCTGTGCTTGTCCTCCTTGACCTAACAGCTGCTTTTGATACCATAGATCATGGCATTCTTCTTGACCGGCTTCAGAAGTATGCTGGGATCTCTGGAACCTGTCTCTCCTGGATGTCCTCTTACCTATCTGGACGCATGCAGTCTGTTTTCTGTGATGGAAGCAGTGCTGGTGCAAACCCGGTCACTTGCTGTGTCCCTCAAGGGTCTGTTCTTGGGCCTCTTCTCTTCAAAATCTACATGCTTCCCTTGGGTCACCTCATCCGCCAGCACAGCCTCATGTTTCACTCCTATGCAGATGACACTCAGCTCCACCTAAAACTAGACCCTGGATGTCCCTCTGCCATGGTCTGGCTATCAGCTTGCATCCAAGACATCGAGGCCTGGATGTCTGCCAATTTTCTTCAGCTCAACACTAACAAATCTGAACCTCTTCTAGCAGGATGAGAAAACTCAACTTAAGAATCTCAATATCGCTTCCTTGAACCTTGGAAACTGTCTGCTGCTGATTCCCTCCCTGTATGAAGCCTTGGTGTACTTCTGGATAGCAACCGCTCCTTTGATGCCCAAATCTCCTGGTAGTCAAATCCTCCTTCTGCCACCTCCGAATCATCTCAAAGGTCCGTCCCTACCTTTCCCTCCTGGATGCAGAGATACTCTGCCATGCATTCATCTCCTCTTGATTGATTGATTTTAGAAACAATGTCAAATCGTTACAAACAAGTACAGTATGTAACAAATTGTATTGTGGTAAGACCTATGTTTTGCATTGCACGCCACTACCTGTACCACAGCAAAATAAGCCATGACTGAGCACTTTGACAGGGTCTATATACACCCATGAGGGCCCCCATGTTAAACTCTGAGCTCTGATGCGGGCCACTTTTCTCTTCTGCTGAGTTTCTTCCCATCGTTTCCGTCGTTGGGGACTCGGTGTGTAGGGGCTGCATGGCCCCCACTGTGCAGGGATTCCAATCACACCTCTGCACTTCCAGTGTTTGCATTGGAGAGATCAAATTCCAGGATAAATCTGGAGTGATGATTGTGTAAACATCAAGCAAGCAAGCCAGCCTCCCAGCCTGCCTGCCTGCCTGCCTCCCAGCCTTTCTGCCTCCCAGCCTGCCTGCCTGCCTGCCTGCCTGCTTCCCAGCCTGTCTGCCTCCCAGCCTGCCTGCTTGTCTGCTCAGAGATGTCCCATAGCCAGTGAGTCTAGTTCCCATCAGAGGAAAGGATCTTTTGTGTGTCATGTGACACGTACACGCCCCCAGGGGAGTGACGAGGGTGTGGTTTCAACCGAGGGACTGCTGTGATAGCAGTGATGTATTTAAGCACCCCTCCAAATCCTTCTGCTCTCCTTGTCAAAGAGGCAAAACACAAAGTAAATAAAGACTTAGCATTGAGGAGAACCAAGGGGAAAAAAACACAAAAACACAACTGGAACAAAATTGAGCCCCGCTTTTTAATTCATGCTGCCACTAGCTCCTACAGCAATAAAAACAGGGTCCAAGTTTGCCCCAAGTTTGGCCTCTTTGCTAGGTATCACATCTTTATATGTCTGGACCCTTTATTCAAACTTGACTGATTTTGCTTTACAGATACTTGACAATCTGCCCAGGTTTACAGTGGTGGCTCTGGATTCCAGAAACTCACTAAAAAGGTTTCTGACTTGAGTCTGAACCGCGCCTGGCCGGCAGTGTGTACGTTTGGAGCTGTGTGAGTCCTGTAGTACGACCCTGCAGTCCTCAGACTCCGTTCATTACACATGTCTGGTTTATATTTAGTTCTTTAGTCAAGCATTTCCGTACATTATTTCAAATTCGACCTTGACAAAAAAGAATGAAATGAATCCTGATGACGGAGTAAGGGTGGAGTGTCACTGTGGGAACATGTGACCCGCTGGCAGACAGGACCCAGCAGTTGAGTTTCAAATGCAAGCCCACAATATCATCACTGATCCCATTCTTGTGATATAAACATGTATATACAATGAAGCGGTGGTTTCTGCTCCAGTCAGCAGAATATTATTATTTGTTTATTTAGCAGACGCATTTATCCAAGGCAACTTACAGGGACTAGGGCGTGTGAACTATGGATCAGCTGCAGAGTTACTTACAACAACGTCTCACCCGAAAGACGGAGCACAAGGAGGTTAAGTGACTTGCTCAGGGTCACACAATGAGTCACTGGCTAAGGTGGGATTTGAACCGGGGACCTCTTGGTTACAAGCCCTTTTCTTTAACCACTGGACCACGCAGCCTCAGAACAGAAAGAACAGCAGCAGTAAGTGCATTGCGGTTCCTTCCAGGCGGGTTCTGTAATTTGCAGTAACAAAGTACTACCGAATTCAACTAAATCATTCACTTAGCGTGAGTAAACATGTTTGTTTTCAAGTGATTGCAGGTTCTTTTGCACAGCTGTAGGGAATTTGGTATTAGTTATATCTATTCAACATCAATTATTCCCTTACAAGTATATTCAGTTATTATTGATGAATAAGACAGACCATGACAATGGTTAATGAAGTAAGAATAGTTGAATCACACGGTTTATTAAGTAACAATATCCATTGATTATTGATAGCACAGATACAAACAGTTATTACAGAATTTGCTAGTCAACCAGTTTTAACCAGTTACAGAACAGGAGGGGGGACATCATCTTGAAAGTCTCCCCAATAAGCCCAATTTCTTGTGCTCTCAATCTAGTTTATATACGCCTTAACTAGGGCGATGGCATTGCGTGTACAAAGCTAATTCGCTACAATGCTTTCGGTATTATCCACCCCCTTTCTAATGAGCTGATCACCCTATATTAATACATCATAAGGTGAACCCCGTTTCTCATCTTTCTGAAGCATGTGATATTACTAACACTCTTGTGATGGATCACGCAATGTATCCTCATGACACTCTTTACCACCTGACACTCCATGAACTGCTGCTTGTATTCACAGCAGTATTTCCAGTGTAAGCAGGGAGCGTGCTCTTCAGTTCAACTGGAATACACTCAGTTTACATCACTGTACATCAATGAATATTTTATTGAACCTGCTACACAGCACGATTTTGCTAACATAACATAATGTGCAGAACATGCCCCAGGCAGGAGTGAGGCGTGCAATCCTGACAATGAGGGATCCGGCAGTGATAACAACAGCTTATTCTCCAAGGCAGAGCAGCTGCTGTATTATAATAATCGCAATTGCAAGGACGTGCCTGCCTGCTCCCATTGCTCAGTACAGGCGAAGCCTCATAACTTATTCAACTACACCTCCCCTTTAGGGTATGAAAGCTATCTCTGAAAAGTTGTTGTGCGGCTTGTGTGGAAGTCGGCAGCTATTCAGAGGCATGCTGGATGACATTAGCTGCTCCCTGCATAAACCTGTGGAAATATTCTGTAAAGCCTGAGGCACAGGTGTAGAAAGACGGGCCACCCTCACCCTAACCCTAACCCTAACTGAAAGAATATACTACAGCTTTATATTCACCCGCCTTTCTGCACCGGGTAAAGAGTGTGGCCCGTCTTTCTGTGCCTATGCCAGGCCTGAATTCAAAACACACAGAGCACAGATTCTTAGTATTGATTGTCAGTTTCGGAAACGGCGCTGTCTAACCCTGATCGCTTCTAAATATGCATCTCACAAATTATACTGTAAGAAAGATGATTTGTGAAATGTGTTAGATTTATCTTTAGGGAATCTGTTAGATCAGAGGAGGTTACAAGCTCTGTAACCGTTAATGCAGACAAGCCTGGCTCTTTTGCACAGTGGTGAAGACACTCGTTTGGCAGGGTCACCCTGTTACCTTTGCTTGAGCTCACTGTGCCTGTCCAGTAGGGGTCGTTGGAGCGAGGTGAGGTGACTCCCCAGCCCAGATCCACTACGTGGCACAGCCAGGACACAAACCTGCACTCCTCAGACTACAAGTGAGCCACTGGGAGACCCTGAGAATGAATCATCAGGGGACCTGAAAGCAAAGCCCCACTGAGTTCAGAGTACACGTGTATAAGTCTCCCCTCTTTGGGCAAGGGTGGCAAGGGGAACTTTGTACATGCATATTTAATAGTCTTTGTGATATGATGATGTATGTATGAATGATCGTTTGTCAGACAGTTATTCTGTGACTTCCCTATCCCCACCCCCATGTGGGAATCTAAGCTGCCTTTAAAATGCAGTGGATTCAATATAAAACCTTGAATAGCGAATAAGGGGGTTCACTTCTTGAACAAAGCAGCAATTCAAAGCGAAATCAATTCAAGGAAATCTCCCTTATCCGATTCAAGTGACAGCTCACCTCTGTTAACAATGACATCTCTACCCTATAGAATTCTGCACCCTTGATGACTCCACGCTGGCACAGCTGCATTTTTTTCAAAGATCGCTGGACATGAACGCTTGATGTTTCTGAACAGTATTTACATGTAATACAATGAAAATGTGTTTAAAAAAAAAAAAAAGTTGTATAAGGTTACTTTAATCAAGGGTTTGGTGTACTGAGCAACGCCGGAGGCTGAACGTACTGCATATCTAGAAAACCAGTGATGTTATATGTCTGTTTTATTTTGCCACATAATTAGTTTTGTCTTGTTTACAACGTCTGTTGCAAGCTGCAGCAGTCAGAATTCAATGGCAGTGCATGAGAACACAACGGGGCTCGGGCACAGAAATATCGCGCGTGCAATTCCAGCGAGCTTTTAAAAACTGCATCTGCGCAAGCGTGGAATAATGTGGGGATACAGAATTCTACGGGGTAATGTTACAGAACTCTGCGTAGACACCTGTCAGAACAATTTGATTTTGAGCTACATGCCTCGGTTCGAATGTCAGTGAGTGACGTTTTTCCAGTCAAATCTGTATACCGTAAAACTTCAAATAATCGCAGGGGTTCTGACAATCTGAGCTACCGCTACACTATCTACACAAAGTGCGCATGCACACACAACATTCACAAAAATAAATGAGCTTATAACTTTGTACAGGTATTAAATACGGTCAATACTGCTATTAACTATCGATGTGAAAGCATGCATGGGCTATCCAAACAAGGCGTAGCATTAAAAAGTGCCCCCCATGAGACAGAACACCCCCTCTGATCCACGGTCTTTAACTCGCAGACGCATCGCATGATTTATAGGACTACAGACTGCAAGCTTCTCAGGGTATAGTTTACTGCCTTTGAATGAACTTATGCTATACTTCAATCAGGGTAGCTCATCCTGAGCGGGTAGCGCAGCTTGTCAGAACACCTGCTGTCTCAAATAATCGCTGGGCTCCAATACGCGCCGGGTCGGGTCTGTTAGCAAATATTGCAAATAAACGCCGGAGGCATTTAATTGAAGTGTTACGGTATGTAAAAATAAATAAATAAATAAAATAGGACATAACAATTTTGCCCCCCCCCCCCACTCCCGCTTTGAGTTCGGGCCCGAGGCACGTGCCTAGGAGGCTGTGTGGTCCAGTGGTTAAAGAAAAGGGCTTGTAACCAGGAGGTCCCCGGTTCAAATCCCACCTCAGCCACTGACTCATTGTGTGACCCTGAGCAAGTCACTTAACCTCCTTGTGCTCCGTCTTTCGGGTGAGACGTAGTTGTAAGTGACTGGAGCTGATGCATAGTTCACACACCCTAGTCTCTGTAAGTCGCCTTGGATAAAGGCGTCTGCTAAATAAATAAATAAATAATAATAATAGTTTGCCTATGCGTTAATCCGGCCCTGACAGTAACTCTCTCTAAAACACATGAACTTGAACTTGACTCAATGAATTACATAACCAGCTGTCTGTACTTCCTGATCCCAGTGCACACGTGCGCTGAGTGTGACTTTCCCCCGGGTTTGGTATCGAAGCAGGTAGAACCTGCAGAGCCTGAGAAAGCAGTGGCTTTGTTCTCCTCATACGAGCTGCAGGCACAGTTCAGGACATGCAACTCTAAGCATGGTGAATGTGCAGCACGAGGAATGCGGCCGCGTGGCGCAATGCGTGGGTGGTGTTTGTTTAGCAGAACTGGGAGCGTTGCAGTGCAGACGTCACAGATGGATTTTCACTTTACAGCCCAGACCAAGACCCAACTCCAGAGACCTTTCAGCTGGGAAAAAGCACTATAGAAAAAAAAAGTACCAGCACTCGCAGTAAACACGGGGAATGTAGAGGAGCATTTGTTATAATCTGTTTGTTTGATGAACTCATTATTGATCATGATTCATTGCATTTAAAATCCCCAATTAAAGGTTAAATTGGGACCTGGTTAAGGTGTGTATAGTTTACCAGTATTCTCCAGTCTGTGGAATACGGGCGTGTTACCATTCCCTTATTACCACAACAGTGAAAGAAGGCTAACTGTAAAAACAACATTATCAGCTATCAGTGTGGGTAACAGCAAGCGCATGTTAAAATGAAAGCGTGACAGACACAGGCAGGCAGACAGATTCTGATATTCTCAACACCCTCACCTGGTTCTACCTACATCTCATCCCAAATGGATTAGCAGTCCTCACTCTCTCTCTATGTACAGATGTAAATGTGACAGACAGACACAGACATACAGACAGGGTCCCTAGATTCTGCTCCCTTTTAAAACCATAACTTAATTAAAAAGTGTTTGTTGTTGTTGTTGTTGTTTTTTTAAAAGTTCTAAACCCTAAATCCACACCTTAGCTTGACCACGGCTGTGATTGACAGCTTGTGTTTTCATACGGTTGCATTGCCTGATCTTTCTTTAACTTTGACAGTCAGTTTTAGGGAAGGGGGTGTCGGCAGCTGTGTGACGTCATCCCATTTGCGGCAGGAGAAACCCTTCAGGTCATTTTTTCTCATCACAGGAACACATGGCTCGCCTTCTCTTGACTTGAAAGTTGCGCCGGGGCTCGGAAATAAGTTTTTCATTATTTTTTTTTCATTTATGTTATGAAGTTGCGACTACGTCTTTGAATCAAGATCGCTGGGACGACTGATTTACGGAGTTAAAACCTGGATTATTGTTACTATTACTTATAAATCAAACAAAAAAAAAGAATAGAAAAAGGAACTAGTTCAATAGCTGGACAGACTTCTTTGGATTTTGTATCTTCGTGGTTTCAACATTCAGCAGCGAGGGGTCCCTATTTAACACCCACATGGAGTATTTGCCGGGCACAGGACCGTGTGTTATTGATAAGATGTGATCTCTTGAGTATGGGGTTCACTTTCGCTTGTTGAGGAATTAATCGGGGACTTCGTAGCTGAGGTAAGGAAAAAGGCTTGCCAGCCGCTCGTTCTACTCGCAAGGAAAAGTTAACCACTCAGAACTTTTTTTTTTTAAATTGTTTTTCATTACGCAATGATTTTATAAAGAGGACAGTTACAGCGAAGAAGTCAAATATAACAACAAGGTTAAACAGCACGTCTGTCTGTCTGTTTGTTTGTTTGTTTGTGTTACAACAAGGCAGATAACCTGCTGTAATACTAGAAATGATAGAAATCCAACCCAATGACTGCCACAACATCACGTCGGTGCCGGAGGGGCAAAGTCCTGTCATCAGCGCAGTGATGTTCACGGCTGGGGTGGTGGGCAATGTCATCGCCCTCTGCCTTCTGCGGATCCCACAGAGGAAGACGAAAAACAAACACTGCGTGTTCCTGTTCCACATCCTGGTGACCTGTCTGGTGGTGATGGATCTCCTCGGGACCTGCCTCATCAGCCCGGTGGTGCTGGCCGCTTACAGCCTCAACCGGACTCTCGTTAACCAGAACCTGGAATGCGGGGCGCTGTGTAAATATTTCGCTTTCACCATGACGTTTTTCACCTTGTCCACCATGCTCATGCTCTTCGCCATGGCCGTGGAACGGTTGCTTTCTATTGGGTGCCCTTACTTTTACCAGAGACACATCACCAAGCGCTTCGGATACATAGCCATCCCTGTCACATACGTGATTTGCCTGCTGTTCTGCTTGCTACCCATCATGGGTTTCGGCGAGTACGTGCAGTACTGCCCGGGGACCTGGAGTTTCATCGACATGAACGCCTCGAAGCCGACAAACAGGGTCTATTCCCTGGTCTTCGCCAGCGTCATGCTCGTAATCATCTTCTCCATCCTCCTGTGTAACGTCCTGGTCATGGTTAATCTAATATTTATGCACAGGCGGCACAAGCAGCGCCGCGGTTCCAATTTCCCCCGGGGCAGGACGGACAGGGGCGCCGCGGTCTCCGTCACCGAAGAAGTGCAACACCTGATCCTGCTGGCCTTCATGACGGCCTGTTTCATGATGTGTTCGTTGCCTTTCACGGTAAGTAGTTACTACTTGGGGTATGTGCCCCCTTTAGAAGTTTAACGTGGCGTATTTGCAAAGTAGCCAGATGTGGAAGTTTGGCCTTGCTGCTCATCATAGTGTTTAATGGATGCATGGATGGATGTATGGACTTATGGATGGATGGATGGATGTGTGTATGTATGGATGGATGGATGTGTGTATGGATGAATGGATGGATGGATGGATGTGTGTATGTATGGATGGATGGATGGATGGATGGATGGATGGATGGATGGATGGATGTGTGTATGTATGGATGGATGGATGTGTGTATGTATGGATGGATGGATGGATGGATGGATGGATGTGTGTATGTATGGATGGATGGATGGATGGATGGATGGATGTGTGTATGTATGGATGGATGGATGGATGGATGGATGGATGGATGTATGGATGGATGGATGGATGGATGTGTGTATGTATGGATGGATGGATGGATGGATGTGTGTATGTATGAATGGATGGATGTGTGTATGAATGGATGGATGGATGGATGGATGTGTGTATGTATGGATGGATGGATGGATGGATGGATGGATGGATGTGTGTATGTATGGATGGATGGATGTGTGTATGTATGGATGGATGGATGTGTGTATGTATGGATGGATGGATGGATGGATGGGTGTATGGATGGATGGATAGGAGGCGGCTGTGTAGTCCAGTGGTTAAAGAAAGGGGCTTGTATCCAGGAGGTCCCCGGTTCAAATCCCACCTCAGCCACTGACTCATTGTGTGACCCTGAGCAAGTCACTTAACCTCCTTGTGCTCCGTCTTTCGGGTGAGACGTAATTGTAAGTGACTCTGCAGCTGATGCATAGTTCACACACCCTAGTCTCTGTAAGTCGCCTTGGATAAAGGCGTCTGCTAAATAAACAAATAATGGATGGATGGATGGATGTGTGTGTGTATGGATGGGATGGATGGATGACCATGATTGACTACATGTTGTATGCACTTTCAATGTTTTCTGACTGCCACTGTTGTTTGTAAATGTTTATTAACGCAGACTGTGGCAGCATTAGGGCAGTCCCTGAGTTTTGACGCACACCATGTGGTACGTTACCTCCCAGTTTCTTTCCTTGCTCTGGGGTTTAGTTTTTTTTTTCCCACAGCAGCAGAAACATTGCTAATTGGCCTACAGACCACCCTGCTCATGAGAGTCACTTGAGACCTGCTATCAATCATGCAGCAGCAGGAGTATTTTAAGGGAGCAATCAGGGCTAATGATGTGCATGCTTACTTCCTTTGGTTAAGTCTCCTCTCCTGGAATAGCAACAGACTAAAAGCATTGAACCCTTGACCTCTTTGAGTAAGGGCTGCTGTGTTTAAAATACACAGCTGTGTACAGTTTCCCCTTTATAATGCTATAGTGGGGAGCCGTAGTTACAAGACCATGCTGTTAGTGTTCCGCCTTATAACCAAAATAAAATGGCTACTGTAATGACATTACGAGGAAATGGGAGCCAAGACAATGCTGCCTTATAACCAATTCTGCAGTATAAAAGGTCGCTTTATAAAGGGGTAGCAGTGTATCTCTTCCCCTCCTCATGCCCTGCAACAGTGGAAAAGCATGCTTTACATCTGCATGTGCAAAGCCTTTAAGAGCCAGAAGAAACTGCGTGGCAAGGCATTTAAACCAAAGCAAGAGTCGGCAGACTACAGGACAAACTGCAGACGTCACAGAACGTACAGGGGACCGACCCCACAGGAAAGGAGTGGGCAGACTAAACCAAGCACACATACTGGTATCCTAGTGTTTAGAAATATTAAACAAGACTCAACACATTCCATGACAAACGTTTTAGCCGCAGTCTCCCTGCTGCAAAGCATATTTGCATATGCTGAGTTAATACAATATTGTCGGCACAATAAAAGGGGGAATCTGTGATCATGTTAGAAAGCTATCGAGGTAAGATTTTAAATAGATTTCAACTTTACTAGCACTGCAACAATTTGCTTAGATATGTTTGCATGTGCCTGCCAATGCACAAAATAGGTTTGCCTATATAAACTAAACTACAGTACTAAACTGTTTCCCCTGTTTCACCCTGTAGCGGAATCTCTAAGGGTTGGAGTTAAATATAGTAGACATCATAATTAAGGTTCCCAGCAATACTAACATGTATGTGTGTATTGCTCTCAAAAAAAAGCAATCCAGCAGCTCAATAGGACTGGTTTGCGGCTGTGGGAGGCAGTTTGGACTGAAAAGCTCTTATCTTTTCCAGTTGAGTGGCAGTGCTCCTTTTTTGTGGCTCATCTGCTTGGTTGCGTAATGACTGCCTGCTCCTAACGCAGTTTCAATGAAAATGATGAATTATTAACCAGGCGTTTTGTGAAGCACGTAGGTGTGGCATTCCTACGCTTTCTAGACAGCAAAAAAGAATGCAGAACTCCCACATGGTTTAGGAACTCCCACTCAGAGGAAAGAACTGCGAAACAGCTTCATGAGTCAGCACGTGGCAAAAGCCAGGAGATGAGTCTCACTCCTCCGTCTCCCACAAGTACCTAGGAGCCAGATTTCCCCTGCAGGATTTCTGTGCCTGTGCTTGTGGAATTGATTGGATGAACCGTGTCAAGGAGGAGTGTCTGGGGAATGCTGTGGAAATGTTTAGCATCCCAGCGCCATCAGCATTTCTCGGGTTAATCTCACAGCACAGACTCTTTTCCCATGCTCGTTCTACTCTTTGCAGTGGTTAACTATGTGCTACACCGTGCTTTTACTATGCTTTTCTACACTTTTGCCACGTATTACCGCATGACGAATGTTGTAAGGGTATTCACTAAGCTGATTTAATACGGTTTGATCTTCACAACACTGTTGCTGTCTGTTGCTGGCTTCTTTATCAACGAACTCAACTTCTTTTTACTCCATCATAAGAAAAAAACAAAACCAGAAGTCATTTAAATAACTCCTCCCGAGTTAAAGCTTTGCCCTCTTATTTCAAAAAGTTAACAAACCTGGTCTGCCCAAGCATGCTTTACTTTGCACTTCAGAATGCTAAATACCCCGTCTTCTTTTTTTCATTCCAGATACAAGCGTACATCAACCACTTTTCCCAAGTTGAGAATCATGTAAAGGACCTGAATGCCCTCCGGTTTCTGTCCATTAACTCCATCATTAACCCCTGGGTGTTCATCATTCTCAACCCTTCGGTCCGACGGGTCATCATGAACACGATCCGTAGGTCCCTGTCCTCCAGAAAACAGGAAGGGGTGCAGGGCTCGGTCCTCCTGCAGAACAAGAAACAAAACCAGCTGGAACTGTGCAGCAAGACGCCTTGGAAGGGGGGCTCCGCCCCAGACAACCACAACCCAGCTGTTTAAGTTTTGGGGTTTTTCTTGTCTTGCTTATAAAGCTGCTATACTTGTTTATGGTAATTGACAGGCCAGTGCTGTTCAGATAAACTCAGGGATAAACACCAGCAATCAGCAATGGTGTCAGGCACGCACAGTATACTGTATTCCACCCCAGAGGAGGCTGAGGGTCCCCAGCCAGATCTATCAAACCTACAGGCTCTGACAGCAGGGAGCCAGATTCCCCCTGCAGCAAAAAAAAAGTGAAAATCGCTAGTTTACATTACAGAAATAAACAACTCAAGAATGCTTAAGCGTTCCCTTGGATTGAGTTCCTCAGGCTTTGTAACTTCAAGAGGCTTTTCTGTTCTACAGAAGAAAATCATGCTGATGGAGCAAAGAACTTTGGGAAGCAAAGTGAACCAAAATAACGCCCTTCCTGCCCGGCCAGAGTTAGATAACAAACTGGGGGAACATCCAAACATCTCCGAGCCAAGAATGCATCCTCGCTGCAAGCCAGTCAGCATCTGCAACCCTAATGGGGACTGAAGAGCAGCATTTGAGATTGCATTGGTTCAGAGCGCGAGCCCCTCTTCCAGTGAGAAGGGTTGGGAGTATCATTGAGATTGCATTGGTTCAGAGCGCGAGCCCCCCTTCCAGTGAGAAGGGTTGGGAGTATCATTCCAGTAGCTGATGAAATGGGTCCTTACAAGTATAGGTAACCTTTTATTGAAGCATGGATAGATAATTCACAATTATAGAATGATTAGGATAGAATTGGAAACTGATGCCACCTATTCCTGACAGGACTTGAATAGGAACAAGTTGCGCAGACTTTGCTCCACTGTGACCCAAAAGATTTACTACTGGAGATCAGATAGGGGCACCAGCATAGCATAGACACAGAGACCTCTTTCACACAATGAACATCACTGAAATCTCTATCAATTCACAGCAGTCTTGACTACATGGACATGGGAAACAGTTTGGAGCAGTATCCAAAGCAAAGGGATATAACCCCCTGATTCTGCTGCTTATCTTTGAAGTGGAATAAAGAAAGGAGAGCCGTTTTACTACAGTCTGCATCACGTAGGAACTGAATTACCCAGCACCCCTACAAACACGAAACGTGTCTCCTCAGACCACTGGAATGGAAAAGCAAGGAACGTAAACATTACTACGCCAGGTCCTGTTTATTTGGCGTACGGAATAAAACATCACTGAGTAGGATGATGAGCCCACGTTAAGAGACAGGCCCCCTGTCGTTCAGGGCAGCGAGCTCTCTTGTTCATTGAATAAGATGGATTGATATTACAGGGATGGCAATAAGACTCCCATGGCAGAGCAGTTTTATCCATTCCTGGTTTTATGAGTTTAATAAGACACACCTGAGTTGTTACCTATACACGGTGGTTAATCAAGCTGGTAGTAAAACCTGGAATGGGTGTCACTGCTCTGCAATAGGAGTCTTATTTCCATCCCTGTGTTAGTACTGGAGCTGACCCATACTAGTACATTAGTACATATACTGGAAGTGTAACCTTCAGTGCCAGAGCAAAACCTGTCCTGTATAGTGTTATTCCTATCTAATACTGAGCACCAAAAACTGCTAGCATTTCTTGTAAGAATTGATTGCTGTGCATCCCGGCTTCTTGTTTTAAGAGGGTAGGTGCCCAGGTTGGTGGTATGGGTGTCAGTATATCACAATGGCAGAGCTGTTGCATGCCGCTAACCTACAGCAGCAAAAAGGATTCAAATGTGGTTGAACCCTAAATAAATCTATTTTTTTTCATCTTATTTGTCCAAGGTTTTTAAAACATTTAAAAAGATAATGAAACGAATTCAAGAAATAATTACTATCTGCAATTTAAAAACTAAAAAAAACACACACTGTCTGCTCCACTTAATAGAGTGAACACACACACTCTTAATAGAGTGAACACACACTCTCTTAATAGAGTGAACACACACACTCTTAATAGAGTGAACACACACTCTCTTAATAGAGTGAACACACACACTCTTAATAGAGTGAACACACACACTCTTAATAGAGTGAACACACACACTCTTAATAGAGTGAACACACACACTCTTAATAGAGTGAACACACACACTCTTAATAGAGTGAACACACACACTCTTAATAGAGTGAACACACACACTCTTAATAGAGTGAACACACACACTCTTAATAGAGTGAACACACACACTCTTAATAGAGTGAACACACACACTCTTAATAGAGTGAACACACACACTCTTAATAGAGTGAACACACACACTCTTAATAGAGTGAACACACACACTCTCTTAATAGAGTGAACACACACACTCTCTTAATAGAGTGAACACACACACTCTTAATAGAGTGAACACACACACACTCTTAATGGAGTGAACACACACACACTCTTAATAGGGTGTCCGGTGTTCTGGAGGCAGGGAAACAAAGGGTTCCATGGACTGTTGTTGTTTTTGTAGAGGAACAAATAATCTGTACGCTTCTGAACACTTTTGCTCCCCTTCCCTTTTCACCTCAATACATGTTCCACTTCCTGTCGTGGAATCTGTGGGACAGAGTTCAATATTTCCTCTTAATGGGAGAGACGCTGGTGGAGGAAAGGGCTGCTTGAGAGGTCTTCAACTAAACAAAGAAGGGCTCACTGAGATTAATAGAAGGGTTTTTAAACCTTTAGCTACTAAGTGTGCCTGAGTTGTTCTTACTATTATTATAACAATATGTGCAAAACAGGATAGGGTTTTGTCCTGGGCCTTAAAAAAATGTTTCAAAAGAAAAAGTGTTGCACATGTCTATAAAGTCAAAGACAAGCAGACCTGCAAGTGGAGTGTTGCTGGTGTTCTAGCACTATATTGTATACCGAGCACAGACACGTTTGAAATATACCATTGCTGCAGGCAGGGCATTGATCTACAGAGCTGAGAACCACACCCCTGGCCAGTAAGGGTGCAAAAGAAAAAAAAATCATTCTTTCCTGGTACAGAAAACAACAATACCAAATCACACACTGATACAGAGCTAAATCAAAACAAGAGAGAATTGCACCCGAGAGGGGACCAATACACACATCAGCAATGTGCCTGCTGGGCAGCAGTGTGCAGTAGTGCTTAGGGCTCTCTTGTCCGGAGGGTTGTGGGTTCAATCCCAGCTGGGGGACACTGCTGCTGTACCCTTGAGCAAGGTACTTTACCTAGATTGCTCCACTAAAACCCCAACTGTATAAAAGGGTAATTGTGTGTAAATAAATAATGTAATTGTATGTAAAAATAATGTGATATCTTGTAACAATTTTAAGTCGCCCTGGATAAGCGTCTGCTAAGAAATAAATAATAATGATGCTATTTATATATATATATATATATATATATATATATATATATATATATATATATATATATATATATATATTTAAATCCATGCCATATTAATGTGTTGTTGTTGAATTGCTGGTATGGCCTAGAATCGAATGACTGATGTGTCTTTGTGTTGCGAATTCTGTATGAATGTCCTTTCATTTTGTAACTGTCACATGATTAAAACGCACTGATTCACACTACAGAAATCTAAATAAATGAATAGCGACTCACTCACTTGTGTGTGTTACTATCATTGTGCTTAACAACTCCATCCTTAGCTGAGAATGCTTTCCTGAATACAGCTTCAGCTTCACAGCGGCAGGCTTGACTCTCGGCTAGTTTCACACTCTGATTATCACTAATAGTGGACAGCCTTACTTTCCAAATAGAGCTAATTGGGGTCTGTGAGACTAGCCATATATATTACACTTGCTTGTGTCTACCCTTATAAAAGTTCACCATAGAATAAGCATAGTAAAGTGTAATAAAGCAAAGCAGGTAAAGCACAGGTAAGCATTGTAAAGAGCAGAAAGATAAGGTAAAGCATATTAAAAAAACAAACCATGGGTAAGCTAGGGTAAGTGCATAGTAGAATTATGGGAAAAGCATGGTGGAAAACTGCAAAAACACAGTGCAGATTTACTGGGGTAAACTTGAGGGTGGAAGCCTTGTTAACATCTCTTAGAAATGATTGCATTGTAAAGGCTTTTCGTTTGTCTGTTTTTGCAGCACTAGCTGTGGAATGCAATTGTTTCCTTGAAATTCCACCAGCAACACTGCCTGTTGAGAGTCTTACATGCTGTACCGTCTGGCAGGCTTCAGCGTCCCTGCTTGAACCGGGTAATTCAGAGTCCTGCAGAGTATTAACATGGGCTGTCAAAGCCTCCTGGATCAACAATCTTCTGTGGAATGCAAGCTAGCAGGTGAAACTTTGTGAGCTTGGAGGAAAGTAACACATCTATCTGCAGCACTCTTCAGATGAAAGCCACAGCCTTGCATTCAAAACAGCTCCCGCTCGCTTCTCCTTATAACCATTAAAAGATGTCCTGAGCCAAATGTAATTAGATGAACGCCTAGACAGAGAGCCACAGACGCAGAATGCAAATGCACTCTGTATAAGAAGAAGTTGCCACGACAGTGCACTTAAGCTATATTAATGGGAATTTGGCGACACTGGAAAAGGAAACCCCTTTGTTAATCACCACTAAATGGCTGTGTATTGCGCTGGCCTTGACCCAACCTTGAAGCCGCTGTTCACGTGAAAACTGTTGCAGCTGTCGAGAAGTGGATTCGGAGTCCACAGGAAAGCAGGCAGCAGTCAGATATGAAAGCAGGCAAAACATCTATTTTGAGCTTGTCAGGTTCCTGTTGTCAATGCTGTTTTTCTTCCTCCACCTTCTGCTTAACCCTGGATTGTAGAGTCCGACACACCAGACATTCCCTGGACAGCTAAATAACATCCCAGACAAGGTTTGCAGCAGAACGATACATGCAGGGGAATGGACAATAATCAGTCCAGTTTAGAACTTCAAAGTTAAGGCATTTCTAATGCACCAAGCCCAGTATGAGCAGCTAACCCAGCAGCCCTGACCGTCATGCACCAGGGCTGGTGAGTGCTGTGATTTCCCAGAGGACCATGTAGGTGTATACTTGGCTCTCAGAGGTTATGAAGCGTTTGTGTTTTTATTAGTAATTCACTGCCTGGGCTAAGCATTAGATGCCGAACCAAAGCTACCACCAGGACGCCTGCTACCACTGAACAAAAACGAATCCAGCCAATAAAACCACGGTGCCTACAGAGGTTCTGGGATTGAAATGACTTCCCAGCAGCCTCTCATTAGTAATGATTACAAGCCATTAAGCAGTGTTCATTGATTTCTGCCTTCTGTGCCCTCCTCGCCCCTTCATTATTGTATTCGTTTATGGCCTGTATGTACTTTGTGTCTTAATTAAATCAATAATTATGCTGCCCCCATACTTAGTAATCCAGGCTGGGGTCATTCATTTAATGGATCCAAACATCATGGCCACTGTAGACATCATTTGACCAGTCTCTCAAGAACAACGCCCATGTGATCACACCCGTTTAGTGCTGTATACACACTGGTAAAAGCACTGTGAACGCACAGTGTAAGAGGGAGCAGCGATCGTAAATACAATAAGGAAGCTCACCTCTGTAAAGCACAGTACAGTACTGCTTTTGGTTTGATGTGGACTGTTCTATTAGGCAGGGTTGATTGTATCGCTGAGGGTTGGTGGCACACCTAAAGAGCAGATTGCATCAGAAAATATCTTCAATGGGCAAACAAGACACAATGGGGCTAGATTCTGAGAGCTCTTACTTCAGATTGTCACCAGCACATTTTCTTTCAGATAAGAACAAATACACCAAATACCAAACCAGAAATACACAACCCAGACATTTTGGGGCTTGTTGATAGGCTTACCTTTCTCTTCGTAATTGGTTTAAAATTGTAATTGGAGTTTTTTCCTTCTTAAAAGAAAATGCACTAACGGCGATCTGGAAGTAAACAGCTTAGAGAAGGCGGTCTCAACGTTTCTTGTGGCCATTATCCGTGGTTTTACCAGATAAGCTAGTTGATAGGTGGTTCAAGCCAAGACGTCATCACGTGCCTCCTAAACAGACAGCTATCAGCGTTCATCTCCTGTTCGTTTTCACTAGTAACGCCATTCCTTAAAAATGCAGTATAAGCTGCAAGCCTCCCACGAAGCACCATGCCTCAACGTGTTTCACATTTCACTTCATAGACCAAACAAAGACAAGCTGAACACAGATCATGTCTGCGCGCCGGGCAGGTCAGGGTGCTATTCGTCCTGGAGCCTCTTGGCAGGCGCAATGCTTACAAACGATTAGAAGGCACTCCACCGTGAAGTTGCAGTGATCCCCACAAATAAAAGGATGAAAGTGTTCAGAAAGCATCTGCACATATTTCAAACACACTCTTGACAGCATGGATTCGTTTCAAGGAATGTATTTCGCTTCTGTGAACGGACAATAAAAGGATTTTTAAAAACACAGTGCAACAGGGAATGGGACTGTCCTGCCGCAGTGCACCGCTGCTGTTAGTCATTATTTAGAATTACTGTCAAAAAAGGAACAGGTGCCATGAATTAGAATGGGCTGGGCTCACTGGAGAATGTATGGCCTCTTTCTATTATTAAAATACAGTTTGATACACATGAAAGGTTCTAGACTGTTCTTAATAAAGCCATCAGCGGGGTCTATATCTACTGGAGTAATGGGGTTGTTAAGTACAGTCCTTCTTAAATATGACTACTTACTAACTACAGTGCACACTGGATGCACTACCACCACAGCAGCTAGTGAGTAGTGAAAATCAGTCAGATACAGGAGAAGCCAGTGCTTTTAGTGGACTCTATTATCACCTAATTGCTGCTGTGCAGCTTTGCCACTGTTATGAAATGATTTACCACTTGGTCTCAGTTTACATCCTGATAGCATTTCAACAGTTCATTATTATTGCCACCAGACGGATGGATTAATGAACTAGTGCAATAAAACAAGCAAGTTATAAAAACAGAGGCATGTTTCCAGACGTTCTCGTTGAAATGCTTGCAGGATGTTATGAGTGCTGCAGGGTGTATTCCAATTGTTTCAACATCGACAGCGTGAAGGAGAGTCTGCACTGATGTGTTGCAGCCTGCCTTTGCAAACACTTTCCTTTGCGGTGTCTTCTTGGCATGCTGACCAACATGTGCAGCACGGAAGTCAGCAGGGAGTTTGTCAGATACTGGAAATCACAAGACACGCAAGATCAGAGTTCATTCTGGGATAAGGGTTTACTTTGGGTTACCACATGACTCCACGAACACTGCGACAGGGTAGAACAGTTCAGGCAGTGCATTCTGGGAAGTGTAGTCCTGCCATGAAAGGTACCTGAGACAGGTAAAACATACCAGAATGCAATGCGATGTGAGTTGAAAAGCCTGAACTGTCCCAGACTGTCCTAGTGTACATGGAGCCGTATAGTAATTACTAGAAGGGGGGATGTCTAGAACAGATCAGTACAACAGCGTTTAAAAGTTAGTATGGAAATGAACTGTATTGATCCTTGATCTGGTGGAAAAGTCTTTGAATCTTATTACAAACCCGTCGCTGCCTTTGTTTGAGGTGTAGCGACCCCCAATGCAAATACTTTAAAAAAACAAACAAACGCTTTTGACATAATATTCAGTAAGGCTGTACCTTTTAAACCTTGTTGCTAATATTTTCTTAATTGGTTAAGGTCAAAGGTTATCAGCATAACAAAAACATCATTTGAAGCATCTGTTTGGCTAAGACTCCCCACACACATTCCCGTTCCAGTAGAAGCAGCATTCAGCATGTGGCATTGTGCCATTAATAACGATGGCACGGCAGCATATCAACTTCCCATTTCCTGATTCAGTGTCAGATTGGAGCCGGACAGCAGAACTCAACAGCTCTGTGTTTTGTTTTAGCACGATATTTCAACAAGATAAAATCCAGGATGCAATACTGTATTGCCTATTCCAATTTAGAGCAGAGCAAATGTGGAGCATTTCAATTTTATTAACAAATCAGGGATAGGCCAGAGTTGGGCTTTCCACTCCTGGTTTTTGTTCTAACCCTGGTCGAAATTGTTTAATTGAACCAATGAAACCTCCATCCAGACCCTGAAGTCGTTCATTATCTCACTGTACCTGTTAAACCTGGAGTGGAACGGACCCTCCAGGGCTGTGATTGGACACTCCTGCGTTCCACTCATCCACATGTTCCTAATGTTTACGAGTTTAATATCACAGTATCTTCAAACTCAGCGTTTCCTGAAGTTGTCAAAGTCTCAAGTACAGAGCACACAATACAGTTTTCCAGATTTCAGGGCTACAGTATTAAGAGGCTAGAACTGTTAAAATGCAGAGTTAGAAACTCACACTAGCCCTGAACCCAGGCGAGGCTTACTCAAGTGCCATCAGTTCAGAGCAGATTTAGCAACAGCCAGCAGTGACAAGCAGAATGACACACAGAGAACAGAGGCAGGACACCGGGGACACAAACAGGAGCTTTCGGGAAATTCCTGGAACTCACACAACTGTTAACAGAAAATATAAAAACATCCTGCCTTTGATTTATACAAGCAAACAAGCAGCCTCTGAATCGTGGCCCTTTCTGACTGAACGATGCTCTGTCTTCTAACCCTTTAGCACACACTAGTATACTCTACTGGCCACAGAGCATAAACAAAACCAGATGCCTGCCCAGCATGGGAGCCATGGACTTGAAGCGGTCTGAAAAATGACTCCAGTACTTCCAGTCAAAGCATAACAACATTACAAAGCGGGCAGAGCCACAAAGGAGGGGTCTGGGTGGGACATGTGTCTGTCGTTTTAGCCTGAGGAATTTGCAATGCTGCATGCCAAACTGGCATTGTATCTGCATTTGTAAGAAATAAATGGGTCCCTGTGGTGGGGTGCCCCACCCGGTTCGTATTTTTGTGCTTCATGTTGTATGTGGCGTGTTATTGTTGCTGTGGATATAGTGGTGCATGGGGTATAATGGGGGCTGTGTAGCACGAGTGATTTCAAATGTATATTTGTATTTAGGCACCGGGGATTGCACAATCACTTCACGTGCAGATTAAATGTGTATTATTATGTGAGCACGGGATTGCACAAATGAGTTCACGTGCTGGGATTCAAGTGAATGATTAATTAGTAATTGAATCCCTGCCCAGCTGTATATATAGATGCACGAATCACTCAGTCGAGGTTGGGTGTTTGGTGAGTGGAGAACGGGAGGAGAGAGATAAAAGAAAGATAACAATTGCTTCTCGTGCTGGAAGCACCAGCACCGTACTTGTTGTTTCGTATCTGTTTTATTTGTCTGTTTATTTTGGCCAACGCGCCGCTTTGTTTTTTGTTTGTTTAAAATCTTTTGCTTACTAAAAAGCAGCGCGCTCCAGCACCTCAGTTTCACCCTCAGTTGTCTTGTGTGTTGTGGATTAATTTCCTGCCCTGACGTCACCACCAGTTCAGTCCCACTATCATTTTTCCTATGCGCAAGCTGTTACCAAAATGCCAGTTTCCAATAGTAATGAAAAAATAAACCACCAGGTACAACTAACCACCACTCAGAAATCGTGGTGGAAAAACGTGCTTTCTTTAAAACGTTTCCACATAATGCAGTTAGCTGTTAGTTGCAGATCAGTGGAGTTTATAAGCAGAGAATAAGTCTGTAGTCATCACAGGAAAAAGGTGGGGGGTTGGGGGGAGGGAGGCTGGATTTTGCAGCTTCTCATGTTTCTTGCACAAACAGGAAGTGTGAATAGGCAGAGTGGGCGCGGAGCTCCTTGAAGATGAGAAAACAGAAATGTTACTGCAGAGAGAGAGAGAGAGCTGAGAAGCGAGCCGCAGTGTCACACCCTGCTGTGCAGCTCAGGAAAGCCAGGAGCTGAGCAGCGAGCCGCAGTGTCACACCCTGCTGTGCAGCTCAGGAAAGCTAGGAGCTGAGCAGCGAGCCGCAGCGTCACACCCTGCTGTGCAGCTCAGGAAAGCCAGGAGCTGAGCAGCGAGCCGCAGCGTCACACCCTGCTGTGCAGCTCAGGAAAGCCAGGAGCTGAGCAGCGAGCCGCAGCGTCACACCCTGCTGTGCAGCTCAGGAAAGCCAGGAGCTGAGCAGCGAGCCGCAGCGTCACACCTTGCTGTGCAGCTCAGGAAAGCCAGGAGCTGAGCAGCGAGCCGCAGCGTCACACCCTGCTGTGCAGCTCAGGAAAGCCAGGCAGCTTCTCATTCTTACACAAGCACCCGAAAAAAAACTTGGAAACCCAATCTAGACTTAACAAACGACATACCCTGTGTGTAAATATATACGCTTCAGTCACTGTGTATAATTGTACCATGTTAAGCTTCCTATCTATATCTGTTTCATAATGCTTTTTTCCAAAGTTTTGGCAGGGCAACTTCTCTAACTCAATACATTTCTAAAAATGCAATTGAAAAATCGTGACTGAAGGGGATATACGGGACAAAACCAGCACATGGAGCCCTGTTCTGAAATGCAGTCAAAGGTATACTCAGAGAGGAACCGGACAATTTGAACACTATGAACGAACACAGAACCGCTGTAAAATAAGTGCTCCCGTTGCTTCTTGCTCATTCTCTCTGAAAACTGGCCTTTTCTTTCGCTCTGCACCACCTGAGTCTGGGTGTGTCGTCAGCTGAAGTCACATGTTCTAATCTAATGGAAAAATAAGAAAGAAAATTCGTATCGTAGCAACTAAACAGCATGTAGGAGGCTAAACATTTCAAATCAGTATTATATATGCATTCGGTTGAGAAGCGGTCACAGGCTAAATCATGTGTGCAATGCACCTTGTCTCATCTTCACACTGATGTTATCAATGCTATGTTGTCCCTAACAACGAAGATAAATAAATACAATGTAAACCCATTCAATACACTGTGCCAGTGTTTTCCCGGACAAATGCTAATTCAGTGGAAACATTAAATTACATAATAATAAAGTCATTGAATGTAATTGTTGCCACACACACTGAGTCCCTTGCAAATATGATGGTTATTTAAAATACATCGGACTGCAATTTACTTGTCATGGGAAACGTCTTTCTTATAAAACGATTCATTTTTTAAGGCTGATTCATCAAATTCTTCCAGGTGCCAAGCGCCTGTAGCTGAGCTAGGCTGTTTTTTTCCAGATCTTTCAGGATCCTGCAGGTAGGAATTAACACGCCCTCCTGTGGTTTTAATGAAAGGAGCAGCCAAGGTTTCTGTAGTCCTGCAGGAATGATGAATGCTTCATGAATGCTTGTGAAAGGAAATGCCCGGTACAGCAGAGCGGTCTGCAAACTTTCTAGAGTTGCACAACACAGGAATTTACTTATGAATCATCAGAGAGCATTTCATTTGATGGTTATTTTCCACATCGTTGTCTCTAGCTAGTTCTCCTCTTAATTCAGCAGTGCTGTGTGACTGATCAAGAGGCAGTGACCATTCCACTTGACACTACTGCTCCAATATTGTACAGTATAGTTTAGACTTGTATAGTATTGCATAGTTTATTACACTGTTAGGTTGCAACATGCAGCCCGATTAGCTAATACAGTGTCACATGACCAAAACAATTTGTGCCCTTGCCCATGAAACTGGCTAACAGTCAAACACCTATTGCCCTATTGCCAGATCTCAGTGCAAATCAATAATCACGCAGTATGCACAGGGTTGTGCTCTTGATATTTCTAGCGATCGAACTTGCAAGCCAGGGTCTGTGCCACTCGCTCCTCACCTCCATCTGCACCATGAACCCAGCCTGTAAAACTCAATCTCATCTCATTCCACCAGCAAACTGTCTCCCGTCAGCTCCATCTGCACCATGAACCCAGCCTGTAAAACTTAATCTCATCTCATTCCACCAGCAAACTGTCTCCCGTCAGCTCCATCTGCACCATGAACCCAGCCTGTAAAACTCAATCTCATCTCATTCCACCAGCAAACTGTCTCCCGTCAGCTCCATCTGCACCATGAACCCAGCCTGTAAAACTCAATCTCATCTCATTCCACCAGCAAACTGTCTCCCGTCAGCTCCATCTGCACCATGAACCCAGCCTGTAAAACTCAATCTCATCTCATTCCACCAGCAAACTGTCTCCCGTCAGCTCCATCTGCACCATGAACCCAGCCTGTAAAACTCAATCTCATCTCATTCCACCAGCAAACTGTCTCCCGTCAGCTCCATCTGCAGCCGACAATGCAATCAGCACCCGGACCTAGCATGTCAGGAAAAGGTCGTTGGTCTGTATGGTTCATGTTTGTTTTTGTAAAATTACTCTCCCTGTTTTTAAGGATCTGTTATTGCAACACTTTAAAAACAAAATCCTGTACTAGTTTTTGACTTTATTCAGGTCATCGTGTTAGCCTAGTGTTTATTGTACAAACGAACGACTGTGAATTGTACAAAAAAGACAGATGTTCCGTCTCAACTCTATCCTGAACTGAAACATTCTAATAAAATGAAAATAAATAGCTCAAAATAAAAGAAACAATAAATACATCAAATAAAAATGGAAATAAATAAAAATAAAATAAAAAATAACACTAAATTAGAAATTCTGTTTGGGGCTGACACAGTCTCAAGTGAAACTGGTTTGATCTCAGTCTGCTGCTAATGGAAACAAACAGTACTGATTATCAATCAGTCCTGGAAGAGGCCTTAGATTACAGTCATCCCTGCTTACACTGACCACCCACGGGACCGTCCAATAAACTAGTCAAGCAGAGCCCCTCCTGAATCTTCACACAGCTGTTCTCTTTCTTATTAGACGCATATATTTCCCAGTCCTTGCAGTTGAGTTCAATAAGTGAACGTCTCTGGTTTATAAAGACGTCAGCCAGAGGTCCAAACAGAACCCCAGCAGCTTGGATTAGCTTCCAGCCCAGCGAGTGCTGAAGTTTACAGGGTCTCAAGTTCACCCCTCTGACGACTCCTGGATGTTAAACATCTTCTCGTTCTGCAAATCCCAAATCCCTGCTCGAGTAAATGATCCTCTGATAAGATATCAACCCTGTCAAAGTTTTTTTTTAATTTTTTTTTTTAGCTTAGCTATCTTTAACAGTTCCAGCACGCTGGAAGTGCAGAAATGAAGATAACAAATATTGGAACAATCTGGACATTTCTAACGTTTTCTTTTGATTGTGTTTCCAGGGTGGATTGTGCACTCAAGAGAACATCTTCAGCTGGGTCAGTAAATCATCCATTCAGTTTATAGGAACAGTCACAAGGGATATGCCGTTCTCGGAGAGCACAGCAGATCTTAATTGAATAGCATGTCTGATGTATAAAGCACTCAACAGCAGCAGCAGCGGCTCTGATTCAATCGCTCCCAAGAGCTTGTTATCTCATCCCTCTGCTCGCCAATGTCTCTAGTGTCTTATAAAGGGATTGCGCCTGAGATATGTGGCTTGAAGTGGCACAGCCTGGTTCACGACTCCTTTTAATTTCACATCAGTGGTTCATATAAAATGGTACCTTTTCACAGGTTCGTAACAATAATTAGTCCTTTTAGTGCGCATTGTGAATTTTGAAAGTGATTTGTTTCTTTCCTAAGTGAAAGTCCTTTTCCAATCAAAGCAGTAGTGGAAGGGATCCAGCGTGCGGGTGCGAGGAGGGCGGAGGAGAGAGGGGCCCACGCCCACAAGTCTAATGCCGGCTCTGCTCAACACTTTATTGCCTGTGGCTGATAATTAGAAATGAACGGATTTTGACCTGAAACCTGCAATTTCCTATCTCCTGTGCTTGGATGGTATTTCTTTATAAGATTATATTGCAGTTATAGCTTGTAAGTATGGGAAACAGTCTGCTCTTTACCCACTAATTCAAATGCATATGACCTTCAGATAATCACTCTGTTATAATGAGTATGGCACACAGCACACTCATTTATTACAGTAAGTTACAGGGGAAAAACCAAACCAGGAACGCTGAACCATCTCCTAAAGCGAGTTGTGTGAAAGTGTGTAGCTGTTTGGAAAGTGGTTAGCTGCCGTGTGAGTCACAGAGGATAATTTTTCAGTTTCTGAGTCACTGGCAGCATCAAGTTAATACCCTGACCCTGAAGGAATTTGAGGTGAACCAGAAATGTTCACAGCGCATTCCCAGCCTCTGCTGTTTCCTAATAACCTGCGTGTTTATTTCTGTTAGTAGGGGTGCTGTCTCCCCTTGCACCTGATACTGGTCTACACTGGTCCCCATTAGTCTTTTCTGCTGCTGTCATCACATACTGTCACAAAATAATTCTGTACGTAAGGCTTCAACAATAGAGTGAGAGAGACTGTACAGCCAGCACTAACACTCAGATAACGTCATGCACTCTGTATGAAATGTGTGTGTGGAGGCAGAGTCTGTGAGAGAGCTTGCATATCGATGATGTGTGTGTGGAGGTAGAGTCTGTGAGAGAGCTTGCATATCAATGATGTGTGTGTGAAGGTAGAGTCGATGCGAGAGAGCTTGCATATCGATGATGTGTGTGTGAAGGTAGAGTCGATGCGAGAGAGCTTGCATATCGGTGATGTGTGTGTGGAGGTAGAGTCGATGCGAGAGAGCTTGCATATCGATGATGTGTGTGTGGAGGTAGAGTCGATGTGAGAGAGCTTGCATATCGATGATGTGTGTGTGGAGGTAGAGTCGATGTGAGAGAGCTTGCATATCGATGATGTGTGTGTGGAGGTAGAGTCGATGTGAGAGAGCTTGCATATCGATGATGTGTGTGTGGAGGTAGAGTCTGTGAGAGAGCTTGCATATCGATGATGTGTGTGTGGAGGTAGAGTCGATGTGAGAGAGCTTGCATATCGATGATGTGTGTGTGGAGGTAGAGTCGATGCGAGAGAGCTTGCATATCGATGATGTGTGTGTGGAGGTAGAGTCGATGTGAGAGAGCTTGCATATCGATGATGTGTGTGTGGAGGTAGAGTCGATGTGAGAGAGCTTGCATATCGATGATGTGTGTGTGGAGGTAGAGTCGATGTGAGAGAGCTTGCATATCGATGATGTGTGTGTGGAGGTAGAGTCGATGTGAGAGAGCTTGCATATCGATGATGTGTGTGTGGAGGTAGAGTCGATGTGAGAGAGCTTGCATATCGATGATGTGTGTGTGGAGGTAGAGTCGATGCGAGAGAGCTTGCATATCGATGATGTGTGTGTGGAGGTAGAGTCGATGCGAGAGAGCTTGCATATCGATGATGTGTGTGTGAAGGTAGAGTCGATGTGAGAGAGCCTGCATATCGATGATGTGTGTGTGGAGGTAGACTCGATGCGAGAGAGCTTGCATATCGGTGATGTGTGTGTGAAGGTAGAGTCGATGTGAGAGAGCTTGCATATCGATGATGTGTGTGTGGAGGTAGAGTCTGTGAGAGAGCTTGCATATCGATGATGTGTGTGTGGAGGTAGAGTCGATGTGAGAGAGCTTGCATATCGATGATGTGTGTGTGGAGGTAGAGTCGATGTGAGAGAGCTTGCATATCGATGATGTGTGTGTGGAGGTAGAGTCTGTGAGAGAGCTTGCATATCGATGATGTGTGTGTGGAGGTAGAGTCGATGTGAGAGAGCTTGCATATCGATGATGTGTGTGTGGAGGTAGAGTCGATGTGAGAGAGCTTGCATATCGATGATGTGTGTGTGGAGGTAGAGTCTGTGAGAGAGCTTGCATATCGATGATGTGTGTGTGGAGGTAGAGTCGATGCGAGAGAGCTTGCATATCGATGATGTGTGTGTGAAGGTAGAGTCGATGCGAGAGAGCTTGCATATCGATGATGTGTGTGTGAAGGTAGAGTCGATGTGAGAGAGCTTGCATATCGATGATGTGTGTGTGAAGGTAGAGTCGATGTGAGAGAGCTTGCATATCGATGATGTGTGTGTGGAGGTAGAGTCGATGCAAGAGAAAAAAAACTAGGAAAGGACATTTGGTCCTTGAATTTAAACAGTCGATGAGAGAGGTGTAAATGCTCTCCTTGTGGCCAGCTTACATTCCTGTAACAAACATTTCTGTGTAAACCACAAACCAATTTGTTAAAGTAAGTCACTCATCTTGTTCACACTGGTAAAAATGTAATGATGAACTAATTCAGTGTGGTTTCATGTGTCATGGGCCAATATACTGTATATTCACTTCAAGTGAAGTCAACAGGACATTACACACTTGGCTGACTTCCGCTTATGTGACTGTGTTTCCACAGATTTATAATATACCCACGGGCCAACACCTTACACTTACGGGGCAGAAATTCAAATGCAATTACTGTACTTTCAGACTAAAATGGCTTTTTTTATGAAATCCTCAGAGCTGTTAGTAAGGTGTGCGTGTTATTCCTGTGAACAGCTTCCAACCTTTATGAAAGAGAAGTACGACTGAAGCAATGCAGTTCCTGGGACAGTGTCTGGGTTTCTACTGCATGTTTGGTTGCTGTAGTTTGTCACGCATTACTTGAATGAGGGACACCTGCAATGTATTAACTGTTATAGAATAGTATCCTACACTATTATAAACAAATATGCCAGTAAAATTAGTTAAAATTAGTTAACACTAAAGTAAAAAATGCACAGGACAGCAAGGCTCTGTCTATAGAACTATGACTCTTGGTCCTCTGTTGCGTTACTGTAAACACTCCAGCCATTCGCTTGCCTCCTCTCTCTATTGGAAAGCCCTGTGGTGGGGTAGCCTCTCTCGCCATGCAGTCCCCCGACTCTGCCTCCCCATGCAGCCGTTATTGTGTAACTCAGTGAAATCTTGAGGCAGGTCAGGTCACGGTCCCCAAGCTGTGTCAGGACTCAAACACACAGGGACATGCTTTGTTTATTGAGCCGTTATCGCTTCCTACTCCTTCAAAGCGACAGGCTTTCACACTCCTGTGTGTTACGAGTTAACACCACAGCTCGGCACTCGAGTCAGCCCCAGGTAACGATCTCACTTCAGTGATAGCGTTCAGTACGATTCCTTCGCAGCATGTGGTCGGTATCAGTTGAGTCAACAAGCAAAGCCTCGTTAACTGTGAAGCAGGGACTGCCCTCCATCCTGCTACGCTTTTACACCATGACAACAAACTCAAAAAGTATCTCATTCAACCTCCCCGCTCCTTCCACACCTCCTCCTCCAGCTACACTGGCTCCCTGTCTATTATCACTGCCTCTTCAAATTCCTCACCCTTGTGTACAAATCTCTCCATGGTCTTGCCCCACCTTTATCACCTGCTATTTTCCCCCTTGTGATTCCAATCCCTATTGTCCCTCTCTGTCCCACCTTGCCCTGTGCCCAATCCCGTTTCCGTTCCTTTTCCCTTCTTGCGCCCCTTCATTGGAATAGACTCCCACTTATCATAAAACAGTCACCCACACGGCGTAGTTTCCGCTCCTCCCTCAAAACGCATCTCTTCTCCCTGCTTGCCTGACCCTGACCTAGCCTCTGGCCATGTGCTTTCATATAAGCAACTAATCTGTATCTCTCCACCCTAGCCCAATAACTTACATTCTTTCTTACACCCATTTCTCTTGATTGTACCATTTTGTTTAAATATGTAAAGCGCCTTGGTGAAAATGTAAATAAATCAAATAAATAAATACAATCCTGGCATGCAGTCTGGACCTTCCTGAGTGACAGATCCTCATAGTAAAAGCACAGCAAAGTGTAATGAAGGACAGTGAAAACATGGTAAGGCATAGGGAAGCATTGTAAAGAATAGCGAGGTATGGTAAAGCATAGGGAAGCATTGTAAAGAATAGAGAGGTATGGTAAAGCACATTAATAAACATGGCAAACCAGGGTAAACGATGGTAAACGCACAGCATAACAATGGGAAACTTTACAAGGGTTAACCCTAACTCCATCGTGTTCCTATTACTTAGAATCTTGCTGCAACTGCTAAAAAATGCAGCTGGGAAATGATATCATCCCTGTGTCTGCATTCATGCGTAGAAACGCTCATACATCTCCACTACAGATTTAGTGGGAAACGGAACCACAGAATAAACAGAGCCTCAAGATCCATCATAACCTCTCCACAACCTCCAAGCATTTCATATGGAGCTGCCTGTCATTAATTAAACGACAATGAAAAACAACCAATCCTCTCCAGTTTAACCCAGGACTTCATGTCCCAGCATCCCCTACATACCACATACATGCGCACACGGTTATGGTTAAGACATTTCCAGACAAAACAGAAAACACCACTCCAGGCACGCAGGCTGTTCTACAGATATGCTGGGAGGGACAGGGGGACTATGCAGTTAGTAACAGGGGATCATGGGGAAGAGTTGGGTACAATTTGAACCTTGGTCTATATTTTCGCATTGTTCCCTCGACCATCTATATAACTCGTGTTTTCTGTCACTGAACAGCGAAGGGGAAAAGGAAATGTTGGGACTCTCCCTTGCATTTGCTCACTTGTCACAGAGATGCTACTGGCTCGTTTAGCATGCCTTATTTGAGGCTGCTGGAGAGACCGGATTCATGTATTATTATCTGTGTTTTCTTTTATAATGAAGACGGATATGATACTCGTCTCCGATGTCGCTTCGTCCCACACAAACTGCTCTGTCAAACTGTTATGCAATTTCTGATATTCCCATGTGGGGGAGAAAAGTCCTGTTGAGTCGGACACTGAAGCCAGATGTGCCTTGATTGAAAACAGCTCCTGTGTCTACAGGCAGCGACCGTGAAGCAGAGAAAAAAAAGTATTTCAATAATTCTGACAACAGCGCTTAATACAGCTAACTGGGCAACTGACCTGCCAGGAAGACAGCTTTATGAAACCTGGCTGTGATAGGGGCAAGCGTTTACTGTGGCACCATTTAAATCCAAATCAACGTCTTTGAAGGAATAAACACAGCAGATAACCCTGACCCCAGAGCCTGTGTTAGTCAGCTTTTGTAATGTCTGTTATGTGAAACTGAGTTTCCTTCTTGAGGGCAATGCCGTTGTTCAGGAAATTGTTGGATTTACACTGAGAATAAGCGATTCCAGCTGTCCATGACCAGACACACCATAGTCATAGAGCTGGGAAAATGAGCCAAAGCTGGAAATTTTCCTCAATCTCTTAATTACTCTAGGGGTCACTCTTTGTTTGTTTCCTCCTGGGGTTGGAAAGCCTTCATCTTTATTCGACTGCATTTGGCAAGTTTAAGCTTACTCTAAATTAACAATATAATTTGGAAACGCAAAAGCTTCCCTTAGCCAGCGGCATCTGTGTTCCATTACAGCGGATCCAAACCTTGCTGGTATTTGCTGTTTTCAGTTATACATGGTCAAGATGGGTGTGTGTGTGTGCGAACATTTACAGTTAATTCAGGGGTGGTAATTAGACTCCCATTGCATAGAAGTCTGATCCATTCCTGGTTTTACTACAAGTTTAATACGACACACCTGAGCTTGTTACCTATAGACTGTGGCTGATCAAGCTCGTAGTAAAACCTGGAATGGGTTAAACTGCTGTGCAATAGGAGTCTTATTTGCATCCCTGTAATTGAATGGTCATTAAACCCAGCCTAAGATTGCAGAAGCATCAAGTTTAATAGGGATAGTAGGATTGGTTCTTGTTGGTAATTCGTAGAACCAATCATCTGGGATAGCTACACCACCGGCTACAATCTAAAATAATCTCAAGGAGCCTAGATCAATTGTTTTTGAATACGTTCCTGAGACAGGCGATTTGATCAATTCACAGTTCAAACATCTCTGATCATCTTATTTCAGGTACAGAAAATCAGTTATGGGTTTGCGTGCAAATTATGATATTTTTAGACAATGGTTTATTTACAAAACCCTAAATAACAGTTTCCCAAACACAGAATATACCATACTATATATCCACCTCCCCTAGCGTGGCAGCCATTGGATTCGATTGCATTGCTTCACAGTCAGCATGCCAAAGCCGAGCGCTCCTCTCCGCTGAGCTCAAGCTGCAGCCCTGAAAGAGTTAAGGAAAACTATTTCGTTTTCCAGTCTCTACAGGCAGCAGGATATTACCTTCCTTTCCCTTTGGCAACCTATGAGCCAACTTGAATTTAATATCTCTTTTCTGGATGGAAAGGTTTCAGGAAACAAGATCTCACATAAACACTGCCCTGTCCCACGCTCTTCATACCAGGTGGCTGTAATGCAAGTCACTCAGGTCCAGGTGGAATATCTCTGCAAACGCGTCACAAAACGTGTTCAAGACTTCCATCGCATTGGCTAACAGGCAGGTTTGTGCACAATGATGGAAGATTTATCATGATATTGACATGGTTTTATCAGTTTTTTCACACTACGGTAAAAGTTGTTCAATATTAGTGTAAAATCCGTTAATGATGTACCCATACACTATAAATATACACTAGAATTAATCTACAAATAAGTGAATATTAAGGTAAAGTTACTGTAAAAATATGGTATTTTTTTTACTTGTTAAACTTTATTATCTCAAGAACTGCGATGCCTGTGCAGCGACCCAGACCCCAATTCAGAGGCTGCTGCTGTCACACCTGCTCTGCACGGCAGAAAACTTGACTCTCGTCTACAGGCTGCGAGTGACGAAACAGCAGCGCAATCACTGCACCAGCGCCACCTCATGGTGGTGTTCTTGGTTGTTTTTTTGTGTGTTTTTTGCAGTCTTGTTCCCCGCAGTGTGTTCATGTATTCATTTCAGTGCAGAGGTTGTCAAAGGGCTGCCACTGAAACCCCCTGGTACACACACATTCAGTTTTTTATCTTTCTCTTGCATCACCTGATCAGCAATCAGCTGGAGCTCTATACAACTCATCAAACTAAGGCACGTCTGAAATACCGGCACTTTGCAACAATACAGGAATAACTAAACAGAATCTGGCGCGCTGTCAGTTATGTTCAGTTTGATTCAATCCGGTATTTTAACCAGGACGAGAACCCACTGGCACCTCATTTCCAAAGGGGGTCCTGGATGACGCTGGCTGGCAGAGCAGCTGGGCTGTGTTTTAATATGGAGTTGGTGTCGGTGTGTGGGTGAATGGAGCTGTCCGCAGCGTGCAGTTAGAGCTCGGTGTGGGGGTGCTGGGGTGGGTCTGATCGCTGGGGAGGCTGCACTGTGGAGACTGGCGGGCTGGACTCTGGGTCTGGGTCTGGGTCTGCTCTCTCATCATCCTCCTCCTCCTCCTCCTCCTCCTCAGTCCTCTGGGCAGCAAAGCCTGGCACTGCCTCGTCCATCACAGCCAGGAAATCAAAGAGGGGGACCGGGGGACCCCACTGCTCATCCGACAGCACCCCTGTAAGAAAAGGAAAATGTTCTCAAAAAGGAAGAAAAAAAAACACTGCAAATGCAAACCAGAAAACAAAAGAAAAATGTGAATGGTTCCATGCTGTTAAACTATTTATTTTGGAGCTTATTTAGTGTGCAGGTATTCTCTGTCTTTATTCTTGTTTGGACTACTTTATATTTTCATCAGTTAACAACAACATGTTACCAATTTAAGGTCACAGAGAACAGCGCACCTGCCAGGCAGCAGATGCCAGCATTTCAAAAGGCTGATTGAATGACGATAGACAGGTCTAATCACAGCCAAACACACTGCGGACTGGTAAACGCAAATAATCAAGCAGAATACCGTGCTGTGTACAACCAAAATGCATTTGTTTTGTGTGTGGCTCCAGGGCTTCCAGGTGTAACGTAATATAACGGCCATGAGAAACGACAGGTCATGTGAAATCTGCTATGCATCCTGAAATGCGATCTATAGTATAATCATAAAAACAGTGCATCAGAATCGGACCGCACGGTACCTGTGCTTCAGTTTTGGTGATAAGTGCGCTTGTCAGGTGGATATCCCGCCTCACAAACTGCCTGTCAGGAAGCTACTGTACACACAGCTGAATGATCGTTACACTGCCTTGGAGAAAAGGAAACGTCACACTTTTTGGTTGCATTATTTACCTGCCCTCACTTTAAACAAGTAAAGATTGCGAGCTGTTAATGCTTTATTTCACAACAACAGTTTTTGAGTTATTTTAAATAATGACATATAGTAACAACAAAATAAATGTATTGTTCTAGATTTGGTTTGTGTGTGAAAGTTTATTTAATTTGTGTTGTTAATTGTTTTAAAATTATGAACGCAAACAATCGAGCAATAATCTGTTTTAGATTTCAAACGGCTTACATCAAACGGCTTACTTTAGCTGCGTTTATGAAATGATTCTGTAGTCGCATGGTTTGTTAATTGAGATGGAAAACGCCTGGGCTTTAAGTCTACTTTCTAGTTACAGGGTGATTAGTTCCACTAAACATGTTGAAATGAGCCCCACGTTTAGAATAGTCACGGTTTGGAAAAGCTGTGTTTGTTTTGTTTTATTCTTTATTGTTGCCAATCACTATTGAAATCAACACCTCATATGTTACTGACCAGTACCTGCAGCATACTAGTATCCCATAGTCTTTTATGCCAGACATATCCAGCATCTTTTAAATAATTTACAGTTTGCACAATATGTTATTGAGTTGTGATTGTGTTCTAAAATTAAGATAAAAAAGTGTTTAAATCATTTGAACCCAATGTTTAAAAAGAGTTTAGAGCATGTTTTTACTTTCTTCTGAAACAATTGAGTTACCCTGATCCAAGATCACTTATCTGTTCAATATTACAAAATGAAAATTCCCAAAGTTCCCAATATTCCCACAAAATTCCCAAAATTGCCAGTGGAAATTTACCACTCTCAAAATTCCTGGGAATTCTGCAACCCCACAAATGAGTAGTTTTATTTCCGAGCTGCATTAAGCAGGACGCTGCTCACTGAGAGCAATGATACAGAATCTTCTCATCTGAAATCCCAGAGTCCATTTACAAACAGGCATGTCAGTGGAAGCCTCCAGCCCGACCGACGCTGTAACATTACAATTAGAAACATCCTTTACTTTTATTAGAGTCATTTCACTGTGTGCTTCATAAGATCCTCTGTAAACATACCACACCATTTCACAATAGTTTACTGAAGCCTTCGATGATTTGATCTATAAAAGGAGGCTCAGAGTTTGCGTTTCAATGTGGGAGATTGTTCATGGATAACATGGCCATTAGTTCTGGGAACTAAAAGAGTTGAATTCCAATATCATAACACACTCTGGCACGTACACCTATTAAACAAACATTGTTCTTGTTTTGGGCAAACCAAATAAAAGAAAAAAAAAAGAAAAAAGAAACTTGGCACATGTTATTGCTGGCAGTGAATTATGGTGCAGTCTGTGTGATCAGGAAATGTGCTTAAAATGGTCCCATAACTGACCCTTATCAAGCACACAGTGACTGCCTGAAACGACTCTAATAATACAAAACAACTTCAGCCAGCAGATTAGAAGAAATGAAACTGGGGTGCAGGGCACTGCGACAGGACAAGGCTCCCTGCTCTGTGAGACAAGGCTCCCTGCTCTGTGAGACAAGGCTCCCTGCTCTGTGAGACAGGCTCCCTGCTCTGTGAGACAAGGCTCCCTGCTCTGTGAGACAAGGCTGCCTGCTCTGTGAGACCAGGCTGCCTGCTCTGTGAGACCAGGCTGCCTGCTCTGTGAGACAGGCTCCCTGCTCTGTGAGACAAGGCTCCCTGCTCTGTGAGACAAGGCTCCCTGCTCTGTGAGACAGGCTCCCTGCTCTGTGAGACAAGGCTCCCTGCTCTGTGAGACAAGGCTCCCTGCTCTGTGAGACAAGGCTCCCTGCTCTGTGAGACCAGGCTCCCTGCTCTGTGAGACAAGGCTCCCTGCTCTGTCAGACAGGCTCCCTGCTCTGTGAGACAAGGCTCCCTGCTCTGTGAGACAAGGCTGCCTGCTCTGTGAGACAGGCTTCCTGCTCTGTGAGACAGGCTCCCTGCTCTATGAGACAGGCTCCCTGCTCTATGAGACAGGCTCTCTGCTCTATGAGACAAGGCTCCCTGCTCTATGAGACAGGCTCTCTGCTCTATGAGACAAGGCTCCCTGCTCTATGGGACAGGCTCTCTGCTCTATGAGACAAGGCTCCCTGCTCTATGAGACAGGCTCTCTGCTCTGTGAGACAATGCTCAATTAACATGACAGCTACCTCCTCCTTAAGGATGTTCTAAAGAACACACACACACACACACACACACACACACGATATACTCTCTCAGAGATTTCAGGGCACTGCAGCCTGAGTAGCCCTGGGCATTGCAGTGGCTGGTGACTCACTTTTTAAAAGGAAGAGGCTAGCAGTGGTCATTGTTTGCATGAAGAATAGGAATATTTTTAAGTGCTTGCTTCATTCATATGACGCATTCCGTTGCTTCGTGCATCCCCAGGAGACGGGGATTCGGGAAAACTGAGGAAAAACAAGAATTCTACCACAGAAACACAAGGGCAAAGAAGCAGATGGGTGCCACATTCTCACTTTGATGAAGAGAAAGTTGAAAAGAACCAATTACGACACATTAAAAGACAAACGATAAACACAATTTGCTAAATTTCTCAGTCTTTTCTACTGTGCTTCAGTAATAAGGCGTAACTTGTTTAATTTCAATAAAAATGTAGGTTTCCTCAATTTTGCGATTCATCTGCATGTCTGAACCGGGCTCACAAGGTTAAGAACTGTTAATTCTCCACCTATGTGATTCAGGAGACCAACCATTACAATGCATCCACAGCTAACTTAAAGACTTGGGCTCCCTCTTGAGGCAGACGAGTGATACTGCACCCTCAAGACTCGCTAGGTGTCACAGCTTGAGCAGAACGTCCTTATTGGCTGTTTTCTGAATAAAAAAGTTGATGGACAGGGGAAGCGCACAATTGTGATAGATAATTTATAGTGAAAAATGAAGAAAGGTTATCTTTACATCATTTATAAAACCACTGCTGTACTGGAACAGAACAAAATTCAAACATGCAATTATCTGCACTAGCCCATGTGCAGTACTGCGACGATGGCAATCAGACTCCCACTGCACGGCAGCTTCACCCATTCCAGGTTTTACTACTAGCTTGATTAGCCCCAGTGTGTAGGTAACACGCTCAGGTGTATCTCATTAAACTCGTAGTACAATCAGGAATGGATCAAATTGCTATGCAATGGGAGTCTTATTTTCATCCCTGTACTGTCAGCAGAAACACTTTGTTTAGACAGATTGTGGTTCAGGCATTTTGCCCCAAAACTTGCGGTACATGTAATGACATTTTGTAACTCTTTATTGAACTTAAAAGTAAAAAAAAAAAAAAAAAAATTCACATCATTCTGTGTAATACTAACATATAAAAAAAAATGGAAAAGTTAACTATGCCTTACTAATTGCAGTAAGAATAGTTTGATTTAACTTAAAAAAGACATCCAAACAAAACTTCAGGCTGTGTATCGTGCAGTGAAGAAGGACTCTGGAATCCAGAACAGCACAATGTTCCAGCTCGTCAGGTTTGATTTATGAGGCTTGCAATGGTGGGGACAGTCAGACACGATTCATTTCCCACCAAACGACTGGGGGGATCCGATTCTAACCCAAGCCCGGAGTTTGCTGGTTCGGACAGTGGCGTGCATGCTTCAGAGTGTCTGCGGGGTTGCCAGCGATTTCACTGCGGTTAGATTACATTTCTTGATTACTTGATGATTAATTTCTCTCTAAAAACAAGGGTCTGACTAAACATACAGAGTGTACTGCAGTCAGGGACCAACTCACACACACTGGTGTAAATCGAGCAGGAACGCTATTCCAGTACCTCTTCTATTACAAACGACTTCTTTAAGAAGCTAAAAATGCTGACGAAGACGACCGCGACAGCGCATCGTCACAAGCAAACAAATTCTGACAAGATGGAGAAAGATAAAGATGTCACTAGAAGTTCAGATTTATTTGTTTATTTAGCAGACGCCTTTATCCAAGGCGACTTACAGAGACTAGGGTGTGTGAACTATGCATCAGCTGCAGAGTCACTTACAATTACGTCTCACCCGAAAGACGGAGCACAAGGAGATGAAGTGACTTGCTCAGGGTCACACAATGATTCAGTAGCTGAGATGGGATTTGAACAGGGGACCTCCTGGTTACAAGCCCTTTTTTTAACCACTGGACCACACAGCCTCCTATACAAATACAATGTGAACTGCGCCACTGTGCACACACTGCCACACCACACAGCACCTCTCCCCTGAAGCTCACTGAAATCTTTCTGCCAAGGCTTGCTGCTTTGTGAATTTGAGCCAGTGTATTTATTTACCCAGCGGTGCTTACGGTAACTGAGCTGCACTGTTGGGAGCTAGCAATCACAGCCTGCCTTCATTTCCTGTGCCTCTAATGTAGGACCAGCCCAGTGTAACTCAATTACCCTTTTTAAACTAGCTGATCAACCTGATAAGACAAATGTCAACGAGCAGCCTCTCCGAACACTTGTACTGTACTGTTACAGCCACACGCGATCTAGGAGAATACGAGGTGGTATCATCTGCATCAGAGCGGTAAAGGAAGTCGTTTATGAGTCGCGGTTAGCAGATTAATATACCATTTATTTATTTTTGTTCTTCTAAAATTTATTAGTCGTCAGTTATTTTTTGTATTTTCTCCCAATTGGAATATCCAGTTATCTTTAGGCTCAGCTCACCGCTACCACCCCCGCGCTGACCTGGCAGCGGCAAAAAAGAGCACACGCTGTGTGGTCCAGTGGTTAAAAAAAAGGGCTTGTAACCAGGAGGTCCCCGGTTCAAATCCCACCTCAGCCACTGACTCATTGTGTGACCCTGAGCAAGTCACTTAACCTCCTTTCGGGTGAGACGTAATTGTAAGTGACTCTGCAGCTGATGCATAGTTCACACACCCTAGTCTCTGTAAGTCGCCTTGGATAAAGGCGTCTGCTAAATAAACAAAAACAAACAAACACGCTGTCCTCCGAAGCGTGTGCCGTCAGCCGACCGCCTCTTTTCACACTGCAGACTCGCCATGCAGCTGCCTCAGAGCTACAGCGTCGGAGGACAACGCAGCTCTGGGCAGCTTACAGGCAAGCCCGCAGGCGCCCGGCCAGACTACAGGGGTTGCTGGTGCGCGGTGAGCCGAGGACACCCTGGCCGACCTAAGTCCTCCCCCCCATTCAGGCATGGTTTAGTGAAGGGTGCACTGTATATTGTAGCTATATTGAAGATATTTAAATAAGCGATACTAACAGTCTGCTGTCATGTAGCAGAGGAAAAGGGAAAACACCTTGGCACCGATTAACACATCACCAGACAGTACTGTGATGTTCCTACCAGCACACAGACCACACGTGGCCCATACGTAACGTAACTGAAGGGAACCAACAGAGAGGCTCTTACTGCTGGATGAATGATGGGCGCACTAAGCAGTTAAAGAGGTCACTGCCAGGAATCTTGTTGTGTTTTATGGTTTTATGCCACCAATGGTGAAGTTTAACAAAAATTATAGCAAGCAGTTCTGGACATAAATCATTCGTCTACAAAAAGATCTGAATACTTACGATGCCAGTTAGAACCACTATACTTTCCTATGTCTTTTCAGTGATTATTAAAAGGTATAGGGTTGGTTTCAGACCTCAATAATCCATTACTGTCGGCATAGCAGTCCCAGAGTAGAGCCATCTGAAAGTCTGGGAAACCAGACAATAGCAATCTATTTGCACAGCCACAGCAATGCGACGTAACATTTTGGGACTAATACCCAAATCTATTTTTGTTTGGATCACTCAGAGTGCAATGGCCAGCAAGTCAAGAAAGCACTTCACCCTCGACCCTGTGCATCAGGACTAAACTCTCTCCTGCAGAATACACCCACATACATACATACATACATACATACATACATCCATCAGGACTGAACTCTCTCCTGCAGAATACACCCACATACATACATACATACATACATACATACATACATACATCAGGACTGAACTCTCTCCTGCAGAATACACCCACATACATACATACATACATACATACATACATACATACATCAGGACTGAACTCTCTCCTGCAGAATACACCCACATACATACATACATACATACATACATACATACATCAGGACTGAACTCTCTCCTGCAGAATACACCCACATACATACATACATACATACATACATACATACATACATACATACATACGGACTGAAATCTCTCCTGCAGAATACACCCACATACATACATACATACATACATACATACATACATACATACATACATACATCTGGATTGAACTCTCTCCTGCAGTACACACCCACATACATACATACACACCCACATACATACATACATACATACATACATACATACATACATACATACATACATACATACATACATCAGGACTGAACTCTCTCCTGCAGAATACACCCACATACATACATACATACATACATACATACATACATACATACATACAGTACTGTGCAAAAGTTTTAGGCAGGTGTGAAAAAATGCTGTAAAGTAAGAATGCTTTCAAAAATAGACATGTTAATAGATTATATTTATCAATTAACTAAATGCAAAGTGAGTGAACAGAAGAAAAATCTAAATCAAATCCATATTTGGTGTGACCACCCTTTGCCTTCAAAACAGCATCAAGCATCAATTCTTCTAGGTACACTTGCACACAGTTTTTGAAGGAACTCAGCAGGTAGGTTGGCCCAAACATCTTGGAGAACTAACCACAGTTCTTCTGTGGATTTAGGCAGCCTCAGTTGCTTCTCTCTCTTCATGTAATCCCAGACAGACTCGATGATGTTGAGATCAGGGCTCTGTGGGGGCCATACCATCACTTCCAGGACTCCTTGTTCTTCTTTACGCTGAAGATAGTTCTTAATGACTTTCGCTGTATGTTTGGGGTCGTTGTCATGCTGCAGAATAAATTTAGGGCCAATCAGATGCCTCCCTGATGGTATTGCATGATGGATAAGTATCTGCCTGTACTTCTCAGCATTGAGGAGACCATTAATTCTGACCAAATCCCCAACTCCATTTGCAGAAATGCAGCCCCAAACTTGCAAGGAACCTCCACCATGCTTCACTGTTGCCTGCAGACACTCATTCGTGTACGCTCTCCAGCCCTTCGGCGAACAAACTGCCTTCTGCTACAGCCAAATATTTCAAATTTTGACTCATCAGTCCAGAGCACCTGCTGCCATTTTTCTGCACCCCAGTTCCTGTGTTTTCGTGCATAGTTGAGTCGCTTGGCCTTGTTTCCACGTCGGAGGTATGGCTTTTTGGCCGTAAGTCTTCCATGAAGGCCACTTCTGACCAGACTTCTCCGGACAGTAGATGGGTGTACCAGGGTCCCACTGTTTTCTGCCAGTTCTGAGCTGATGGCACTGCTGGACATCTTCCGATTGCGAAGGGAAGTAAGCATGATGTGTCTTTCATCTGCTGCAGTAAGTTTCCTTGGCCGACCACTGCGTCTCACGGTCCTCAACGTTGCCCGTTTCTTTGTGCTTCTTCAAAAGAGCTTGGACAGCACATCTGGAAACCCCTGTCTGCCTTGAAATTTCTGCCTGGGAGAGACCTTGCTGATGCAGTATAACTACCTTGTGTCTTGTTGCTGTGCTCAGTCTTGCCATGGTGTATGACTTTTGACAGTAAACTGTCTTCAGCAACCTCACCTTGTTAGCTGAGTTTGGCTGTTCCTCACCCAGTTTTATTCCTCCTACACAGCTGTTTCTGTTTCAGTTAATGATTGTGTTTCAACCTACATATTGAATTGATGATCATTAGCACCTGTTTGGTATAATTGTTTAATCATACACCTGACTATATGCCTACAAAATCCCTGACTTTGTGCAAGTGTACCTAGAAGAATTGATGCTGTTTTGAAGGCAAAGGGTTGTCACACCAAATATGGATTTGATTTAGATTTTTCTTCTGTTCACTCACTTTGCATTTAGTTAATTGATAAATATAATCTATTAACATGTCTATTTTTGAAAGCATTCTTACTTTACAGCATTTTTTCACACCTGCCTAAAACTTTTGCACAGTACTGTACATACATCAGGACTGAACTCTCTCCTGCAGAATACACCCACATACATACATACATACATACATACATACATACATACATACATACATACATACATACATACATACATACATCAGGACTGAAATCTCTCCTGCAGAATACACCCACATACATACATACATACATACATACATACATACATACATACATACATATACATCTGGACTGAACTCTCTCCTGCAGTACACACCCACATACATACATACACACATACAGTACTGTGCAAAAGTTTTAGGCAGGTGTGAAAAAATGCTGTAAAGTAAGAATGCTTTCAAAAATAGACATGTTAATAGATTATATTTATCAATTAACTAAATGCAAAGTGAGTGAACAGAAGAAAAATCTAAATCAAATCCATATTTGGTGTGACCACCCTTTGCCTTCAAAACAGCATCAAGCATCAATTCTTCTAGGTACACTTGCACACAGTTTTTGAAGGAACTCAGCAGGTAGGTTGGCCCAAACATCTTGGAGAACTAACCACAGTTCTTCTGTGGATTTAGGCAGCCTCAGTTGCTTCTCTCTCTTCATGTAATCCCAGACAGACTCGATGATGTTGAGATCAGGGCTCTGTGGGGCCATACCATCACTTCCAGGACTCCTTGTTCTTCTTTACGCTGAAGATAGTTCTTAATGACTTTCGCTGTATGTTTGGGGTCGTTGTCATGCTGCAGAATAAATTTGGGGCCAATCAGATGCCTCCCTGATGGTATTGCATGATGGATAAGTATCTGCCTGTACTTCTCAGCATTGAGGAGACCATTAATTCTGACCAAATCCCCAACTCCATTTGCAGAAATGCAGCCCCAAACTTGCAAGGAACCTCCACCATGCTTCACTGTTGCCTGCAGACACTCATTCATGTACGCTCTCCAGCCCTTCGGCGAACAAACTGCCTTCTGCTACAGCCAAATATTTCAAATTTTGACTCATCAGTCCAGAGCACCTGCTGCCATTTTTCTGCACCCCAGTTCCTGTGTTTTCATGCATAGTTGAGTCGCTTGGCCTTGTTTCCACGCCGGAGGTATGGCTTTTGGCCGCAAGTCTTCCATGAAGGCCACTTCTGACCAGACTTCTCCGGACAGTAGATGGGTGTACCAGGGTCCCACTGTTTTCTGCCAGTTCTGAGCTGATGGCACTGCTGGACATCTTCCGATTGCGAAGGGAAGTAAGCATGATGTGTCTTTCATCTGCTGCAGTAAGTTTCCTTGGCCGACCACTGCGTCTACGGTCCTCAACGTTGCCCGTTTCTTTGTGCTTCTTCAAAAGAGCTTGGACAGCACATCTGGAAACCCCTGTCTGCCTTGAAATTTCTGCCTGGGAGAGGCCTTGCTGTGCAAGTGTACCTAGAAGAATTGATGCTGTTTTGAAGGCAAAGGGTTGTCACACCAAATATGGATTTGATTTAGATTTTTCTTCTGTTCACTCACTTTGCATTTAGTTAATTGATAAATATAATCTATTAACATGTCTATTTTTGAAAGCATTCTTACTTTACAGCATTTTTTCACACCTGCCTAAAACTTTTGCACAGTACTGTACATCAGGACTGAACTCTCTCCTGCAGTTCACACACACATACATACATCAGGACTGAACTCTCTCCTACAGTACACACCCACATACATACATTATTATTATTATTATTATTGTTATTATTATAATGTGATATCTTGCAACAATTGTAAGTCGCCCTGGATAAGGGTGTCTGCTAAGAAATAATGATTTCCATTACATGAGAGTAGATTATTTCATTATTTCTTAGCAGACACCCTTATCCAGGGCGACTTACAATTGTTGCAAGATATCACATTATTTGTACAATTACCCATTTATACAGTCAGGTTTTTACTGGAGCAATCTAGGTAAAGTACCTTGCTCAAGGGTACAGCAGCAGTGTCCCCCACCTGGGATTGAACCCACGACCCTCCAGTCAAGAGTTGAACTCTCTCCTGCAGTTTATACCCACATACATACATCAGGACTGAACTCTAATAAATATGACAAAAAACAACACACTAGAAACAAAAAATGTTTATCTTACAGTAACGTTTTCTGGTAAATATTTATTTCAAAAAACGCTCTTGAAATATTTTGATATCTGGCATGTTTACCACTGGCTCAAGACCACAGTGCAACTGTATTTAAAAGAAAAAATAAACAGGCTTTAAATTTGGCCCAGAGTGCATGGGGAAATTATTATTTCAGTTCATCCATTTCTATTGCCAGATTGCAAATATATTCCTTGGGTAGAAAACAACAATTTAAAAAACAACAATTTAAAAAAAATGTTCACAGAAGTGAATGTGGGCAGTGAAAGGATGGAAGCTCTGGTGAGCCACTCAGCTGCAGCCTCAGTAGCCCCCTAGCTATCCATGTCCTAATCAACCTCACAATGCTGTTGATTCCAGACATCCCTGGACTACCTTTCTAAAGGCTCCCCACAGTGAAAGCACAGCAAAGTGTAATGAAGCACAGTGAAAGCATGGTAAAGCATAGGCAAGCATTGTACATTATAGAGAGGTGTGGTAAGGCATATTAAACAAGGCAAACCATAGTAACAGTGGTAAATGCATCTCATAACCATGCTAAGCATGGTCAATCTGCACACATACTGTGGTACATTTTTATAAGAGTTAAAAGTGGCAATGTTCTTTACTGGCAGTCTGTTGCTCCTCCTCAACTTTCCCACACATATTACAGGGCAGATTTATACAGAGTAAGCAATGCATCACCTATCAAAATATGCCAAGCATGTGTGTTATTGATTATATATATATATATATATATATATATATATATATATATATATATATATATATATATATATATATATATATATATATTACATATTCTGTATATATTCATTAACCTTTATGTCTGTGCTTCTACCAAACGACAATCCAAAACATCTGCTATCGTTACACAACTCTTCTAATATGAAATGTTCAGAGCCGTCAGATTTATGACACACACACACACACACACACTATACACTGTGTATAAAACAAAATGTGCACAAGTCCCAGCTCCCCTCGCTATGCACAAAAGAATTTTAAATTTCCATACCTGAATATTCTTTCAGTAATTATTTGAACGTTAAACATCCAGCGATGCAGCGTAGCAGAGCACAGACCAATTCCAGACTGCAGCCCAGCAAACCACCACACAAAACAAACACAAACAGCAACATGCTGCTTTTCTTTAAACGGCGAAGGCTACTGGCAGCTCTGAATAAGCCAACCGCTCCCAAAATCAAACAGAACTTCCAGAGCAGACAGAAACACATATTAGGATAAGAAGCAGGGGGCTTATTTGAGCTCAGAGTGCACCACAACATTGGTAACAGCTTAACATTGATTTGAAAGTGATGAGCTGGAAAAGGTTGCTTTCTGTCTGCAAATTGAATTAAAAGGTCTATTTTCACCTGTTGTCTTTCAAACCTCTATCGTAACAGACTCTTTGTGTTATACTCACGTAGATGAATTAGGTTTGATACTTGTGGCAAACAGCAAAGCATGTGTGTGTGTATAGAGGTTATGTAGCGAATCTTCATTGTGAATGGTCCCGTGTCGTGTCAAGGGGGTTGTTTAAGGTCAATTCCTGTTTTTAAATTGCAGTTCCTTTTTAAAATCCATTCTCAATTTGAATTCCCATTCTTTCGACGGAATGGGAATTGGAGTGGATATTTTAGAGACGTGATAATTGTTGTGAGCGTTCAGCTGCTTTCATTTGAAGCTGATTTAATTGACCAACAGTGATTTCAATTGAAGTAATTTGTTGCCACCATGAGAAGCTCATTTTAACACAATGCTGCTAATTGCAATTTTGATCAATGCCATTAAAAGGGAATGGGAATTGGAATTGGCAATGGATTTTAAACAGGAATTGGAATTGAAAAGCAGGAATTGGCACCGAGCTCCAGATCCTAAGTGGGCGGAGAGGAGCATTCGGATTGAACTGGGCTTGATCGGGCTAATTTACCATTCCAGGTGAAACAAGCGAGGATACGGCTGCTTGGGTCTGTGATGACAGCTGCTCTCCACAGAGTCTAAGAAAAGCAACAGCCATCACAAACCCAAGCACTTGTTTCACTTTGAATGGTAAATAAGGGGAATCAAACCAACGAGCGTCACCTGGTTTCTGTGGACAGCTCAATCCGAACGATGGAATAAATCGGTCCGTGCAGCTCTACAGGCGGGATCGTTCTCCTCACACATGGACGGGTCAGCACCTAGGCTTTGTATACCACCACAGAGATGTTCCTGCACCTTTAAAAAGACGTCAGATTGCACTTTATATGAGAGTAACTTTACGGTCGGTCTTTCTGTGCTAATACAGAGTCAGATTGTGGAACTCGACAGAGGAGCGAAAAGGGAAGCCTGTACAAAAACCATACGCTGACAGTGCAGAGACTGTGTAGGTTAGGGATTGGATGAAGACGTAACCGCAGTCTTACTGGAGTGTAGGCAGGGGCACGGTGTCACTGTCACCACAGGCCATTCAACTTCAATTGCAGTTTTATTGATATAGCGCCTCTCATCTCAAAGCGCTTTACATGTCGTTAAAACAGAAGTCGTCTGCAATTTCAAGAAGTAGTAAAAATGACAAAGTAGCGATCAATACTTCAGCCCCGCACACCCCCACATGTGGATATTCTCACTGCAGTAAACCGTGAAGGCACGTTGATGTTTTGGAACAGTATGCAGTCGATTGCATTCTGGAGCAGCTAGCATTATGCTCTTCATGACATTATACGAGTTATGCTGCTTAACTGTAATGCTTTTTTGGTTTATTTTTTTGTTATAATTCAGCGAGTTTTAAAAACGACTCTCTCACAGCCGAGCAGTTTGTTACAAATTGGAATGAAACAGTCAAAAGTATTTTCTTCTTTTTTTTTTTTTTGTCCTGACACTTTTTATAGAAATATATTGCGTTCTTTTCTTGCACAATGCTAAATATCTTGCGTTTGAGTTTGCGTTTCCAAGAAAGATGTAAGACTTTAGGTCCAGTTGAAGCTTGGCATGTTATCATTTGCTGATGATAAGCAGCGTTGGTCTGGACAAACAGCTGTTTCTTGAAAATCTGCGTAAAATCTGAGTAATCTCATGTGACAATTATACAAGATAAATTCCTGAAGGCTTGATTACAGATATATTAAACTTCTCATAAACATTCAAGGGTTACTGAAAATAAAACATGAAGCATTCCCGAGAATGCGTGTGCAAGATTGTGCGCGTGCGTTTGTATGCAAGTGCTTCACTCACCAGAGGGTTCCTCCTCCTTGCTCTGCACTCTGCTCAGCCAGCGCCGCACTGTCTCAGCCAGCAAGGGGCGTTGTGCTTGGAACAGGAAGACCTCTCCCTCAGAGCCGAGCTGAGAAAGGACCAGGGCAGGGAGCTGGGGGACAGAGCCCAGGAGCGACTCCAACACAGCCCTGCCTGCTGGGGTCCGAGCACTGCAACACAACAAGCACACATCACTGCCCACGCCAAACAAACAAGCCAGCAAGCAAACAAGCAAGCAAGGTGCTTGGGGTGCAGAAGCGGGAGAGCGTGGAACGCAGGGCGAACAGAGACGTTGTGCAAGAAGCGGTCGTCATGTAATCAGAAACGTAGAGCCGCCTCCTAACTCTTGCGGTCCAAGTCATGCTTCTTCCCATCAATGTTTGATTAGAACAATTTCCAGTAAAATACCGTGGGAGCTGGCTCTAGAAACTCCAGCAGAATGTTAATCAGCACACTTAAACACTTGTCATCACTGGCTACAGAAAAGGACAATTATCTTACAATTATCTTCTAACATACGCGGCCTGGCTGCATGTAGTTCCTTGGAACTCCAGAGCTAAACAAACTCCCACAACTCGCTGCTCGGCTCCTGGACAGATCGCGGTTTAAAAGGCCATATCAAACTGATCTGCTGTTCGAGTGAGAGTCTGCAGCTCCGAAAGATTCTATTAAGAGATACTCAGAGATGTGCATGTTATAAAACTCCAGGCCCTGCACTGAAATTATACCTCACACTGTCCTATAGTCATTTTACAGCAAAACGACTGTAATGCTGGATAATGCCAGACAAGGGGGTCCCAGATGTGCACCATTCATGTGTGAAGATGGCGTGTGATCATTACTGAAGTGCCTGACGTTGATTACACACACGTGCTTAATAGACACACCGCTCTGCACTGTTCGGAGCAGTGTACATGCACAGATGCATGTGCTGTTATTTCTGTTCGTTTTGCAAGCTAGGGGTGTGATCACTTTAAGTAAGAGCTGAGGGAGGCTAGGTTGTTTTCGATGTTGTAATCGCTCTTTCTAGCAACTAAAATCTGATAATTTTAAATAATTGATGAAGCCATGCAAGGACAATAATTAGGTATTGAAAACATATCCTTCCCAGGTTAGTTCCCTATCCCTATCCCTGATGCAGTTTCCACATGCTTCTTCAAAGTAACTGTGTCAAATTAAAAGTACAATAGTGGTTTATCGCACACAGACTCAGAGCTTTCACTGAAACCCAGTGACGCCACAGCACTCCTACCCTCGCAAAAATAAAACCCAGGCAAATCAAACCACAAATCGAAAGAGCTAAAACTGAGACGACCCACGTCCTCTTTTAAAAGATCAAATACCTAACAAGCTTGTACCGGAAAGGTTATCAGCATTGAGATCTACAGCAGCAAATCCAGAAGCTCGCTTTGCACTGCACAGCTCTGCATTCAGGAGACTGTGTTCAGCTGAAACTGAGCATGTGGATGAGTCAGGGTTCCTGTCAAGAAGCTTTTAAAAGCCAATGTGGGGGTGTGGGGGAACAAGCTGTCATGCCGCGTCAGGGTTTATTTATTTCTGTTTGATAACAAGAGCTTCTCGACAGGCAGGTGCAAAGTAGGGTTGGACGATAACGTCATTTTCAGCTCTCGATTATCTTCTGTAAATTATCACGAGAATCAGGATTATCAGCTGAATAAATAAAATATTAAAAATTCTTGTAATTTATCAAATTTGTACTTGAGCACTATGACAGCCGTCAGTCTGCTTCACAAGTTTAGAAGATAAAAAAAACTAGACAGCATATGTGCAGAGTTTTTAAATTTCTGGAGGGTGCCCAGAACAAATAAAAATACACCTATTGTAATTTGTACATCAATAAATGATGTAGTTTTCCTTTAAAATACATATATTTTTCTTATCGAAACATGTATGTTAATTGAAGACCGTTTACTTTCATAAAAGAAAGTGCCACCAAATGTATTAATATAAAGAAACAAAAGTGCTGAGGTTACCTGGAAGCATTTTGTTTTTTTTAACTTGTGTGCCGAATCTGCCATTAAGAGAATCAAACAAGGTTTAAAAAAAAAAAACAGTATTAGGAACATACCGAGTTGCACATGGTTGCTTGTATGCAGACAGTTTAATAAAATAAGCTACCTATCCTTTCATTAAAAGCGAACTCTCTTCTATTTATGCAACTACCCTTTTTTACAATAGCAACGCCGTGGGAACAGATAGCTATACAAGGGTTTTCAGCACCCGCTTATTTTCAGCATGCGGTGCACAGGCTGCAGTAACTCACAGTACTCATGTCTTTACTGTAGAAAACCAGTCATGCTTTGCCAGTGTACAAATTCTTATCAAAATGAAAAGCATGCCGTATAGTTAAAAGCACACTGTTTAAAATCAATGCTTCACTTCCCAATGTACGCAGTGCTCAGACAGCGCAATAAAATTATCACTGCAAAAAAAAATATATATATATATTGTGATTAATGATATTAGCAATTATTGCTCCAACCCTAGTGCTTGTGTTTTTAAAAAGATGCGGTTTGGTGTAATATTGTAAACTGATGTATTACCTCATTCTCAAGGCTACATTTGGTGTCAAAGTCTTGCTGTGTGGTGGAGATGGCACCTGATTTCTTATGATAAAAAAGAGAGTATCTGTGATGGCTTGTGTGCAAAAAAACAAAAAACAAATAAAAAAAAAACGAGACGACTATGTCCAAAGAAACCACTAACACAGCAACAAAACAGGATATGTGCCTCTGTGCCTGTGTGTGTGTGTGTGTGTGTGTGTGTGTGTGTGTGTGTCTCATTCTATGTCTGAGGGAAGACTCACAGCTCTGTGCCTGTGTGTGTGTCTGTGTGTGTGTGTGCCTGTGTGTGTGTCTCTCATTTTGTGTCTGAGGGGAGACTCACAGCTCTGTGTCTGTGTGTGTGTGTGTGTCTCTCATTTTGTGTCTGAGGGGAGACTCACAGGTGTATCCAGCAGGGCAGGTAGTGGTCCAGCTGTCCTCTGTCCTGCAGTGTGCTCAGCTCCTGTCTCGCGTGGACGCTTTCACTGTCGTCCCTGTCCACAAACAGGATGAGTAGCGGCCGGCCCAGCTCCAGATAGGAGGGCAGGTTTAACACCGTCAGCTCCGGCTGTCGGGGGAAGGAAAGACAAAAAAATGCATGATCAGAAACATCGTCTGCACCCTATAAAGACACATTTCAGAAACATCGTCTCCACCCTATAAAGACACATTTCAGAAACATCGTCTCCACCCTATAAAGACACATTTCAGAAACATCGTCTCCACCCTATAAAGACACATTTCAGAAACATCGTCTCCACCCTATAAAGACACATTTCAGAAACATCGTCTCCACCCTATAAAGTTTATTTATTTACAATGCTTACCTGTGCTTTACCGTGCTTTCAATATATTTTATTACACTTCAACAAGGGCAACTGGAAAGGTTTGAATTGCTGGGCTGAATATAACATTCCCTTTAAGACTGGGCCAACAATATTTACAAATCGTTTAGACATCTTCAAGAGAGATCACATTTTCTGTCTGGGTTAAAAATGTTAGTGTGGGGAGTTCGGTCCACCTCTCCCACACGTCCCAGAAAGCAAGCAGTCTGTGATCAAGATAAAGCTGCATTCAACTGTTCCCTCTGACTAACCAACGCGAAGTGGTGCCTTTACTGCAGGGTGACAGAATGGCAGCAGGATAGCCTTAGTAATACAAGCCACTCTGTCTTACTTGCAGACACTGCCATCTTGTGGTACAAAGTGCATCTTTCCTGACACTGAATGCCTTCAGTCCACATTTTTTTTTTTTTTGTTTCGAGTGCCTAGACCCCAGTGTGGCCCCTGGGCCCCTGAAGGGGATGGACGTGCTGAACAGGGCTGGCCAGCAATCCTTGCCTTTCCTCTGTGAATATTAAATAAAACAAAAAGGATTGCATGTCACTATCCCATGTCCCTTTCACAGCATGAGATCAAACGAATCCCTGAAATATACATGCGATACTCGGGAGACGAGACAATGTCTCAAACAGAAGGACGATGAAGTCATTAGTCAACATGTTTGTTTGCTTGCTTGTATTTCTGTAAACTCGGGCCAGCGCGCCAGGTCAATAGAACTCTACTGATGCAGACAGGTCCTTATCAATTCACACCTCGTTTTACTGGGGACCAATTGTTTAACCCAACCGTTTTAACGGAACTGAAGTCAACATTTCCTGCTGTAAAATCAGTACAGTACAAAGAAAGAAAGCCCCTGTGTTGCTATGTACTGCAGAGAGAATGGGGCACTGGCTCATGGCAACAGTTACCAGGCACCTCCTGTACACAGACGCCAGCCAACCTTGAAAGATGCATACGAAACACTTGATGAACTCAAAGGTCACTTTTGTGTATGCAGCAGGGCACACAAAAGCCTGACTGCTCTAGACAAGGCAGAATAAGAAGCATGCCCACGCTGGTACAGCAACAACACATTACAGTGTAGTCCCGTCCCTTGTTTGCATTCACACTTCCCTAACAGAGAGATCCTGTCATTTAAGATAAGATATAAATAAAAACACCAGGCTGAGATCACGCAGGGACGTCAGCAGGATTCAGTAGAAAGGAAAAAAAAATATTCAAACCAAACCAATTTTCCTCGAAATAAGACAAGCAGCTATACAATTAACAACCACAGCAGTGAAAGCCGTGTCAGCTTTCATGGACGGGAAATGAAGCAGTGAGAGAGGAGCCTCTGCGTTGAGGGGAACAACTTTTAAAATCGCATCCTATTAAAAGAACCTGCTTATAACGGCTACTCAAAAATGGATTAGCCACAGGGTATAGGTAACAAGCTCAGGTGTGTCTTATTAAACGCATAGTAAAACCAGGACTGGATCAAACTGCTATGCAATGGGAGTCTTATTCCCATCCCTGTAACTGCAAAGCACAGTTGAGACAACGGAGGATCGCACAGCAGTCTAGTAGTACAGAAAATAACACCACTCAGCACAGCAGAGCACTAAACTAAACCAATATGCCAACATGAAAATCAATGCCCATTTTAATGTATTTGTCAATAAGATGCTAAAGAAGATGGAAGATGCAAAGGCCAACACTGTGCGAGTTTGTGGAGGGGAGTGGGAGGGAATCTCATCAACAGATCTTCATCTATACATTCCAGCCTGGAGAAATCATTATAAACAACCAAACATAAGTGCACCACCTGCTTCCTGCATCCAAGCAGTGCTGTATCTGTAGTTTAAGAACTTTACCATTGTATTTCTCTATGCTTTTAACTCCTTATGCCCAAACTCGCCTGGCACGCAGTGAGAAGGATTGTGAATATTGCATGCATATTGGTTGCTTGCATGGTCTGTTGCTCAGGAGAAATCTGTGGCGCTGCGGCTTCTTGCTCGATTTATAAATACCGTATGAAGTAAGTAAAGTATGGCTCTCCTGGGGAGTCGTTTCTGGGATGCCATGTGTTTCTGATCAAGACATTAGAAAGATTCACTCCCCTGTGAACCCAATCCTCCATTTCAACTTCTGCAACATTGTCAAAATTTCTCCACACTTGGTTAATCATCTTATAGTGTTCTGTCCTTCTTTCCAACTTTCCATTAAAGACATCTTTCCACTAAGTAGTTTCTCAGCAGGCAGACAGCTTGTGAATTTGTGGGCTGGTTTTGGGAAATATCACTCAGAGGTCCTTGGGTCTGCTCTATCAAGAAGAAAGCTGCCCACAGGGACAATTTAAAGAGTGGATTTAAAATCTGTGCTGTTTTTTAGAAGTCTATTATCCTGGACACCCCTGGACACAGTAAAAGGAGGATGTGTTTTCTTCAGTGGAGCTCAAAACCAGCCCTCTTCTGAACTACAGAAGAGGAACCAGAAATCAAACAAAAAAGACAAGGTTCAGAACTGCCAAAAGAGTGTTGTCTGTCATCCATTTCGATTCTGATTTTTCACAATAAACCAAAACAAAAAGGTTCCAACTGGACTGTGGAGTTTTCACAGCCTAGGCAGAGAATCTGATCTCTTCAGCCAGTAACCAGCAACACATGCACTACAGCACACCAGCTCTCGTGATGGGAGAATCTCTTGTGCGGGCGCACTCTGCGGGAAGCAGAAGTCACTTGCGTTAAAAAGTCCCTGACATGTCAGTCCTATATGATGAATGAAATATTAGAAAAGACGACTGCGCATTTGGATATTCAGAGACCGCTTTAAATGAGGGAGCTTCACCCTCATTTCCAGCATGTGTGAGATATGGGAAAGGCGGATGGATAATGTAGTAATATATTTACACACACACACTCAAGAGAACTCCAATGTTTCAAAACAATCCTGCGAGATCCTCAGTGGTTTTTACATTGGTTCTCAAACATGAAGAAGTTGCTTTAAAAATAAAAACAATTCACTCCCTTGCAGACAGCGACACTAAAACCAGAAATACCAACCATGACAGACACACAAAGAAACCCATCATGAAAAGCTGATCAACATCTCAGCTTCACAGCTGCATGCTTTGGGGTAAAGAGAAAACAACGCTCCTCTCCAGACCGGATCTGCTGCCTCCAGCCAGATTGTTTGTCTTGCCACTCAATCAACAGTCAACATTGGTGCTTAGCTAAGTGAAGCTGCTGCATTTCCTGCCATTATGTGCCGTCTCGGCCCATTAGCAACGCGCTGGCACATTGTTCAGTCATCAATCCTTTCTTTGGGATTTTCATTTACCAAAACCCTGGCTGCTTTCCAGTTATTTACTTACACATTTTATTATATTGTCATTATGATTTCTTTAAGTCATTTTCTAGCGTTCTAGCCAGCAGGGGTGGGGCTGGGGCTGGGGAATTGAGATTGTTAAATCCGATAATGTGGAGATAGATGACGTACTGATCCGCCACGAAGAATAAACACATTAGAAAAACGAGGGACGCCACGTAACAAATGTCTTTTTAAAATCGGAACCAATGTGATCACAAGCCAGAAATGATTCATAGTAATCTAGCACCTGGACAGGAGCTGAACCATAGACTGGTTCACACAGGAATGTACAAAGATTCCCACTAACTGCACAAACCTATTTCAACCCTTGCACTCCTGAATTATTTTTGTCGAGCTGAAGACTGCAAAATCAAGTTGTACAATTCAAAAAGGAACTCCTTTATAGAGCACGACAAAAATACATATTTTTGACATCTATTTCTACAGTACCTCCGACTGGAACCTGGGAGTTCTGTGAGGTTCTGACAGCATGCAGCACGTGAACATATGGCACTAAGGGACCTTGAGGCCCCAGCCAGGACTGAAAGGGTTAAGAAGACTTTTCTTGTCAGGCAGCCACTGAACAGCAGCAATGATCCTAAAGGGAAAAGTCCACCTTGAATTTCTAGCACACTCCTAAAAGAAGCGGCACCACGAACTCTGGTCAGCGGGACTGTGCAAGCGCAGGGTTACTGTACAGCTATGGCCAAAAAGTTTAGCATCACCTAGAATTTTAGGATGGAGACACCATTGATTTAAAAATAATTTATATATATATATATATATATATATATATATACAGTACTGTGCAAAAGTTTTAGGCAGGTGTGAAAAAATGCTGTAAAGTAAGAATGCTTTCAAAAATAGACATGTTAATAGATTATATTTATCAATTAACTAAATGCAAAGTGAGTGAACAGAAGAAAAATCTAAATCAAATCCATATTTGGTGTGACAACCCTTTGCCTTCAAAACAGCATCAATTCTTCTAGGTACACTTGCACAAAGTCAGGGATTTTGTAGGCATATAGTCAGGTGTATGATTAAACAATTATACCAAACAGGTGCTAATGATCATCAATTCAATATGTAGGTTGAAACACAATCATCAACTGAAACAGAAACAGCTGTGTAGGAGGAATAAAACTGGGTGAGGAACAGCCAAACTCAGCTAACAAGGTGAGGTTGCTGAAGACAGTTTACTGTCAAAAGTCAGACACCATGGCAAGACTGAGCACAGCAACAAGACACAAGGTAGTTATACTGCATCAGCAAGGTCTCTCCCAGGCAGACATTTCAAGGCAGACAGGGGTTTCCAGATGTGCTGTCCAAGCTGTTTTGAAGAAGCACAAAGAAACGGGCAGCGTTGAGGACCGTGAGCGCAGTGGTCGGCCAAGGAAACTTACTGCAGCAGATGAAAGACACATCATGCTTACTTCCCTTCGCAATCGGAAGATGTCCAGCAGTGCCATCAGATCAGAACTGGCAGAAAACAGTGGGACCCTGGTACACCCATCTACTGTCCGGAGAAGTCTGGTCAGAAGTGGCCTTCATGGAAGACTTGCGGCCAAAAGCCATACCTCCGGCGTGGAAACAAGGCCAAGCGACTCAACTATGCACGAAAACACAGGAACTGGGGTGCAGAAAAATGGCAGCAGGTGCTCTGGACTGATGAGTCAAAATTTGAAATATTTGGCTGTAGCAGAAGGCAGTTTGTTCGCGAAGGGCTGGACAGCGTACGAATGAGTGTCTGCAGGCAACAGTGAAGCATGGTGGAGGTTCCTTGCAAGTTTGGGGCTGCATTTCTGCAAATGGAGTTGGGGATTTGGTCAGAATTAATGGTCTCCTCAATGCTGAGAAGTACAGGCAGATACTTATCCATCATGCAATACCATCAGGGAGGCATCTGATTGGCCCCAAATTTATTCTGCAGCATGACAACGACCCCAAACATACAGTGAAAGTCATTAAGAACTATCTTCAGCGTAAAGAAGAACAAGGAGTCCTGGAAGTGATGGTATGGCCCCACAGAGCCCTGATCTCAACATCCTCGAGTCTGTCTGGGATTACATGAAGAGAGAAGCAACTGAGGCTGCCTAAATCCACAGAAGAACTGTGGTTAGTTCTCCAAGATGTTTGGGCCAACCTACCTGCCGAGTTCCTTCAAAAACTGTGTGCAAGTGTACCTAGAAGAATTGATGCTTGATGCTGTTTTGAAGGCAAAGGGTGGTCACACCAAATATGGATTTGATTTAGATTTTTCTTCTGTTCACTCACTTTGCATTTAGTTAATTGATAAATATAATCTATTAACATGTCTATTTTTGAAAGCATTCTTACTTTACAGCATTTTTTCACTCCTGCCTAAAACTTTTGCACAGTACTGTATATATATATATATATATATATATATATATATATATATATATATATATATATATATATATATGAACATAATTTAGATCTATTATTTAACATCATGTAATCAAAGAAACTACAAAATGATATTGCAACAGTTTTAGCAGCACAGTATTTCACGTTAGATTTTGAAATGATACATTTCTGTCAGTTTCCAGTTATCTGGGGAAACTACAAAGCAGCGTGGAACTCAATGTTAATGTAACATTATTCAGCGGGTTTCATTCAACTGCACAAAGCAGAATGTGTTCATTCTACAGGGGGGATGCAAAACGTTTGGACGCAGCTGCAGAGTTCACACTTACAAGCGGGTGCAGGGCAGCCCTCTTTACGATGGAGATGACCTCCTCTGTGCTGGAGTTCAGGAGGGGGAGGGTGTGGATGTGAGAGTCGGGGGTCCTGGAGAGGATCAGCGCTGGCAGGGAGGCAGTGTACTGCTGGGACCTGACATAGGGAAAACACAGGCTCACTTACAAAAATCACGGGACATTTTGCGTATCAAGGCAGTTTCTGTTTTGTTAAGCACACCGCATTGGAAAAACATTAAGCTCTCTCTTCTCACTCTCTGCTGTCATCAAGCAAAGCACCACAGTCACCTGATCACAGTCATGCAGTTCAAACCTGACTGCTATACAATTATCAGCATCATTACGCAGGGCACTATCGTGGACAGTTCATATTCTTAAAACAATAACCGCGTCCTGTTATAATGCACAAACACGTTTTCAATATCACTCTCTGAAAACGATAACGGACTTACACATTGCAGCAAGCCAAAAACAGAGCACATTCCAGACTGTTCAACATGAGCGAATGAATCAATACTGGGAATCTCTTCCTATAAAGATGGTATTTATTAAGCATGCAACAAAATATGTTTGAAAATCGCACAAAACAGTTACACATTTCATATCACATTAAAACCATTACAATGAGAACTAAGGTTTTAAAACAACAATTTGCCAATGAAATATTAGTCCATACTGACACTATTGAAGGAATCGCACAATACCTGCATAGATTAATTCCGAGTATTGTTACCTAGCCTGGGAAGCAGTCACGTTTCAGTGTGCTGTTACCTTGTGTTTCTCTGAGTGCCAGGGCCCTTGAGCTCAATGGATAAATACTGAGAGCCGAGGGCTCCAGGAGCAGTCTTGTAGTTTCTTTGAATCCGAGAGTGCAAGTAGGGCAGAGCAGGTGGGCAGAGATCAGGGGGCAGAGCAGGTGGGCAGGGATCAGGGAGCGAGGAGCTAATGGTTACAGTCGGCTTTATACTTTTCAAACAAATGGATCATTTTAATTTCCCGCATGAATGGGCCCCCAACCTTGATTTTTCAAATCTCTTGTTTTCTTGAAGCTGATTTGAATCGCTTTTTTTTTCCTTGTTCTTTCATCTTACTGTAGGCTTTGTGCTAAAGCCCACTTCCCTCACTATACTGGCTAATTCAGTTACAGAGACGGGATTGCCTGATCGTTATCGCTAGGCAAAGCTAGACAAATTAGGTTAAAGATTTAATTCAATTTAGGCTTTCTGTTAAAATGTAAAATATCCTCGACATTTGCAATACACTTGTTATGACAAAGACTATATGATCTACAATCAGAAGAAATCTAAATGGCAAGTCAGAATGAAAAAATTGTAACTACCAAGATCCGAGATTTGCATTCTCACATTTATTACAACAGATTTATTTCAATACATTTTATAATCTGTGTGTTTTTATGACCCCTCCGGGAAGCAACCAAGCAGATTTTCACCGCTAGCTCCCAGACATTCAAATTTCCAAGTTCAAAACCCTTTCTTAATACGGGTGGGAAAATGTTTTAGCTTACAAACGACGTATGAATGCTAATGCTAGGCAAAACACAACAAATCACGTGCAGTGGAGAGCAGTCTGCTTTGCAGCAAGTTGTGTTCCTCTCTGATCTGTCCATGAAAGTGGCTCTGAGATGTTAAATAAGTTCCATGTAGTGTAATGTAATGTAATTGAGAAAGCAGGAGGATGTGCTCTATAGTCTTCCCTTCTATTGTGGGAGACAGACAGTGTGTGAATAGCAGAGCTAACATGAAGAGCTAACGGAAAATACGCCGCTGCTATCCTTATAGCAACTGCAAAGAAATACCGAGAAAAAAAAGACAAATAAAAAGAAATCAGACAGTTTTAGCCTAATATCATTGCAATTATATGAATTTGTTATTTGGTACTTCCTTAAGAAGACTCTACAAGCACAGCAGCACCGTTACAGGAGTTCAGATTTGTACCCAGACTCCCGTCACTGGGATTGGAAGAGGAAATTAAGTGAAGTACCACTGGGATGCCTGTGGTTCAGCGAAGATACCAGTCACAAGCTCCCCCCTCAGGGCCAGGCAAGCCTCCTGGAACGCTATGCAGCCTGGAAGAGAAGACAACAGGAGAGGAGATCAGGGGAGAGGACAGGGGATCAGGGCAGGAGGGGAGAGAAGGGGAGAGGACAGGGGATAGGACAGGGGATCAGGGCAGGAGGGGAGAGAAGGGGAGAGGACAGGGGATCAGGGCAGGAGGGGAGAGATAGGGAGAGTAGATCAGGGGAGAGGACAGGGGATCAGGGCAGGAGGGGAGAGAAGGGGGGAGGACAGGGGATCAGGGCAGGAGGGGAGAGATAGGGAGAGTAGATCAGGGGAGAGGACAGGGGATCAGGGCAGGAGGGGAGAGAAGGGGGGAGGACAGGGGATCAGGGCAGGAGGGGAGAGAAGGGGGGAGGACAGGGGATCAGGGCAGGAGGGGAGGAGGTGAGAGTAGATCAGGGGAGATATATACTACACAAATACACTACATATTTTTCCACGGCATATACCTGGATGAGGAGAAGCTGTCTGAAGAAGCTATTTCTCCACGGCATATACCTGGATGAGGAGAAGCTGTGCCAGGCCGTACCACTGGAATCTGAGACTGGGACCCACGCCTTGAGTCACGGGGCCTGGTCAGTACCAGCACAGCGCACTGATGGAATGCCTGAATTGCGTGACTAACGGATCAATGATTTTACACATTCACTGTTTCCACAGGCGATTAAACAAACACACTGGCTTTGGATAACAGATGCTGGTTTGAGTTTCGGAACGAAGCCAGCGGGTTTTGATGTAGGGGAATGAGTAATTGTACATACCGCATTACACAATAACAGCCAGTAATAATAGCTGACATACTGTTCATCGGACGACATGTTTATTTAAACAGTGGACCGCTTCAGACACAGCATCTTATTTAATAGCACTCCTTATAGGAGGGCTGCACCCTTAATATAACACACAGACAGATCAAGCAAACAAGCTTCATTTGCAACACATCCTGACTCGCTTGCTATTCATTTCTTATCTGTTATTTTATCTGAACACCTGATTCTGTCATGCTACTGTGCTGTGGAGGAGAGCCCCAGCCTGACTAGTCCCTGCCTGGCCTGGCAGGGCACCTGACCAGCTTTGGGGTCACTGAAGTGAGACGAGGCGTGGTGGAATACATGACGTTTTATATCCACAAAACTGCTCTAGACTATCTTCTTGGTTTCTTCAGCAACAGCTAGAATTTTGGTGAACCCCAAAGATCCTTTAATTCGAAACAGTCTTCACTTAGGTTTTAAATGGAGGCTTTGTGAGGAGGGACCTCTCTTTATAATCCACTCAAACTACTGTATTAAACACTCAATAGCACTGCTTTTAGAAATACTAAAATTCAATGAGAAAAGTTTGAAAAGTCTTTTTCAATGTCTTCAAATGTCATAAACAACTACCCACGTTAACATGTTTACTCTGTTTATTCTACATGACCAAACAATAATCCCAGGTAGAAATATAGATACAGACTAGAGAACTTTTATTTTTCAAACGAATAGGGCCAGTAAAAAACGTTGTTTAAAATACAAGAATAAATGATAGAATGAAGTGTAACAGTAACTCGATCAGTGCTGTGGTAGAATTACAATAACACAGATGTGCCAAGGTTCAACTGCAGCTACAATTACACTGGAATTGAAATGAATTCTGAGTCGCACGATTGCATGGAATTGAAATGAATTCTGAATTGCACGATTGCATTGGAATTGAAATGAATTCCGAATTGCACGATTGCATTGGAATTGAAATGAATTCCGAATTGCACGATTGCATTGGAATTGAAATTAATTCTGAATTGCACGATTGCATTGGAATTGAAATGAATTCTGAATTGCACGATTGCATTGGAATTGAAATGAATTCTGAATTGCACGATTGCATTGGAATTGAAATGAATTCCGAATTACACGATTGCATTGGAATTGAAATGAATTTTGAATTGCACGATTGCATTGGAATTGAAATTAATTCTGAATTGCACGATTGCATTGGAATTGAAATGAATTCTGAATTGCACGATTGCATTGGAATTGAAATTAATTCTGAATTGCACGATTGCATTGGAATTGACCCCAGGTCTGCTGCACACCACCGGTACTCCATGTAGCAACTGCAATGCAATTTGGAATTATAACTCGTAATGTTATAATGTAATGTTGTCTTTGCCAGACATGATTCTCAGTAAGTACATAACCCCAAACTACCAGCACTCCATAATATACAAACCCACATCAAAACCCGGTCTAGATCTTTTTTTAATTTTGTATTTATCCAGCTGGAATGTCAACTAATATAATTTAAAGCACTGAAGAGATACTGTATAAACAAAACATAATTGGGCTTCATTATTTCAGGCAGCAGCACAGAGGCATCATCCAAATCAGCATTCTGTTTAACTGTGTAGGTGAAAGGAGCCGTTCAGTAACCCAGTTTGAGAACAAAACACATTACTGACCATTACTGCAGGGCTTGACCTGCAGCAAAAACAAACAAGGGAAGAACACAAATACCTTGGTCACAGCGAGCAGGGGGTGCCAGGGATAACGAGTCTAATGCTAGCGATGCTGTTTTTGAACAGGTTCCTCAGTACCTGGCTCCAGTCTGGAGTTGAACAAACCCAGGACCAGCGCTGGGGTGTGGGGGGACAGGCTGCGGGACAGGTCCCCTCGGAGGAAGGACTCTGCTTCGTCCTCCGAGGACAAGCGCAGCGGGGCTGGCATCCTGCTCCTGAAACCACGAAGAAACAACAAGACCTGAAACCCCCCTTACAAAACTTCATCTGGGTATTTTTTACACAGTGTTGTTTGCAGTTTTAACTCACTTTTCCTCATGATTATACTGTGCAATGTTCATTAATATGCTTTAACCTTGCTATTCTTTACAATGCTTTCACTGTAATAAAAAAAAAAAATTGTGATCGGGATTTCATTTCTTACAGTAGATAAAGATACACACGGGTGGAAGCAGCTGTGCTGGCAGTTTGAGGTCTATTTTACAGAGCTATATAAAGACCTGGGTCTTCACTAAAAGCAAGAGCACTTAGGAGAGAAACGAGACAGACCTCAATCATTCACACCGGAAATGGGAGCTAAATATGTTTTACAAAGATAAAGGATGGAATTAGGAAAGCCGCGCTGATAAATGCATCAGTGCCCTCAATGCAGTCCGATCGCTGCAGAATAATATCAGACATCTCCCAGCGCTTATTAGCTGGAGAGAGGAAAAACAGAGAGGGAGCCAGGCTCCATTACTGAGACGCCACAGGCTTCAACACAAGCACAAGAACAAGAACAACAACATCTTCATCGTGGATTAATATGCTGAGTAACAAACCTTAAAAGGAGGCCAAGAAGGAAAGCAAACTAATATAAATATAGAAGCGATTGGTTTTATCGCGCTAATCTCGTTGTTACAGAAGCAGTGCCTATAAGTCAACACAGTCCATGCCTGTCACTACAAAGCACACTGAGGCCTGCCCTGCAGTGCTTTTTATAGTGCAAATGTATTCTGTGAACAGTACACTTATTAAACTTGTTGTTGCAGTGCCTGTAAATCACCAGACTCCACTATTGTTGTTTCAAACGACGCGGTATATGACTTTGTACCGGGAGCTCTGTACTGCTGTGCTATTAATTGTGGAGAGGGGTGGGGGAGGGAGGGCAGACATTCTGTAAACAGTACACTTTTAAAACTTTTTTTTTTTTTTTGCTTAGGTCAGTAATATAACAGTTATGTGCCCGCAAGCTCAAAACGTAAAGCCATGTGAGGCCAGACTTCCTCAAAACAGACAAGTGCAAATGCATCCTCAGCGCACAGGAAACAGCTGGTAAGAATGGAGCCAGAGTCACACTGCTTGGATATTTCACACCCAGGGCTTCCACACAATAAACCACAAAAACTAAATGTAATCATGGGGTTGTGACTGAGTCCAGCTTTGAATTCTTTCACTTTGGTATTTTTTCATTTTGCGCTGGTTGTATATTTTTATTATTGTGGGTGGGTGCGTGCCAGTGTGTTTCAGCTGTGTAGGGGAGTCAGGTACAGTTTAAACAGCACTGCTGGTGTGAATGGGAACTCATGCTGGTTGATGATCTCCCGTCTGGTTTTGCTCTCCCACACACACCTGTTTGAGTGAATGCAATCAAAACCACAATGTTATCCACCCTGTTATTATTTATTAGTTCAATCGTGGCTGGCTGAGGGGGTTTTCTTAGGTGCAGCGAAGCAATGGAGACTGAGAGGCGAGGGCCACTGCGTGTGATTAAAAATGCTGACAAAGTAGCAGAGTTTATCGAAGGCCATCGGACTTCACTGTTTCACAACGGCTTCTTTTTACTCTACTGAATGTGAAATTCCAGTCCTGCAGTCAGTGGTAAGCATTGTAAACCATAACAAGGTATGGTAAGGTATATTAATAAACGAGGCACACGAGGGTAAGCTATGTTAAATACACAGTATAACCCTGGGAAAAGCATGGAGGAAAACCACAACAATACCATGAAAAACACAGTGGCACGCGTTTAAAGGTCCTGCCCACGATGTTTATTAATATGAAACAGTACTTCATAGAAACAAACTCACTGCCTCCAGCTTTGTATTCCTGATTCATCAAAAGGAATGAAGATTTCCATTGTACTTTTACCCAAGAAAGTCTTGTAAAATAAGAAGCTGAATCTCATCGAGAGAGAGAGAGCGAGACACACACACACACACACACACACACACACACACACACACACACACACACACACACACACACACACACACACACACACACACACACACACACACACACACACACACACACACACACACACACACACACACACACACACACACACACACACACACACACACACACACACACACACACACACACACACACACACACACACACACACACACACACACACACACACACACACACACACACACACACACACACACACACACACACACACACACACACACACACACACACACACACACACACACACACACACACACACACACACACACACACACACACACACACACACACACACACACACACACACACACACACACACACACACACACACACACACACACACACACACACACACACACACACACACACACACACACACACACACACACACACACACACACACACACACACACACACACACACACACACACACACACACACACACACACACACACACACACACACACACACACACACACACACACACACACACACACACACACACACACACACACACACACACACACACACACACACACACACACACACACACACACACACACACACACACACACACACACACACACACACACACACACACACACACACACACACACACACACACACACACACACACACACACACACACACACACACACACCCACACCCACACACACACACACACACACACACACCCACACACACACACACACACACACACCCTCACACACACACACACACAGACACACACAGGCAGGCTCACTCACAATCGGATGAAGCTGTGCAGGCTCTCTGTTCCCAGCATGCTGTTGTAGCGTTGCGGCCGCTCGCCGGGGCTGAAGAGCATCACCGTGGGAATCTGGCTGGCGTTCTGATTGGTGCACACCTCCGTCCAGTCGCCACAGTTCATGAGGGCCAGCGACACATCCGCCTCGTCTAGGAGAGACAGCGTACAGAGGAACACAGTCACACCTCAGCCTCGCTACACAGCCAGCAGGGTATGCTGGAACACCTTTCCAATCTGCAGCCCCGTTTTCAGCAACTGTATCCATCACCATGAAGATCAGCTGCACACATCCCACTGTTCAACTGGGATGGAAATAAGACTCCTATTGCATAGCACTTTCATCCATTCCAGCTTTTAATATGTGCTTCATTATCCCAGGTGCATCGGTGTGTCTGATTAAATTTCTAGTAAAACCAGGACTAGCTGAAGCTGCTATGCAATGGGAGTCTTATTTCCATTCCTGTTCAGTAACAAAACAAAACCAGGTTCAAACTATGAAAAAACTGTTTGCTGCACAATAAGTTATAACAGCAACTCCCCCAGGTTGAATCGATAAACAGCGATGGAAAAATAAAAACTGCACTTTACCTCCCTTTAAATGTTAATTAGTCGTTGTTAAGCTATCTCTGCATCCTAATCAAGAGAAAACTACTAATTAAAGACTGCATTTAAGATCATTTCTCTCTTTGCTACAAATCAAGGAGATTTGAAATGCTGGACTTGCTATCAGTGTGCACTCCGGACTGGGTATGTAATGCTGAAAAGGAAATTGGTCAGGACAACGCTGTTAAACGGGTGCAAATGAAAAATTAAAATTAAGCAAAACACAATCAGGCTCAGTCAAGATATGAAGGTAAAAACAAGGGACATTGTTTTGTAATTAACAGCTGTTTCTGAGTTTAATTAGGAAACAGAATTGGCTCAAAATAAGTTTAAAAGGGAAGTCATGTTATCAAAAATAAAACCTGAAAAAAGTGGTTAACCCTATTTATATTATAAAAAAAACACAAGAGCAGTGATCAATTACAATAATTACACTGAAAGGCCAATGGGAATAGTCTCCAACAGAAACGCCAGAGCCTGCTGTCAGAATTGTGCTTTCATAACGATTCAATCTCAACCTGCCCTCCCGTTAAACTGTGGGTCCACAACTGCCGGATGATTTATTTACTGCGTTGGGGTGGAAGACTTGCAATAGAAATTGTTAGAAGCAGTATTATTTTCATTGGCAAACACTGGTTCCACAGAAGTGATGTATTCTACATCCAAACCCGGGATTATAGTCCAAACTAATTACAACCTTAAGCATTCACTCAGAGCATATATTGTAAGTTACACATTAAACAGCTATTATAAACCTCTTAAGTCCCTAACTGAATCGAGACTTTCTAAATGCGGAAATTAAAGAATGTGAAGTTATTATTATTATTATTTATTTCTTAGCAGACGCCCTTATCCTCTCGCTCGGTGCATTGATATTCTAGTGGTTTTTAATGGCGTGGGATATCTGCGTTTTAACATTGCTGCTCTTTCAGTCCTCACAGATCATGCGTAACTGTTAGGCTCTCAGCAGGGCTGAATTTAGAGACACTGAAGGAAACTCAATGACAAGCGTTTCGACGCAAAGTCTTTTTTTCAATGTCTTTCTTTTGCACTGTGTAACCCTGTGTGGTGATACTTCCTTACATCACGACACAGGATCAAAAGCATGAGAGGCAGCTGCTCGTAAATCACCAAGTGATTGCTGAATGATCAATACACGCGATTTACACAGTGGCTATACAGGTATACATACCTGCGATGCATATAGTAATGCGACATCAGTGACAAGTCATAAACCTATACCCACTTAACAGTATGCTGACATAAAAAATAAAAGTCTGTTCAGCCAATCCGAGTGGTACGCAGGAGAACTGTATCCAATCAAAATACTGTAAGGAAGCCCCAGTCACATGACACACATACAACCAATCATGCTAGTGCTATCACTGAAAAGTGGGCGTTGCCTTCTCTATTACTGATAATTTTTTTAAAGTCCAATTGTGGAGTTTAATAAGACATGCAAACAGTTACCGAAGAATTGATTGACTTTGGCTTGTGGGTATCCAATTATACTTCATCTAATATGACATTAGTGTAAATGGATATTAAAGTAATCCAAACAAGCTAAGCCAGCAGCTGTGTAATATTTGCAGAACCCTTAGAACACTTTCAAAGTAAATCATCATGTAACTTCATAAACAAAGATGAAACAAATAAAGCTTTATTAAAAAAAAAAAAACATTGCTCTTTGGAGGACTTCTAATGAACAACAAAAATGCAATTATAAGAATAAGATGCTTTTCCATCAACAACAAAAATCAATAACTGCAATAAAAAGAAATTGCCTTCAGACCTGTGAGAACATGAAAGTCGTTGCAGCTAACAAAATAATCTCCGGTTATCGACTTTGATTCATTACATATTGTTCTCAATAATTACAGCTTTGACAGAAACGTGTGTTGTGATATCTGGTACGGACTGAGGTTAAAGACATCTGTTTCTTGGTCATTTCGCCTGCCGTTCGGGAGGACTGAAGACTAACGGCTGACCTCCATTCCTGCTTTCTGTCATGCAAAATCACCTTGGATGTGACCAAGCTACTGAACCTGCAGTCGAGACAGGGCCATGCAGAGTGATGAGGAAAAGTACCCTTATAAAAAAGCCTCCCATGGTGAAAGCACAGTGTGATACAGCATAGTGAAAGCAAGGTAATACATAGGTAAGCACTGTAATGACCAGAGAGAAATGGTAAAGCACATTAAAAAACATGGCACAACTGTGGTAAACTAGGCTAAATGCACAGTAGAACCATGGAAAAAACATTGGAAAACTGCAGAATGTCTGTGAAGAAATACCATGGTGAACTTTTAGAAGGGTAGCCCCAGCAGATTTGCAACCTAAACCTGGTGGGAGCACAAAGGCAACTCGGCACAACCAGGTTTCAAACACCGCACTCCAAACTGCAGTACTGCTACTAGGGGAGGCACTGGGGACTGCAAGCCAGACTTCTGACCTGGATGCAGAGTGCTCGAGTAAACAGGAGCTTAATTCACATCACAATCACCCCAGTTAACCGTCAAGAATTTCCACGACGTTCAATCGGAATTCTCTGAACTAGGCTGGTTTGGGAAATCAAGCTGATTATACCCAAGATAATATGACCTGCACTTTAGTATACACAGAGAGGAGAGAACATACAGTAGGGTTCTGTATCTAAACTATGACTCGTGAGGTGCAAGAAACTCCCTTTTGATAAATAGCCCTTCTTGTGTAAATACATTTGTGATCTGCTGCCAGTCTCGATCATGCACACGATTTGTTTTTACATGCTAAATATTTGCTCCAGTAAAATGACCTTCTTCCCAGACTCTCACGCCACTCTGTATTGATTCAGTGGAAGTTTCCTTCCAAGGAATGATTTGTTGTCCCATTATTAACATTACCCAGGACTATTAAACAGCAATGCGTTTAGAAATCTTAAAAGAAACGTAATAAAATAACCAAAGATTATACTGCGCATTTACAGTAAATGAATGAAAATCCCATGCTGGCTATTAACCCCTCGGTGACACATGCAAGTCATGACTCCACAAGCCCAGTGATTTGGACATGAATACAGTCTCCTCCCGCCCCCTCAAACACGTTTAACTTGCAAACATTTAAGGGGACGGGAGAAAGTTTTTTTTTTAATTTTTTATCCACCCCCGAAACAAACTTATTTCACAACGAAGGAAACACACAAGAGTAGAGATGAGGGCAAAGATGAGGCAAGTTCTGTATGTGGCTGAATGAACTGCCAACAGTTCCCTACCTTGCAGCATGCTGGCTACTTCAAGGTAAGACTGCATGAAGGCCATGGACACGGCATCCCCTGCAGGTCAAAGAGAGAAACAGCAGCTTCAGTGCCACCACATCCTTCACTATTCCACTGTGTACTGTGGAGGCTGATTTCCCAGGTTGGGTGTTTTACTCTGCTGCCATACGGTACCAATTCAAAATTGAAAACTGTGGAAGTTTTCTCCCAATTTGGAATGCCCAATTATTTTTAGGCTCAGCTCACCGCTACCACCCCTGCGCTGACTGGGGAGGGCGAAGACGAACACACGCTGTCCTCCGAAGTGTGTGCCGTCAGCCGACCGCTTTTTTTCACACTGCGGACTCACCATGCAGCCACCCAAGAGCTACAGCGTCGAGATGAGATGAGGTTAAAAGCTCTGTAACCACGAATGCAGACGAGCCCGGCTCTTTTGCATTGTGGTTAAGACTCTCGCCTGCGGTGTGTGGGGCCGCCAGCTTGCGCCCAACCTCTGCCCTGTTATGCCGGCAAACCTCTTTGCCGTGTCGTGCCCCCCTCACGACAGATTACTGTTTCGATCGCCCTGGTGGAGCACTGATTTCAGTGCAGTGGCTGGCTGGCTGGCTGACCTGAAGGAATTTGTACTTACAACTATTGTAGAAGAGCACTACCGTGTGGCCTGCTGCTGCCACTGCAGTGCTGAACGTCTGAGCCGTCAGTGCTGGCACAAGGTGGGACTCCAGGTTCACGCTCCTGTCTCTGTACACAGACTCAGACACCTCGTCATCCAAAACATCTGTGAAAAGAGCAGCATTCACCTTTTAGAAAAACTGTGAAGAGACAGGGCTTTGCTGTAAAAGCCCATTATAAATCTGGCTCTGTGAGTGGAAAAGCTGCATGACCATTTTGTGCCTTGAATAAATTCAAACTGTGGAATAGTGATGCATCTGGGGGTGGTCCAGACCCTGCAGACAGCATTCTTATTCTATTCATGCTTTCTTCAATTGTTTAATTTCGATTTTGTATTGACATTATTATTATTATTATTATTATTATTATTATTATTATTATTATTATTTATAGTTACTTTGTAATTTTTACTACTTCTTGGTATTGTTGGTAATTTGTATTTCTGTTTAAACTGACATGTAAGCGCTTTGTGATACTGTGGTGTGAAAGGCACTACATAAATAAAATAAATGGAATAATGTATTCACCTAAAACAGACCAGTGCTCCTCCTCCTCCTCCTCCTCCTCCTCCTCCTCCTCCTCCTCCAGCTCCAGCCTCACCCTGTCCCCCTCTGTGAAGAGCCTCACCACCCCCTCTATGTCCTGCAGGGTCAGGTATTTCACACGGGAGCCCTGCAAGAGCGAACACACGGCTTTCAAAGCACACAGCTCCAGGTTTGGTTCCTCACCCCTAACTGAGAATCACTCTCTAGCCTTGCGGGAACACAGCTGCCCATGCGTGGCTCGGCACTGCAGACCAATGCCTTACACAGACACCGTCACCGCATGTGCAGCGTGCAACATGCCTTGCGAAACATGGCGAGCAGGACCTACCACAGTGCATTTCATTAAAAACGAAGGCTACTGAATTCATAAAACTGAGAGCGGATGTTTTTAAAGGTCTTCACCCCCAATCCCTGTATACAGGACTTGTTTGACCTGCGTGGCAATGACCTTCACTACCTCCTTTGCGTGTGAGAGACTGACAGCATCACCTCAGTGCCTCTCTTCCTGTGCCTGCAGATGGATGCCAAGCGTACAGGGGCGTGACCGTGCCCAGGGGGGGGGGAGCTCACCTCTGCTGGCAGCCGGTATGCAACGTTGTGTCCTGCAGGAACATTCACCCCCGGGTGATCCCTGTCGAGACATGGAGAAAACAATCACTGCACTCTGAAAAACACTCATCTCTTCATTCGTTCACACAGGCGCTGCGTGGAACTTTAAACAGACAGACAGACACTGAGATACACACACATACAGGCAGGCAGATGCACACACATACACAGAGAAAGAGACACACCCGACACACACGCCCAGACCCAGAGAAACACACAGACACTCGCAGACAAACACACACCACGACACAGACACAGGCACACACACAGACAACGCTACCTGTGCACCAGCACCACCCCCGCCTCTCCCCTCAGACTCCAGGCGACAGACTCCGCCGTGCTCCTGTCCAGCGCGAGCGTCTCTCTCTGAGTGAACAGGAAGAGCACGGGGGACTGGAGATGGTTGTGCACCGTCTTCACATCAGCAGGATCTGCAGAGACTTCCGTCTGAAAGGGGGAAGAAAGATAACATTACCGCCTCTTACACACTCAGATCACAATCTTTTCTAAACCATTTGAGAAATGAGAACAGATTTTAGTTTTTGGATATTGAATTTGGTTTTCATCACTCTAGTCCAACATTCAACTGGAAAGTATCAAAAAGTAACTGCAATATCCATTTTGCACAGAAGGGGACAGCAAAGCACTACAAATTATTTTGATCAACCTGAGCATTTGAGACATTCTAAGAAGAGGCATAGTGCACGATAAAAATTACAACTTCTGATTATTTGTGAAAAAAAAAACACAAAATGATGGGTCGAAATGATTGTTGCAATCTGGTTACATCGCTGATGCAAATCCAGCTTAAGAAGCTAGACTGCACAGCCTTGTTTCATTAACGTGACAGGTTCAAGTGCGGAGGATATAATCACCAGGAGCGGCGCGTCCATGAGTTTGAGGAAGGTGTAGATCTGCACCGTGCTCAGGGGCTTCTTCAGGGCGCTGTGGTGGCAGGGCTCCCACCTCCTGGACACCAGCTTGCAGTGGAGGAACCAGAGTCCAGCGCTCAGCTTGCCCGGCTCCTCAACACTGCACAGCACAAACAGCACAAACACACGGTCAGGACAACTGGACCCCACGCACAAGGGGCAGGAATTAGAGCGACACACACAATCTGGAGATCAATAGCTTGCTTCCGGTTTAGCAAATGATTTTCGAACAGGATAAACCAGACGTTGAATATTTACAAATACAAACGGAGAATAAGCCAGTAATATAGATATGGAATATGTACAGCTTGTACATGCTTGATATATTATATTGCTGTATTGTTTACTCTGTTTTATTGGAGTATTGGACTAATTTGGTCTCTCTTTGCATTGGTGCTTGCACTCTTGAGACCTGTGCTGGCTCTGGCCAGCAGAAAGTGAACAAACTAAACTAAACTGGAGTTTACATGAAGGGTCGCTATGGGAACTTTCTCAATAAAACCCCAGGGCTAACACAGAACGTATTTAACCTGGAACATTTACAATGAAAACCTCCCACGGATTCCCGGGGGGATGGCAGAAATCAAATCCGGTTCACTACCCTTTAATAAGCGTCACTACCCTCTTCACCTGATTAATGAATCAATTTCCATTGGTGGTCGGGCTAAACGTGTTTGAGGCTTTCGGTCTGCGACTGGTAATCGATGCTTGGGTTGAGTTAGCAATCGCCAAATGATTAGAAGGCACTTCAGAAGGTTTTCTGCGATGAGGGAGACGTATTGTACTCGGCACACTGCTCCTGTGGTTTACCATCGTGTGAAGTCATGTATTGGATCAGTAAGGCGCTATGGAGCCATGCTGATCTCCAATGCTCTCAGTGCCACCCCCTCTGTACAGTGCATGCTCTGTGTACTGGAGCCTCTGTCTGCTGGTGCAGAAGCCAGGCCTCTCGCCCCCCGCAGTGAAGCAGAATGACTCGCTCACTCACCCCACGTGCTGCAGCACCGTCCCTCCCATCGTCAACACAAACTGGTACTCGGCTCCGTAGACAAAAGCGGCTTCCATCACTGCCCTGTGCTCTGGAGGAGGAACACAAATACAGATCAGAGAGAGGGGGGCGCCAAGCAGCATCCTGACACCAGGAGCAGCAGCAGCAGCACTGTACTGGGAGCGAGAGAAGCACAGGAACACAGACAAGACGACTCCCACTGCAGAGCAGCTTGCCAGCTTTACTGTGAGCCTCATTCACACCTCGGAGTTACTACACCTGAAAACCACAGGCTGAGGTCATTGCAAAGCCTGAAATGGCTTCAACTGCAATGCCCCGTTACCCGTTACCCTGGGTGGCATGGATTTGAAATGTGTTTCTGCTGGGTTTCGTATAGTTTTTTGTGTCCCCCCTGGTATTCAGTACAGCTTGGAGGTTTCTGCTGGGTTTCGTATAGTTTTTTGTGTCCCCCCTGGTATTCAGTACAGCTTGGAGGTTTCTGCTGGGTTTCGTATAGTTTTTTGTGTCCCCCCTGGTATTCAGTACAGCTTGGAGGTTTCTGCTGGGTTTCGTATAGTTTTTTGTGTCCCCCCTGGTATTCAGTACAGCTTGGAGGTTTCTGCTGGGTTTCGTATAGTTTTTTGTGTCCCCCCTGGTATTCAGTACAGCTTGGAGGTTTCTGCTGGGTTTCGTATAGTTTTTTGTGTCCCCCCTGGTATTCAGTACAGCTTGGAGGTTTCTGCTGGGTTTCGTATAGTTTTTTGTGTCCCCCCTGGTATTCAGTACAGCTTGGAGGTTTCTGCTGGGTTTCGTATAGTTTTTTGTGTCCCCCCTGGTATTCAGTACAGCTTGGAGGTTTCTGCTGGGTTTCGTATAGTTTTTTTCAGTTCCTGTCCCTCTGTTGCAGACACTGTGTGTGCATGGCTCTCAGCGAGGGTGTACCTGCTGTTCCCAGTGCCTGAACGTGAGCCAGCACCACGTCCGCTCGCCCCTTCACTGCCTGCTCGATGTTCTGCAGCTCTGCGGGGGTCTGCACGTACTTCACCTCGTGGAACAGAAGAGCGCTGCAGTCAGAGCAAAGCATACAGACCGTGTATAAAAACCAGCCCCCAGGCACACCGAGAGGCAGGCATCCTGCACGGCTAGAATTAAGACTCCCATTGCACAGCAGTATGATCCACTCCTGTTTTTACTATGAGCGGGAATAAGACACACACATGAGCTTGTTACCTAAACACTGTGGCCAATCAAGCTTGTAGTAAAAGCTGGAATGGGTGAAACTGCTGTGCAATAGGAGCCTTATTGCCATCCCTGCTCATTAGTTGTTTTCGTCTATTGATACCACTGGCCCCTGCTGTTAAGAGTTTTACAAAGGGCTATACAATGCAAACTGCTTAAGTATTTTTAAAAAATTACTAAAGGAAACAGAATTTTCAAGTCTAAACTAAACCAGTAGGACCTGCCTTTTTTATAAATGTTCTGCAAATGACATGCAGTATCTTTCTAAAATCCGCTAAAAGTCTGCTCAAGTCTGCTTAAAGATTTTAACAGAATTCATTAAAGGTCTACCACTTCCAAGACTAGGCTTCTTTGGAAACGGGCCAAGCAGAGCCAAGAGAAATCCATGTGCTGTAGGTACTCACAACAGCATGTGTGCTACAATGGCATTCTGGTCGAAAACCGTGTCTGTGGCGAAACTTCGGAGCATCACCCCACCTCTGGAAGAAAACAAGATTTCAACTTTTACACTGAAGAGACACGAAGAGGGTTATAGACTGGTTATCCACTGCACAAGCACATACAGTTTTCTTAGGTTCTTCTGTATTTCAATGCACGAGGGAAATGTCATTTTAACACGATTGCAAAGCATTGCGTTACCTACCTGAATAAATACACTTTCTTTAAGACTTTTTCAATTGTACAATATGTTGGTACTTTCTCCTTGGCACAATTCACCTGCAAAACAAGAATGAATCAATGAATGAATGAATGAATGAATGAATGTCCATCTATCTGTTAACCATTCTAAGCTATTTTAATGTGTAATCGTGGAGGCTACACTTTGTTGTTGAATAGATTTTGTCAATACTGTTGAAGAAAATAATACTTTCTTAATTGCATCACCTCAGCTGCATAGCAATCCACTTCAGGGTCAAAAAGTTAAGAGCTCCCTTCACTTGTGAGTAAAACCTTTTATAACTCCCTAGTGACCCTATAAAGCAATGTGGGAAAGGCGTGCAGAACTGAAAACAATACTGGATTCCAGGGGGAAGGCTGGATTCAAAAGGGCAAGCATCAGTCACCAACATTGGCTGGGTACCTTAGCAACCAAGATGCCATAATCCCCCAGCACCTCCACCGATTTCTCTAACTGCTCGAGGAACAGGGCGATGGTCGGGTTGACTGAAAAACAAACAAGAGGTCAATTCAGATCCACACAGCAACTTTACATCTCATTCAGATGCCCTGCTGGAATGAGCATGCTAAGCCAGGGGCTGCTAAAGCATTGGCAGCTCATTTAAAACCATGTAAGCAGCGTTTTATATTTAGACAGCACTTCTGAATCCTCACGTGGCAGTTTGAAATGAGAATTCACTGTTAGTGGAATTTATTTGGGTTTAACTGCTAGGATTCCCTTGAAAAGTTGCAGATCTATAATATGCATGCAATTATATGCAGGGATAGAATTAAGACTCCCATTGCACAGCAGTTTGATCCACTCCTGTTTTTACTATGAGCGGGAATAAGACACACACATGAGCTTGTTACCTAAACACTGTGGCTAATCAAGCTTATAGTAAAACCTGGACTGGATGAAAGTGCTGTGCAATAGGAGTCGGATTCCCATCCCTGTTGAGTGCTCCTGGGTGTGCAGGGTGGGTTTGTTTGCTTGCTTTTGATGTAGATCCTTGTTTGAGTCTTACTTCCATTTCTGATATGCATGTGTTATTTGTCATACTTGTGGTATAACTATTGATTAATGTCAGCTCCAATTACTTTATTTATGATGAATGATTTACATCCAGAGTGACCAAAGCAGCTAAACACACTACAGTTGGTCCCCATGTAAATGTGGGGCATGCAATCTGAAGCAATGCAGCTTCCCATGATTGCACGGTTATACCATTCCCACCTCCTATTAAAAGAGGCAGTGACTTGAGTCACCACCTTTACCTGTAACACACGATCTCGCTCACCTGCATTGCCAAAATAAATGAAAGAAGCCTTCCCGGAGTCCAATACTTTGATAAAACCGTTTGATGTTAATTCTGTGAGCTGTGAGCCGGTCTCTGTGCTGCCCTGCAGCCCGGTCACACGCAGCAGCAGCAGCAGCAGCAGCATCGAGAGCACTGCTTGTCTGGTCATGTTTAATCGGTGGATTGGCACTGCTGAAAGACAGCAAACACTCTTTAAAAAAATACATACCTTTAAAAAAAAAAACAAGCTTTGCAAATTAAGTAATGTTTTGTTCTTGTAGAAAAATAAAAAAATAAACAAAACAGAGATGTCTAATTTAAAACAAATTACCATTTAATAAAGACAAAAGGAACCCGATTTAACATAAAAACACGATTTAAAAAAAAAAAAAAACGCCTCCAGTCATACCTCCAAATCCAGAAAGGTCAGCTGTGTGGAATAGTATACCGGGGATCCGATTGTGCATCACCCCCTGAGGGTTTTAAACACCGTTTATATTGATTATCTATTGATTCGCGTTAGCAGCGGTGATGAATGGCCAGTGATCGTGTTTTCTTCAGATTTGCACACTGTTGGGTTATATTTATTATACCGGTCAAGTCTGTGAACAGTACATTACACGTGTACAATTTAAGCGGAGTCATAAATAACAAAATGTAATTTACAGTGAATACTGCTGTGTTCTCCATCGCATAACGTGACATACAACTTCAATACAGTTTTCAGGAAAAACAAATCGTTATCTACTGCAGTTAACACAATGCTGGTAAATGTAGATGTAGTTATGATTTATTTAAATGCATGTGATACACACGCTACTTACTTGCAATCCCACACGAATACGAGCTCAAAGCCCCGCTTGCATGCTTCAACCTGACTTCCTGCAACACTGGCCAATCAATGACGAAAAGCAGGCGTTTAATACACATGGCGAAAGCACCCAATCAGAACGGGTCAGGGAACATAATAAAGGCGGATCCAGGAAATGTGACATCTGAACTAACCAATGGTTTCGCCTCTGTCTGCGTGAGGCAACAGAGCTGACATTATAGCAAGCCTATCAGCGATTGAACTAATTGAGGGCGGGATCTTTCGGGACCAATAGGAAGGCGAGTAGAGACCGCAGGTTAAAAGCAGTCTTTACAGAGCGGAGGGTTTCTAGAAACTGCCGCCATTGCGGCTCGTTAGAGAGTCAGTCGCTTTGTAGTTTATAAATCTATGGAGCCAAAATGGCTCACAAGTACGCAGTTTCTAAACAGGGTCCTTTTTTTTTTGTGTAGAGGGGCGGTCCCAAGACTACAGTCTCTCTCAGCTGATTCCACCCCCTCTCAGTTGTTTTTTTGCAGAAGGAGCTGCTTTGCGGGGAGGTTGGGGGGGTAACACAGAAGAGATTTTTTTTTTTTGATTTTTTAATTTCTCTGTATTAAATTATAACCTTCTTTCTGCGTGTTGAGATTCCCCATCCATCTCTCTTTTTCTCTCTTTTTGTTTGTTGCAGTTTAAAACGTCGTCGTCGTTGTTGTTTTTTGTTGCTGCTGCTGTGTTGTGAATCGTTTTGTTGTTTTAAATAATACTGCTAAGTTGTTTGTTTGTTTTTTTTTTAATTTCCACAAAAACAAAAACAAAAAAAAGCCTTTAAATTGAAAAAAAAGTTAAGGCCTCTTCGTTTTTAAACAATAGCCGTTATTAGTTGTTGTTGTTTTTTTAAAGCTGTATGACTATGTTGTTTACCGACACCCAGGTCAGTTTGAGTGTTTTGACATCATCCGTGACTGACAGCACCGATGAACCCGTCCGAGCCGCTGTCCCTCCGTCGGTGGCGCTGGGGTTGACGGTGGTCTACACCACCCTCTACTCGCTGCTGTTTGTGTTTGTTTACATGCAGCTCTGGTTGATACTGCATTACGGCCACAGGCGCTTCAGTTTCCAGAGCGTGTTTTTGTTTCTTTGCCTGCTCTGGTCCGCGCTCAGGACTACACTTTTCTCCTTTTATTTCAAAAACGTCTCCCAGGCTAACCAGTTGCAGCCCGTCCCTTTCTGGCTGCTCTACTGCTTCCCCGTCTGCTTGCAGTTCTTCACCTTGTGTCTGCTCAACCTTTATTTTGCTCAGGTAAGTGGTGTGAAGTCTTCTGTGCATAGCACTGTGTGCGCTGTTATCCGAGCCAGTGCTGGAGGAGGGAGGAATACATACTGCAATAATAATAATAATAATAATAATAATAATAATAGTACATTCTTTACCCCTTTAGTTGATTGGCAAAATACTCAGCAGTAAAATGAAAAATGCCCCATTAGTTTTTGGAGTACTTGCGCGATAACCAGTGCTTCGATGATTTGGGTGAAAGGCGCTGTGTGTGTGTGTTTTATGTACCATGTTTCACCCCAGAGGTTAAGGGTTAATAATGTAATACATTGTAGTGGTGTTTTATGATGACGTGAAAGTCACGATGTCATATCTGTTTTTAAAAAGTAATAATGTTCAGCAGTGATAACTGATTTCCACAAGAGGAAACGATGCCTTCAGTGTCGCATGACCGTGAAACAATTGACTTGTTACTCATTTGCCCAGTTGCAACACATATGATTGACTGGGAGCCGAGAGACGCATTGATTCCACTAGTCACGTGACAGATGTCATTTCTTCCTTCCTGAACTAGACCAGGAAGACTTCCATTGCACAGCAGTGTCATCCATTCCAGGTTTTAGGACAAACTTGATTAGCTACAGCATATAGATAACCAGGTCAGGTGTGTCTTATTAAACTCGTAGTAAAACCAGGAATGGCTCAGGCTGCTATGCAGTGGGAGTCTTTATTTCCATCCCAGCATAGGCTCGCCTTTTGTAATCTTACAGAACAAGCTCTACTACAAATAATCAATGATGGCTACAGGGACAGAGAGCATGTCACTTTTTCTCTGTACCTAAAGACCACTAGATTGTTTCACAAGTGTGGTAAATGGATTCTGTTTGTTCATTTCATGTAGACATTTCTCTGCTAGTAAAGTACTGTATAGACATTTAATGAGTAATCTCAGGAGGTCTTTTATTTTTATTTTTTTAAAGTAAGCTTAGTTTCTCCAGGTGTCTTTTTTAAAAATCTGTTCAGCATGATTAACTAATGGTGTTAATGCATTCAGATATTGAGGAATGCGCCCCACATGCAGAATAGATGCGTAATGGACAGCTCAAGTGTTGTGTGGATGTGGATGTGTTGGAGCACCTGAGAGACTGGAATCTCGTGGCCTCGCTGGTCAGATCTTGATTTTGCCTGTCCTGCTTGTTTCAGCAGTGGCTGGTTCTCTCTCCCCTGCACTTCTGTCCCGGTGTGTGCCGTGTGGTTTCTAGGCGTTTCCTTTCAGAAAAAGGCTCGCGCTTCTTGTTCTGCTTCAGTAACTGGATCACTAAATGATTTGGTGTCCACGATCTTGCTGTATCCGAGTAGTAATAGACTAATCAGACACAGCCCGTTATCTCACAAATACTGAGTTTTGTTTTTAAACTAAGGTGAAGCTGTACAGCTCTTCAGCTTGTTTACAAATGTACTCTGTTGATTCACACAGGATTTGTATGTTAATGGGAGGAGAACAGCTGCCTCTAACACCTGAGCAGAAAAGGGTGTCAAACACAGCCGGCCTTCTGCTGACTCTGCTCTGCTCTGTAGCTCCTTTGTGTCTTTTGTCTTCGTGTTGCAAATGCAGCCTTTTGCTTTTGCCACAGGGCAGGACTTGCTGTCCGTAGTGTGAATTTAAAGGTCTTGATGGACGCACGCTGCCTTTTTATTCTCTCCTGGCCCACATTTACTTTTCAGTCTCTTGTAAAATATTCCAGAAGACAGAAACGTGCGTGCGTTTAGCGTAGGTAAATGCAGGAAGTATGTCCTGATGCAAATTAAGTACAGTATGCCCATGCGCTCTTGCACAAAATATCGTGGCGTGCTTGGTGCATTGTTCCTTTGTGTTCTGATCGGGTATGATACTGGATTCTGATACGCATAGAGAGAGGCTGGGGTGTATTCAGACCCTCGATCATCAGGATTTTTTTCCCATTACTCTTTTTATCACTTGATGGAACGTTTATATATATTTTAAAAAAAAAAGTAAATCGAGACGACTATGCAGCAAATAAAAATGTAACTCTTTGTGTTCTAATAATACATCCGAGCCATATGTTGCCTGGTGAGGTGAGGTGAGGTGAGGTGAGGTGAGGTGAGGTGAGGCCGGGGGGGTGGTGAGGTGAGGTGAGGTGAGGTGAGGTGAGGTGAGGCCGGGGTGAGGTGAGGTGAGGCCGGGGGTGAGGTGAGGTGAGGTGAGGTGAGGTGAGGCCGGGGTGAGGTGAGGTGAGGTGAGGCCGGGGGTGAGGTGAGGTGAGGTGAGGCCGGGGGGGTGGTGAGGTGAGGTGAGGTGAGGTGAGGTGAGGTGAGGCTGGGGGGTGGTGAGGTGAGGTGAGGTGAGGTGAGGCCGGGGGTGGGGTGGTGAGGTGAGATGAGGTGAGGTGAGGTGAGGCCGGGGGTGGGGTGGTGAGGTGAGGTGAGGTGAGGTGAGGTGAGGCCGGGGGTGGTGAGGTGAGGTGAGGCCGGGGGTGGTGAGGTGAGGTGAGGTGAGGTGAGGTGAGGCCGGGGGGGTGGTGAGGTGAGGTGAGGTGAGGTGAGGCCGGGGGGCGGTGTGAGACACGGAGCAAGTTCACAGCACGGTCACCATTATTACTGATTCAGATAAGAACTGACAGTAATTTCGTTCCTCAGTAAAAACTAGACGGAATCATTTGAGGAACCTGACAGGCACAAACATAGTAATTATACCTTTTATCCTTGCAGTCATCGTTTTTGCCTGCTCCAGTAGTTATTAGTTATGCTGAGGCTTTTTCTTTGTATTACTAATCTCTACCACAGTAAGTCATTTATATCTTTGGTAACATTAAAAAGCTGCATTTCCCAGTAAATACAGGGATGGAATTAACTCTCATTCCAGGTTTTACTTCAAGCTTGCTTAGCCACTGTTTATAGGTAACAAGCTGACATGTGTCTTATTAAACTCCTAGTAAAACCAGGAATGGATCAAACTGCTCTGCAATGGGAATCTTATTTCCATGCCTGAAAAAGAACCAGAACTAGAGTTCCCTGTGGGATTGAAGAAGGGCAGGAGAGGGACGAAACACTGGGCTGGGAGATACTGTATACTATAAGGGAGGCATTTACTCCACTCAAAGCTGTGGACATTTGGACATTTTTTGTTCCTTACCACATGTTATACAATAATTGTAACAACTTTGCAGATGCCAAATGATTCCCAGGTCAGGTGTGATCTAATTCATTTTAAACGCTGTGACAATAACAGCTTCTAATATAGGATGGCTATTTTAGAAAGAGACAGAGAGAACCCCAACTTCTTGTTTTTTTTTTACAAAGTAACATGTCTTGAGGTGTGGGGTGTGGGGTGTGGGGTGTGGGGGCGGGGGTTACTGTGGTAAGTATCTCTACATAAAAGAATGAAATCTAATGCCGTCGTCATCATCACTCTGCTGTCCCAGATCCATCAATCAATCAACCTTGAGACAGCAGCCGTGGTTAAATCCATGTTAAACCTCTCTCCTCTCACCATGGACTCTGTTAATCCTAGTAGAGGCAGAGCATTTTGTCTAACTGAGACACACACGTGCATGAACGTCACCACAGATCGCCTGGCAATCTAAAACCCAAAAGGGGGTTATAATGTGAATGATGCTGCATCTCCGGCAACCCTTTGGGGTCAACTGACAAAAACAAAAACACAATGTTTCATTCAAATGTGTTTTTTTTAATTTTATTTTTTTATTCGTTCTCAAACCCTAACCCGTCCATTTATACAGTGCTAGATGGATCCAATTCGTTTTTAAAACCTAAAAGCTTTGGGGGTCAAGTTGAAAACTGCCCAGCGAGCCTTCATGGAATGCTGAATTGATTTGTGTTATACTGCTCTTTTAGATATTGCTGCACGGTGACTCGCATCCCTCGTGATCATTGTGTAGGGCATGCTCTTTACAGTATTACGCTTGTTATGAATTTTGCGTTGGCTTAGCTCACCAGCTGTTAGTCAGGGAGTTCTCCAAGTCAGCTTTGAGACAGCCCTGCATGTCGGCAGCCGTCCTCCTTGGGAAGGGTTTTTCGTGGTGTTGCTATTCAGCGTTGGCTTTAGCTGCGCACCCAGTCTGTACTGCAGACTCTTCCTTTTTGCATACTATCCACTGCCAGGACAGAGGGTTCTCCGAGGGGTCCACTTTCAGGTCACAGCAAAACGCGGAAGACGCTTAAAATAAGTAAATAAGGGAAGTGAAACCGAGCTGCAGCCAATCACTGCAGCAGAGTCTCTGTTGACACAAGTGTCGACCGCAGCAGAGAGAGACGCAAAAAGAGAACTTGAGACTGGCTCAGGGTTAAGTGGTTGATGGTGCACATGCTCAAACAGCTGATCATGTGTTCAAGACGTCTTGCAGTCAGTGTTAAAAATAAAATGCCTGTACTAGGCTGTTTTCTTTATTTTATAATCCCATTTAATAAAATTAGCATTTTCTATACAAAATCCCGATCATCTTGAATAAGGGGCATACCTGCTAGATAACAAAAGCTGCTCAACAGTATTTTTTTTTTTTAATTTATTTAATTTTTTTCAGCTTGGCTTGTTGTAGACCCATGATCACACAGTTAAATGTAGTGTAATGCAGGCACGCATGTTGCTTTATACTATTATAAATCCAAAGTGAAAGCGGGTGTATTGTTTGCATGTGACCTCAGCCATGAAAGCAGGGAATGAACAGGGTCCATTGGAGATATTATGAAAACAGGTCTGTGAGCGCTTTTAAAGGCCTGCCTGTTTTTCTGTATTGATTATGCTCCTTATTATTAAGGTGTGTGTGGGGGGGTCCGTCCTGCACCGAGGCTAATGTGGGTCTCATGAGTTTAAATGAAATCCCTACACTGTAGGAATGCCACTGGAGTGGGCCAAAAAAAATAAATAAAAGTAAAACTCTGCTTGTTAACCTGGTCAGAGATTGAGTGGAGAAGTGGTTTTGAAAGTGGTTTTGCTGCAGGGTGCTGGCGGTGGTGGTGGTGGGGTGTCAGTCAGAATGGCTTGTTCCTGTACTGGACAGGCGTGTTGTTTGTGGTTTGCTTAGGGTACTGTTCCACAGGGGCAGTATTCTGCAACACACCCAGGGGACAGACTGATTGTGTGTTTAGCATGTCTGCGTGAAGCGGCTTGTTCTTCTGTTTTTAGTGCAAAGGCGTTCCTCTGAGTTGAGAGCCTGCTTCCCTTCGCCGGCAGTGACTCCAGACGACAGACCTTGCAAAGGCTTTGCATTCAGGGTTGTTTGTTTTACCTGGTTTTAGATGGCCGTAGCATGTTGGACACATCACTGGATAATATCTAACTTGCTTTAATAAGAAATCCGATAGACCTGCACAGACCTAGTCCTGCCTTATTTATTCAGATCCTTTGGTCTAACAGCAGAATGATTGATTTCCAACCTTGCATGCTCCGACCACTCAGTCAAGCACAGATCAATGCAGCTGATCTGAAATATCAGCTTCGAAAAAGCCCTAAATACAAATAGTTTGATGTTATTTGATCTCTATTATTGCGTTCTTCTGCGATACTCTGCTTTGTTACACAGGAGACTTCTTGACGTGTTGTTTTTTTTCAGATTGCCTGTATTGTACAGTAGTTAGATGCAGAGATGGATGTTGCCGTCTCACTGCCCTGGGTCGCCTCTTCTACCCCTCTAACAAGCTCTCTCTCTCTCATTTTTCAGGTCATGTTTAAAGCCAAAGCTAAATATTCTCCAGAGCTCAACAAATACAAGTAAGAAAGAATTATTATTATTATTATTATTATTATTATTATTATTATTATTATTATTATTATTATTATTATTATTATTATTCATATGTTGAATGTCTAATACTGTAATAAATAACACGTACATTTTTGCATTCAGATTTGTCCATGTGTATTTTGGAGACCTGGCTGTTTATCCGTGCTTATATGAGAATGAGGTCCAACCTGTTTATATTGCAGCAGCTGGCGTGTGTATTTTTTAATTTTTTGTTTTTGTTTTAAATCGGGTCTATTCTCCCGTGTAAGTAGTTACAGGCTTTTCAGACACATGGTCGGCACTCGCAACAACTGGCCCCATTCATCCGACAGGCTTGTGACTTTGAGAAATCCAGTAAACAGCTAGCATGTGATACTGGGGGGAGCTGATACTCTCTCTCTCTCTCTCTCTCTCTGCCCTGATTGCAAATTCAAATTAATTGAGTCGAGCAGCTCATCTAAATCTGATTTCCAGCGTGCTCTGCTGGCTAGACTGTGGCTTGAACGAAAGCTGCATTTAAAAGTGGACAAGCAGGTTTTACATGAAGGATTAAAATAATTCCATTGAATAAATAACTCTTTCCTGCAGTGTTCTGTGTTGGATGCTTTGATGCTAGTGTTCTTGTGTAATGTTTTATATAGGGGGTGCGGGGTGAGGGGGGACTGTCTGTTTCACAATTTGATAAGTTGCAACGCAGTGTATAGAAAGAGTAAGGGTCAAAGCATGTGTGTTTTATGCTGGAAAGGACAATCGGTTAGCAATTCATGTTTTGAAACTAATTGCATACCGTTATGTGGTAGGGTGTTTGGTATCAGAGTATTTACCATGGGCCTCCAAACAGCTCCTATCCCCCTTAACAACAACAAAAAACAAACCTGGTCCATTGGGCTGACTGACTGACTGGCTGACTCTACCCAGTCCAGTTTTAGTTATCACACTGCTTCTTCCAGGACTGATATGCACGTCTCCATCAGCAGGGAGTAATCAAGTTTGCATGTTTGCTATCATTGTGTTTATAAATATATATATATATATATATATATATATATATATATATATATATATATATATATATATATATATACATACATATACAGAGAGTCACAAACCCGGACTGGGCTAATTTACCATTCTGAGAGAGACCACTGAAGAAACAGCTGCTGGGGTTTGCGTGGATTGCTGATCACCACAGAGGCTGAAAAGCAGCAATCCTCACAAACCCAAGCAGCTGTTTCTTCACTTGGAGTGGCGAGTTAGCCCGATCAACACCATTGACCCTCACCTGATTGTCAGCCCCTGCTTTCCATGGAGAGCTCGATCCGAGTAGTCTGTTGGCAGCCTGGTCAGACTGTGTGGTCTGGGAGCCCTGTCTGATTCAGAGTCATTGTGGTTGAATAACCGAATAGTCGGTTGGTGCAGCACTAGCCATTGGTAGCCTGGTCAGATTGTGTGGTCTGGGAGCCCTGTCTGATCCGGAATCGTTGTTGTGCTTGTGTGTTCCTCAGGGTGCCGCTGCGGCTGGCCTTCCTGTTCATGAGCCTCTTCTTCCTGGTGGTGAACGTGACGTGTGCCATGCTGCTGCAGGGCAGCGTCCCGGACACGGAGCTCAAGCACGCCGTCCTGGCGAGGGTGCTCATCAATGACAGCCTCTTCGTCCTCTGCGCCGTCTCGCTTGCCGTCTGCATCTTCAGGATCGCCAAGATGTCCTCTGCCAACGTCTATCTCGAGTCCAAAGTAAAAGCCCATGTAACAGGAGCTTGTTTGTAGTGCAGTTAGCTTAGGTTTTTCTTTTTTTTTGGGTTTCCTGAACTTCAGGGAAGCTTGTAGTTAACCACCCACTGCTGCAGACGGTGTCAGGCAGGTTTCAGTGTGGGAAGGATCTAACGCCGTTTTAGGTGATGGGAATATAAAACTGTCCATTTTTAAAGCTAGTAACAAACAAATTGAGTAAATTTGAGTCCTGGAACTTGGTAAGTAAAATTAGCTGCCTAGTGCTAGCATTAAATAATTTTGGGTACATTTTAATTTTATTTTTCATGATAAATGCATATGTTATATTGTGATTTACTATGATAAAAAAAAATAATAATTAAAAAAAAAAAAGAAACAAAAAAAAACAACAAAAAAAACTTGCACTTTAAACTTTGGAGGGTGCAAAGATACACAGGTCCCCAAGTGCACCTAAAAACGAGCACTACAGCGAGTCACGTGATGGAGAGGTCGCTGATTTGAATCTCATGTGCTGAATTGGCACGTTATACTGTGAGGGTCGCCTGTTGAGTCCCCTTAAGTCTGAAGTAGGTTGCAAAGAGACCATCTCCGTGCTGATCCAGTGTCTCTTGCTCTGTCTCTTTGTGTTTGCAGGGCACGTCTGTGTGTCAAGCCACTGCAATAGGGGTGGCAGTGATCCTGCTCTACACCTCCAGAGCCAGCTATAACCTGGTGGTGGTGGCTCTGTCTCCCGAGGACCGGCCCAGCTCCTTCAACTACGGCTGGTACAACGTCTCCGACCAGGTGGGTCCCTGGGGTGTAGGGGAGCCACCAAAAGAGTGTGCAAGACCATGGAAACTCCAGCTGCATGTACTGTAGCACACATGTTTGTGTAAACGGGCTGGGCCCTTATGTTACTAATTTATTTCAGTCAATCCTTTTGATTTAACTTTGATAGAGGACTGACTGCAGCTGCTTAGTGGGAAACACGCTTCTGTATCTAAAGGCTGCACCAATTCCTCCGAGTTCAAGTTATTTACTCGCTTACATGCTCATGCTGCAGAACCCTGTCTGTCTAAACAAACCCTGCTGACCTAGATAAGCAACCACAATTTTTGTTAACTGTCAGTTAATAATTGACCTCTTCCATTGTGTTTCTGATAGGGTTGGCAACACCCTGTGTCTGTGTCTGTTGTTTTAAGATAACCGCGCCTTTGTGGAGTGGTTCAGGGCACAGTTCTGTGAACTTTGGGCCTTTTTGTCAGGAGGGGATGTTACCATGGTTTCATCTCTTCATGCATTCCTTTCTTTCTTTCTTTTTCTTTCTTTTTTTAAGTTTAAGATGAATAAATGGAGCGTTTTGTTTTTGTACCATGTTCACTCCACCTCCTCGCTTACTCGTCATACCAGTCCTACAGTAGCTGTCGTTATCACCCTCATTCATTAAAATGAAGAGCAAAAGGCCCATGTAGTCTCTCCTCGTTAGTAGTAACTATTTGTAAGAGCACTGAATTTGTGGGTAGGGCTGCTCAGGTTGGATGAGGAAGCTGGTTTTATTCCGCGGCTGTGCAGTGATGGGATTGCATGCGGTTCTGTGTTGATAACGCTGTGCAGTGATGGGATTGCATGCGGTTCTGTGTTGATAACGCTGTGCAGTGATGGGATTGCATGAGGTTCTGTGTTGATAACGCTGTGCAGTGATGGGATTGCATGCGATTCTGTGTTGATAACGCTGCTGCTGTTGCCTGTGCAGGCGGATGTGGAGAAGATCAGCGGTGAGGCCTACGTGGTGTTCGGGATCATCCTCTTCTTCTGGGAGCTCCTCCCTACCAGCCTGGTGGTGGTCTTCTTCAGAGTGCAGCGGCCCAATCAGAACCTGGTGAGATGCACTCTACAGGTCTGTCCAGCCAACTGACTGCGACAGGGCGAGACTACTTGCATCAGAGTGGGGTCAATTCCTGAAAAACAGGACTTGACCCAACCCTGATTGACATCATCATCTTCTCAATAGCAATAGACAGTGGCAACATCAGACAGTATTTTACATTTTGGAGGGTGCAAAGATGCACAGGTCCCCAGAGCGCACCTTGTAATAAGCACTGCATTGAGTCACGTGAGGTCACTGGTTTGAATATTGGTTCTCTGGGACCCAGCAGGGTGCTCTGAGTTGGCCTTTGCGCTCCACAGGGTTGCCAGTTGAGCCTTTAAATCTGTAGTACAGTACGTTGCAAAGAGACACTGTCGGTGCTAATCGAGTGTTTGCATTGATTAGCTGTGATGTGTGTTTCTGAGTTCTATACTGAAGCCTTGTTGTTGTTGCAGACGTCAGGAGGAATGATAAACAGCCACAGTTTCAGCTCCAGAGCGTATTTCTTTGATAACCCACGCCGCTACGACAGCGATGACGACTTGTCTCGGAGCATGGGGTCCCGGGGAGAGAGGAACAGGTGAGAGCTTTTCATGGAACGACAAATATAAAGGATTATTTTAAAAAAATATGTATTTGTAATATTGGGTAGTTTTCTGTTTTAAGTTTTACGTATTAAAAACTGTACCGCAAGAAAGCGTTCCGCGTATTCCGTTTCGTGGTAGTTTTTGTGATGTTTTTCTCTCTGTGTTTTCGCTGTGTTTGCTCAGTATCCTGTCCTCCACGCCGCAGTCGGGAGCCGGCTGGTACGGAACGATCCGGAGGAACGGCAGCTTCACCGTGGTGCCACACCTGCTGAACGGGCCACCCGCTGCCACGGCCCCGCTTCTACTGGCCTATGGGAACGTGCAGAACAGCCACCACCACCACCACCACCACAACTACTACTCGACTCCACAGAACCACTGTACCACTCCACAGAACCACTGCACCACTCTGCAGAACTAGCAGCCACAGCCTGCAGAGCCACACTCCACCCTGCACAGCTCTGCAAACTAAACCAGCTCCCCGCTCTGCAGAACATGTCGCTCCCAGCCGCTCTGGTCCAGGGGTAGTCGATTCATTAATGTGAAGGTGCAAAATTCATGGTTACAGCAAGGTCAGGGTCTGGAGCAATATTTTCGCATGGACTGCTATAACCATATCCACACACACACACATAGCTACACACACAGTTATATTACACATGTTTGTTGCTGGTTTCAGAGTTCATCACTAGGTTAAAAGGATCTTTTTTTTTGTTTATTAGGAATCTTTTGATTTGATCTTTTATAATAGTCTGCCTTCCTTGCTGTGTTACTGTCCATTCAGAACTTACGAACGATCCGCCTGTTCACTTCCCCTGCTCTAGTCCTCTCAGCAAAGACTTGTGATGCCTAGACAACCGACTACACTCCGCAGAAAGTAGATACTGCTAGGCTACCTACTCCTCTCTGCAAAACAGAAACTACACAATTCTGCTAAACCATTCTTCTTCTCCTCCACTTTGCAAAACTGTCTGCTCAACCCCATAGGGCTGAACTGGTACTACTGCACTCCACAGAGCCATCCCTGGGGCATGGGGGTGGGAGAGAGCGGACTTCCTGTAGCGTTTTGGAAAGTTAGCTGTGCCTGGAACTGTTTACAAGAGAAGAGTTTGTGCGCTGACTCGACCTCCTTCTATCCAGGGAGTCGAGTGGAGATAAGAAATGAGCATTCCAGTCCGAGGCACCTTAATTCTATCATTGCTGAAGAGGTGTTCTGTTTTTAAACTGAAAAGAAAAGAAGACTTTCTTTTTTCTTGTTTCGTACGGTACGTGATCGCAGGTGTGGAGGTTTGTAGCATTCCCTGCGGTCTGTCTGTCTGTGGTGTGTCGGTCTGCAGTGGCTGACCCCAGAGCTTCCTGTGCACCTTTACTGAAACACTTGCAAGGCAGGGTGTGAATTTGCACTTGAATCCTGCACATTATCAGTCTGGTCAGACACATCCAAACCGCCTCGTCCTTCCTCTCATGACTTCCCTGTGGGGCTCTTCTACATGTTGTGCATGGGAAAGCCTGCATTTACTGGGCAGGAAATCACAAGGTGTTTCCAGCTGGATGTCCATGCAGAGAAAGGTTCCTGCAGAACAGAGAAAGGATGCAACTCTCTTCAAGCTGACAGCAGCCCCCGTCTCGAGGGAGCCGACAGCATCCTGACTCATTCAGGGCTTCACAAAAGAGGCTTGATTTGGAAGGGCGGGCAAAAGATGTGTAATAAATTGGAATTTTGTAGCAGTGCAGCAGAATTTAATTTGAGCGAGTCCCAAATGAAACGGCCTACTCAAACAGCTATTTAAACTAACCGATAGGGTTTGGTTGTCAGGAATGCTAGAAACATTTTTTTTGCGTTTTTTTTATCAGCTAGAAGAATGTGGCCTACACAATTTGAGTAGAGACCCTTATTTGTCTCCCTACCTTATCGAGGAAGAAGGGGATGGCTGGAGCAGATCAGAGAGGCAGGACCCTCCACACATGCCAGTATGTGCCCATGTTCCACCCATGTTCCCTTGTGCTCCAGTTTACAGTGTTGCTCCCGTCACTTCAGAGCATCTCAAAATGTGCCATTAGAACAGAACCTTTGTTATTGCAAACCAGTGCACTGTAGGATAAAACAGTAATGAATAAGCTAATTATCATACTGAATACAACCCTGGCAGAAGGTTTGTCTCATTACCATTTAAAATTTGTCTTTATTACCATTTATAAATAATTGGCAGGCTTTGTAACACGGGGCAGCTTTCAAAGCAACTTATTGCAAGTGATATTTTCAAGAAATGTTCTCTGTGTTCAAAGCTCAAGATTGATTTCACCAGCTTGGTGAACAGGGATTGAAAGTGTTGCAAGCAGCTAGTTGTGCTCCAAATTTACCAAACGTCAAGGTCCTTTTTGTTTTTGGAGATCTAGACGTCTAGATTTTATTTTATGTGACCCTGAAAGCAGGGCAAGTGCAGGGTGTAAAGAATGAACCAATCAGCATACGGGCCCAGGTCCCAACCTGATACTGGGAGGGCCAATCAGCTGGGGATTGAGAGTCTGGTCAAGGGTCAGGATTCTGAGGTTGTAGCTGATTCTTGCCATGAGTTACTGAACAGTGTTTAATACAAGACAAGCTAGTCACTAAAGAAAGAATCGGGTTTTGAGCTTAGGGTTTTCTATTTGTTCTCTAAGACACCGCAGTCTTTCTTTCTGTTTTACCCCCAAAGGAATGTCCTTGCATAAAAACCGTAACCATAGTTGTTGTTTTTTTTTCCTTGTCATTTTTTTACGTTGAATAGCATTCCACTGTGTAAGCATTAAAAGAAATGACAGATTGTAGCGTGCGTGTGTGCGATGACCGTGGGTTTCGGCTGATGTTCAACTGTGTGCCTGTTTGGTGTTTATTATTGTTATTGTTGTTATTATTCTGTTGACTGTTAAACCTGTCTAGATTGAAATTGAAGTAGATTCTATCTTTGGGCTTGAGCTCTGGTGTCTGGGCTTGAGCTCTGGTGTGTGGGCTTGAGTAACATGGGGGTGGGTGGGGTTTTGAGGACACAATAAGAATGTTTTCATTTCTGTAAAGTGCGAAAGTAACTGTACTAACAAACATATCAACATGCAATGCACAGTGAAAATATATACAGCTTGAGAGGGCTACGAAGGGTGTGGTTCTGTCCCCTAAATACTGTGTTTTTCTGCGCTGCATGTTTGCCAACCTGTATTACAGGGACGTATAAAGAGATTCTGATGGGCACCTTACGCCAGGGCTGGCTGAAGTTGACCCTTCCACTCCTGGTCCTTGTTGCAACCCTGTACTGAATTGTTTCATTGAGCTAATTAAACCTGCATCCAGTCCCTGAAGTCGTTCATTATCCCATTTTACCTGTTAAATCTGGAGTGAAACGGCCCTCCAGGACTGTGATTGGACACCCCTGCCTTATGCTATCTGAATATATTCTCTGTTGGCGGCTGAGTTATGACTCGTGAGGCTTTTGAAAGCATGGAGACAATCGGCAACACAAATCACATGCTTCTGTAGGAGAGTAATGCAGCCACTGTCCAAACACCTCGGGGTCTGAGCTGCTGTGCAGGACCCTCCGTCTCCTCTCGTGACTAGGCTGGGGAGCCTGACTTGTAACACAACATCACTATGCGCCTTACCTGAGACTCTGGATCAGTAGAAAATGCTTAAAAGAAAGAGTCTAGAGTCCCGGTCAGCCCTCAAGTAACCGTGCACATGAATGGGAGCTGTGGTTCAGACCCAACTCCCAGTCTTAGCACCTTCAATAAGCACTTTGCCTTTAATAGCGGTCTGTCCTCGCACCTCTCCAAGCACTGTGTACGTTACTGTCTGTGTCATTCATGAACTCTGTGGCAGCAGCGTGAAACTCACTGACACGGTAAACAATTCAGCATGGTACTCCCCCCGTCGCACTAACTGATACAGATCTGAATTGATACAATCAGCTGGGTATGACTGGTGCTCAGATTAAAGCTGGTTCTGAATCAAACCTGAGAATGACCTGGCGTAGATAAGCTGTGTTTGCACAAACCTCTTCAGGGTTTTAAAAATTTAACAAATAAATAAATAAATGCGGGGGTTGGCGGTGGTGTCTTTCACTCCATTTAGGTAATCGCAGTGTATTTCATGAATGTATTTTAAGCCAATGTTATAGAATCGGTTGGAATGCATTGTTGGCTGGGTTGCCAGTGAAGTAGTTTGAGGATAAGAACTTCCTAACATTAAAGGGTTATTTATTTATTTATTTTTATAATTAACTCTTATCGACCCCCCCCCTTTGGAATGGAAATGCCCTGGCTAATTCGGAGAGTAGGGTGTCCTGGTTGCAAGCTGGGCTGCGCTCTCACGGATTCCACTGATCCGAACGTTTTGAGACTAGGGCAACCTTGGGTTTTTTTTTTTTTGTTTGTTTTTTTAAAGAAAATGTGACTTGAGGAAGAAAAAAAAAAAAGAAAATGAAGTGTTGGAGAGTGAGAGGAGCCGCGCGGGCTGCGGGAGCGGCTGGGTTCCTGTTCAGACTCGAGAGTCAGTTTGTAGGGATATTTATTTTTTCATTTATGTATGTATTTATTATTCTTCAGTGTCTCACAGGCTGGTCCGCTCCACGCGTGCAGGGTTTGAGGGTGCTGTGTCTCGTGGTACGTGATTCTCCCATTTTCATTTGAATGCACTTTTACTGTGATTTAAAGAATGTACCTTCGTTTTGATATTTAAAATGCGAACAAAACTGAAAAGCAGAGGGGGAAGAAAAAAGCATTCCCCTTACACAGAATGTTCCAAATTGCGGGATGTTTAACAATTAAATGGTACGTGCCTAGGTTTGGGGGATCCTCAGTTGCACGCTCTGCTTTCAGTTGGTTTTGTTCGTTGTCGTGCCAAACTTAGGACAGCAGGAAGAAAAAGATCTGCAGTTCTGATGCTTTGAACGCAGCAGATGATGTGCTGAATTAGATCTGGAATTGGGGTGGGTGTCTGGATGCAGTGCCAGAGGGGCTGTAGGACCTCATCCAGGTTTCCGGTACTAGAAAGCAGTGCGGCTTTAAAATGTACTTCATTGGTACAAAAAACTGGACAGCTTATGCCTCTGTGGCTGGGTTTGGGCACCCCTGTTCAAAGAGGCTGGTGTGTTTATGGTGTAATAGAAAACTAGTCAACACATTGTTTTTCTTTTGAATTTTCAGAGACTGACCATTTCATTTTGCAGGATTCAGCTTTTGTCCCATTTCCAGATTGGGGAATAATGTATAAATTAGGTGCAGTATTTCAATGTTTGTTAATTAAATTGAGTACAAGTTGGCCCTTAAACAGCTGTTTATTTATTTATATATATATATATATATATATATATATTATCTATATCTATATCTATGTCTTGTTTTGAAAGGGGCTGCGTTTCCACTGCCCAGATCCTGCTCTCCGTGAGTAGTGACTGCTGGTCCCCTCCTCGGCAGGAATCCGTCTCATGTAGGTCTTGAGTGGAGAAGGGTTAGTAAAGCATTCTCAGTGCAGGTCGTGTGACTGCACACGACGTAGCGTTTTGCCAGAACAGTAAAAAGGTGTCCCATTCCTGACCTGAACTTTAATATTGCCCCCCCATATCTCATGAAATAACGATCCACACTTACTCTGTTTTAATCGAGGGCTCTGTGAGAAAGTGTCGATCTGGGCAGTGGAAACTTGGGTTTCGCATTTCTTTTTACAGTGCAATAATTCGTCTAACCAATTCACATGACAGCTACTGAGCTGCCATAGGGACCAAATATTGAATTCCACTTATTTGCCTAACTGTTGGAACTGTGATAATCTCGGTGCGAGAGAGGTCGACTGGCTTTACTCAAGTCAAAATACATACAAAACAGTCCCTTAGTTGAGAGGCCACTATCATACTATCAGGCAGTGCTGCCCTTGGTGGGGGTGGGGGGGGGTTCCTTGTGCTTCCCATGTACCACAGTGTCATAAAGGTGAACAAAAATGCAAACCTTCCCAAACATGGACAGTATATTCCCAAACAATCTATATGCTATGTATTTAAAATGTTACGTTTTAGATCGATTAGTTTCTGTGAAGTTAACTGGTGTATATCAGCTTCTCTGACATTGTTTGTTTGTTTGTTTGATTGTTTGATTTGTCTCCTGAGGAATGTAACAGATTTATCTAGATTTCATAGTTCACTAATCTGTGTGCAAGCACTACCATGTTTCAATAAAGTCTTATTGCACTGTTTTAAAAGGGACTGTTCATTCTTTTAAGTCAGGAAACCGGTGCTCAGGCAGAGTATTACAAATCACTTCCCTTTTGAATTCTGCATTGTGTCCATTGTCCTGACTTCATACCAGATTCACGTCAGTTTGCAAATGCGCATCTTTTATTATTATTATTATTATTTTCATAGGAGACAACTGGCACACTAACAATCCATGCATGCATCCTTCAATTTAAACATCAGTGTTTTGTTACTGGTTTTGTAACATTATCAGTTTAATTTTCCTTTCACACACACACAGCCATGCCAGTCGCAGGGCGGGTGCAAAGACCTTGCTGAAGCACAGTACATATAAGAGTATGACAGACTGTACTCTACCAGCGCTGCTGGAGGGAAGGGGAGACCCTGCTGATACTACAAGCAGAGCTCTGTTTGGGAATAATGATTTGCTGGTTTAAGTGGTATAATTGGAATCAGCTCCTGCAGATTCACAGGGATACAACATGTTCCCAATTCATCGAGCACAGAGGTTTGGTTTTTTTCTTTCCCTATATCACTTTATACCTGGTTTCTATTACAACATTCTATTGCTGCATGCAAAGCAACTGGAAGTTTCTCAAAAACAGTTCTTGACGAGAAGAAAAAGAAATGACTTCATGGATAAAATAAACATTTCATTAAAAAAAAATCAAGTTCATTCTGTCAACATAATGGAGAGAAAAAAAAAGGTGTGTTAAACTGCCCTTCCCAGGAAAGTCACTTTCCTGTCTGCAGATGCATGTCCTGGGGCAGCCACATTATAAACATTCTACATCGTGTCTGGCACCACTGGAGCGAAACCTACCCCCGTGAGAAACCGATGCAAAACATTTACACACATCAGCCTGAGACAGGTCTGAACACTACTCGGCAAATGCAATCTTCTTTTTTTATTTTTTTATTATTGAAATAATTGGTTAATTACCACTCTTTTCATTCAGTACATTTTAGAAAGTGCCAACCATAACCATCATTTGTTGAAACAAAATGAATTAAATAGGATGCATGTGGTAACAAAAAAAAAAAAAGCTGTATTTGATTATTTTCATTACGCAACATATAAACACACACACACACAAAAAGACAGATAACTACACACTTTTTTTTAAACATAACCCAAGAAGGCTCTTTCTGTGCAGGAGGATCTGCCAGACCCTTGCAGCAACATTAATCACAGGTTCTGTACAAAGATACAGATGAGCAAAAGAATCTCAAAACACCATATCCACTCCCTTTTATAGGTTACTTTTCACTCTGCTGTTTCTTTCTATTATACAGTGTATGGTACCCTCTAGTGGTTGATTAATGCAATATCTGCTGTGTAAAATAAGAGATGATCAAACATGAATTTTCTGCAGATCACCAGTAAACCTGCCCAGTTCATTCAAATTCCACGAAGAGCAGCAAGCAGCTCCCTGGCTGGGAGAAGGGGGACCGGGGCATTTCAAACACTGGGAGTTACAAAATTAAAAGGGGAGGATGTTTCTAGCTCAAATCATTGATCCTGCCAGTAATGCATTTACAACACAAACATATTTTAAAATGAGCTCATCACCCTGACAATCGTGCAAAGCAGACAGATATCAGACCTCCTGGGTCCTCCTGTTGTCTTGTTGAGAAATAGAGGAAAGGACGGGTTTGGAAGGTTTGGAATAATTCTTCCCAGTTTTCAGCGTCCGTAGCGGATGATCCCTCACTGTACCTTCGACAGCAGGTCTCGGAAGTGCTCAAGTTCCTTTATACTCGTTGAAATTCTACCACAAAGATAAATAAATAAATATAAAAATCACCAAGGCACAGCATTAATAAAAAAACACACACCAACAACACTACAGCAAACCTTTTAAAAAGACGGACTACTTACTCGGACAGGTTCAGTCAATTTTAGTGGCAACTATTGGAATATAAAAGTAAGCACACCATGCAATCAGTTTAAACAATAAACCCTTGATTAGAGCGCGCCATCGTCTGGAAGTTTGCAGACAAGGTCAACTACCAAGGTCATTTCTTCCAATAAATGAATAAATGATATATATTATAAATAATAAATATTATAAATAAAAAGCCTGCATGTCTGTTCTTATTTTGTTTTTTATAAAGTTAATGGCCCTGATAACATGTAGTGCTGGGTCCACATGCAGTGGAGCTGGACTGCATGCTTTACCTCCCAAAAGCGTTGAGGAGCGCCACAACCTCCTGCCTCGTCAGCTGGAAGCTGGAGGGGGAGGAGCCAGACTCGGGCAGGGACTCAATCTGCTTCTCGGAGAACAGAATCTTCAGAGCTGTGCCCAGGCCCTGGGTCTGGAACCACAAGCAGAGAGACACACACATTGCAGCACTGACCCAACGCAGCACTGACCCAACACAGAGACACACAACACAGAACAGAGACACACAACACAGTACTGACCCAACACAGCACTCAACCACAAGCACAGAGACACACAATGCAGCACTGACCAAACACAGAGACACACAACACAGAACAGAGACACACAACACAGTACTGACCCAAAACAGCACTCAACCACAAGCACAGAGACACACAATGCAGCACTGACCAAACACAGAGACACACAACACAGAACAGAGACACACAACACAGTACTGACCCAACACAGCACTCAACCACAAGCACAGAGACACACAATGCAGCACTGACCAAACACAGAGACACACAACACAGCCCCAACACAGATACAAACAACACAGCACAGACCCAACACAGATACAAACAACACAGCACTGACCCAACACAGCACAGAGACACACAACACAGTACTGACCCAACACAGCGACACCCAACACAGCACTCAACCACAAGCACAGAGACACAATGCAGCACTGACCCAACACAGCACAGAGACACAGAACACAGCACAGAGACACACAACACAGTACTGACCCAACACAGAACAGACCCAACAATGAGGTAAGCGGCGATACCCTTTCAGATGTTAAACTGCAATTTTTTTGAGTGAGTGTTAGAACACAGGTAATCAACTCTGTGACACTTCATTGCTACAGCTAATCTCCTCGTTTCCCAGGTCTGTGTGCTCCTGCTGTACCTGCAGTTTTCCCCAGAGTCTGCACTTGAAGCAGCCGACACAATCCATGATCCGGGAAATGTTCCGAAAATGGAAGCGGAAGTCCTCCTGCAACGGGAAGAAAGATTCCCATGAGATCAGCAAGCGTGTCCCCAGCCCAGCCCATGAGATCAGCGAGCGGGTCCCCAGCCCAGCCCATGAGATCAGCAAGCGGGTCCCCAGCCCAGCCCATGAGATCAGCGAGCGGGTCCCCAGCCCAGCCCAGCCCATGAGATCAGCAAGCGGGTCCCCAGCCCAGCCCATGAGATCAGCAAGCGGGTCCCCAGCCCAGCCCATGAGATCAGCGAGCGGGTCCCCAGCCCAGCCCATGAGATCAGCGAGCGGGTCCCCAGCCCAGCCCATGAGATCAGCGAGCGGGTCCCCAGCCCAGCCCATGAGATCAGCGAGCGGGTCCCCAGCCCAGCCCATGAGATCAGCGAGCGGGTCCCCAGCCCAGCCCATGAGATCAGCGAGTGTGTCTCCAGCCCAGCAAAGAACTGCTGAACATGTCGGACTTACCTTCAGCTTCGCTGCTTCCTTCTTATCCCCGGCAAACATGGAATTTTCATCAAAGTGCAGAGGAAAAGATCTGCAATGAACATAATATTAAAAACAAGAAAAGCAGTCAACAGAAAAAAAAAACACCCAACAACAACATTGAAACATTGCATTTGTGGGCTCAGTTCAGCGATCAGACCTGGTGCTTGGAATCTACGTCGTTGCGCTGGGCTCCGACTACCAAGCGCTCTGAATACAGTAACTGTCAGCGGTGCCCTGCAGTGCACTCACTTGGCCAGGCGGAGGAGCTCTAGCAGGAGGTCCTTGTTTCTGCTGTCTTGCGCGGGGTCCCCGGTGTACAGCAGGAAGTCGGGCCTCTCAAAGTAGGGCAGCACCTTGGACAGCGCTCGCAGCTCGATCAGGAACAGGAAGTAGAGGTTGCGCAGGCGCCGAGGCCCCTCCCCCTCGGTGAGCTCGGCGTCGAAGCGCTGCTGGAACTCGCTGATATTGTGACCCCACCGCTGCCCGGACCAGTTATCTGAGCGCACCGGGGAGACGCAGGGGAAGCAGGGGGACATCAGGACACCCGCTAGCAAATGCTTTCTTTGACTTCACTTGTTTTTAAAGTGAATTCAGGAAAGGCAAGTTACTTTAAAACACATCTGCTTCATCCTGGTACCTCTGTCATACTGCAAGTCAGAACTATGCAGTTAAGTCCATTGCCAACTTAATAAAACCAGCAGAGTTCTGACGCTGCAGTCGGTAAAACCCACTGGGCTCCAGGATAGCAAGGGTTAACAGAAAGACCCAGCTCAAAAGGGGGCCCCGAAAGAGAAGGATAACAAAGCAGAAACTAGACCCCTCCCCTCCCCCTCCCCTACCGTCCAGCAGGTATCGGGCACTGAGATGAACGTTGATGCTGGCGTGCAGCCCGGACAGCAGTCTGAAGAAGGCTCTTTTCTCAACACACAACCCTGAGGAAGACGGAGAATTAGACTGGATTCAGTGTTCAGTTTTTCTACTTTATATTAAAATCAGTAGTTCAGAAGCCAGACTCACGCTCATTAGAGACATGAGTGCATGTTGAACGCAAATAAGATGAAAAAGGTTTTAAAATCAACTCCCAAGGTTATGAGGAAACTGAACTCACCTTCCAGCCAGCTGTAAAATAGAGTGCCTGGAAAGAACAGCGAGAGACGCTCGGATTAAATCAGAGTTAAACCGATTTACCAGCAGTTCTGACACTTCACAATCTTCACACACAGTCTTACCTTCAGCTGTTCCTGCAAACAAAAACAAGAACATGAACACAATACTGTTTCACTTCTCTTACTTCCAATTTACTTTGAATACACTGTGCATTTCTTTTACATGCGATATCACCTTGACGTTCTCTTTTTAAAAGGAGCTTTTCATTACACCTCATAACATTTCACAGGGAAAGAGGACAATGTGTCCGACAACAGTGCGTTAGCTGCATAGCTCACCTTGGCCAGACACCAGTGGGTTTAAGGGTCTTCTGACAGTAGATGGCCTGGTGAAAGAGAAGCGCAGTATTATTTAACAGCTCAGCTCAGCTCCCTCTGTCGCAGACGCTGTTGTCATGATCCCTCGATTCCCCTAATGCACACCGATTACAGGAAGAGCTGTACAACACTATATGGTGTGTTCATGTTAATGCAACAGTATTCTCATGACACTATAGCATGCATCACAGAAAGCACCAAATATCAACAGCTGCAGATCCCTGGAATCGCGTTGTACTTCAACAGTTTTGTGTTGCGTGGCACGACTGTAAAGACCCTGATCTGACTGCATAGTTCTGATGGCTTTTCCCAGCCTCCGCGCTAAAGCTGACCGCTCCTGTCGGGGTGAGAGTGTGGAGACAGGGACAGTGGGATTACTTGAAGCAGTTTTCCTCGTAGATGCTGTTCCAGATTCTCCAGGCGGCCGGCCCCTTGTATCCAGTGAAACGCTCCGGGTTCAAAAGCAGGTCCACGTACTGGGAGTCTGGAGACTGCTCGTCTGCACAGGAGACACACACACGCACGCACGCACACACCCACACGTGATTAAACAAGCAGCACTCTGGACACAAAACAAAAAAATCCTTCTGAAATCAGATCATGAAACAGTAACGTTTTGGGGAGTAATGTTTTAAACCCCCGGATCAGTCGGGGACTGCTCATGTTCCCACACATGCTGCTCCGAATCAGGCTCCCGCCCCCACCACAATGCTTCTTACCGTCAGCCTCACAGAAGCGGTCGGCTGCGTCATCGTGTCTGCTCCACTCCAGCACAGCCCGACGAGTCTCCTCACTGCAAACACAGCCAACGAGGGCAGGGTGAGGAGGGCCCAACACATTCCTCAGCACGACGCTTGTGTGCGCGCGCCAGCTCCAGGGGGAGTGGCAACAAAAAACATGCTGGCCACATTCTGCATTTACTTTGGAAATCTGAAGTTGTACTTGATGAGTCTGTATGTACTTTGGACTCCTAACTCTTGCAAGTGCCTTGGTGAGCACATAAAGCCATCCCCAAATGCAATGTACCCAGCACAGTTTATTATTATTATTATTTGTTTATTTAGCAGACGCCTTTATCCAAGGCGACTTACAGAGACTAGGGTGTGTGAACTATGCATCAGCTGCAGAGTCACTTACAATTACGTCTCACCCGAAAGACAGAGCACAAGGGGGTTAAGTGACTTGCTCAAGGTCACACAATGAGTCAGTGGCTGAGGTGGGATTTGAACCGGGGACCTCCTGGTTACAAGCCCTTTTCTTTAACCACTGGACCACACAGCCTCCTGTGCAATGCAATGTACCCAGCACAGTTTAGCTGACAGCAATGCAATGTACCCAGCACAGTTTAGCTGACAGCAATGTAATGTACCCAGCACAGTTTAGCAGACAGCAATGCAATGTACCCAGCACAGTTTAGCAGACAGCAATGCAATGTACCCAGCACAGTTTAGCGGACAGCAATGCAATGTACCCAGCACAGTTTAGCAGACAGCAGGGTGCTCTCCATTTCCATTTCAAAGTGCTTAAGAGAACTGGAGAGAGACACTCGAGCCAGCACTCTGGTGATTTATATGGTGTTGAACCCTTTCCTCACCTGAGCGAGCTGTTGACGGCTCCGAGCTTCTCCACTTTCCCACACTCCTCCAGCTCACCCTGGGCTTCTTCAGAGTACTGCAGGGAGAAAAAAAAAACACATATACCAGCTTTAAAATCAACTCATCTCAAATCTGATAGCACTAAATCCATTCCCAAAGAGAAAGAGCACCTGCAGGATGTATATGTGGCACCGTTTCTCTGAAAGTCAATGTGAATTACTGCAGATTCTGAAGTGCCGAAGACAGCGAAGAAGCGCATGTTAGGAGCTGCTTGCAAAGCCACCTTAAATCACTTCTGGTGCTAAAGGTCAGCCACTGATACATTAATTAACAAGATGGAACACTGGCACACTAAAAAGCACTGTAAACAAGAATAAAAATAATAATAATAATGTACCTTGAAGCTGTCCGATTTAATCCCATCAGGAACTTCATTCTGTAAATCAACGACACACATCAGTCCCTGTGTAGGCTAGGTGGTTCTATTTGCATGCAGTTTGTGTTCTTCAATACTATGACAGCAGCACTGTCCATCAGAACATCACAAACTGAAACACAGCAATTCATGAATGTATAGCAGGCGTGGCCAGACCTGACCCCAGCGAGCTGCAGGGGCTCAATGACTTCACTGAACCAGTGCTTTCCTACACGCTCAGCACTACTGTAACATTGTTTCCAGCCCTGACCCCAGCGAGCTGCAGGGGCTCAATGACTTCACTGAACCAGTGCTTTCCTACACGCTCAGCACTACTGTAACACTGTTTCCAGCCCTGACCCCAGCGAGCTGCAGGGGCTCAATGACTTCACTGAACCAGTGCTTTCCTACACGCTCAGCACTACTGTAACACTGTTTCCAGCCCTGACCCCAGCGAGCTGCAGGGGCTCAATGACTTCACTGAACCAGTGCTTTCCTACACGCTCAGCACTACTGTAACACTGTTTCCAGCCCTGACCCCAGCGAGCTGCAGGGGCTCAATGACTTCACTGAACCAGTGCTTTCCTACACGCTCAGCACTACTGTAACACTGTTTCCAGCCCTGACCCCAGCGAGCTGCAGGGGCTCAATGACTTCACTGAACCAGTGCTTTCCTACACGCTCAGCGCTACTGTAACACTGTTTCCAGCCCTGACCCCAGCGAGCTGCAGGGGCTCAATGACTTCACTGAACCAGTGCTTTCCTACACGCTCAGCACTACTGTAACACTGTTTCCAGACCTGACCCCAGCGAGCTGCAGGGGCTCAATGACTTCACTGAACCAGTGCTTTCCTACACGCTCAGCACTACTGTGACACTGTTTCCAGGTCTTTAGCCCCAGAAAGCCTGCAGGATTGTGGCTCTCCAGGGTCCGAGCTGGCCACCCCTGAGCTATACAAAAGAATAAAACGGGACATATTTTCAAAGCGTTTCCATAATTCTTTAATTAAACTTCTATTATTTTTTTTTTTTTTTTTAAAAAAGGAGGAAAAAAACAACACACATGCATGTTACATAAATGAAAAACGAAACAGAGAGAGAGTGCTTCAGAGAGCTTGAAATCCGGTATACAAACAGTCATCTGGCTCTAGTTTTTGTAAAATGAACAGGTGTTTTACCTCTTCAAAAGGAGTTAAAGATTGTAGTATTTTCTGTGTATTAGGATTCACTTATCACTACAGAAATCGTGGGCTTGCCCGTAGTCCTGTACCGATCCCTCGTTAGAGTAACAAACCCTCCATTTTCCTGGAATAGCCCCACTATCCCTGGTTCAGGCTTTGGGAGATTAACGCGAGTCCTCATGAGACATTCCGACACCTTGTAGACTCCAAGCCCTGAAGGATCCCCGCTTCAGGACGAAGCCAGTGTGCTACCTGTGATGACCACAGAGGGCGCTAATGTGTGCACAGCGCCGCGGTACTTACCAGTTCACAAAGCTTCACAGCGCAGTGTCTAATCCCACAGTGGCTGTTGTCAGTCCAGAAAGGACACGGCTTATTAAGATTCACCTACACAGTATCAAAACAAGGAGCACAGCATGATTAGAGCACGGTCATACAGAACCAAAGAATGAAGCCCAAAACAAACGGAACTATGATGTTTGCAAATCATTCTGAATGGCTCCCAGTTGCTCCAATATTGAGATTTAGCAACAAAACTCTGATTCGTTAATTCAGAGAGATTCGACACCATGTGTAGCTTGGTGTCCTTTTCAAACAGGTAAACAATACGCGAGGAGGATCTGCTCACCTTGTAAAATCTGAAGTAATCCGTCTGCAGGAGCCTCTGTAACTTTGGGAAGAGTTTGTGGTTGTTGATGTGGTCGATACTCTCCACGTCACAGGTGCAGTCATCCAGGTGACCTGTAACCTGACCCCCACGACAGACAGACAGACAGACAGACAGACACATCAACCTCTCGATTATTATTATACAATAAAATACAAAACTTTGCCATTCCTCAAAGTGCACTCTGTATGACACATTAAACCTGGAGTGTTTTAAAAATACACACGTCAGGGATAAAATAAAACACAAGACTCCCGCTGCATAGCAGCCTGATCCACTCCTGGCTTTACTGCGAGTTTAATGCGACACACCTGAGCTTGTTACCTATACACTGTGACTAATCAAGCTCGTAGTAAAGCCAGCGAGCTGAAGATTTTAAGCAAACCGTACTATTATACACATTGTTCACAACTCGAAATAGCTTTTCAATTACAATAGCTAATACTGTTGTTGTTATTATCATCATCATTACCTGACAGAAGCACCTGTGCGCGGCGGATCCGGGGGGGGATGGATCCGGACTCGGGTCCTGCTGCGAGGTAACAGTACCAGCGCCCAACAGAAACAAGACCAACCCGATTAGATGCAAAAACGATGCCAGGGAACCCATAGCCGCTGTAAACTTTCAGAAATGAAACGGGTTTGCTCGCTCGGCCACTCTTACACGTCAGTCCCGTCTTGTTTAAACGTCGAATTAACAGTGTGGCGTGGTTTCAGGAAACTGAGGAAAATCTGCTTCTACGTGTGCAGCTGAACTGTTAGTTAATAAAACGTCTTTGAAAGTGGAGTGAATTTCCGGGGACCCACGGCATGAGTAGCTGCGTGTGTTGTTGCTTCCTCTTGGCGATGCTGTGGACGTGAAGTACGTGTCTCCAGCCCTATCCGTTTTCACAGCTGAATGTGTTTGTTATGTTAACTTACCGTGGGGGCGTGTTTCCCTATACCAGGCTCCGTTGTTTGAATTACACGATATGCTGACGTCAGATATTAATTATTGGCTGGCAGATGCAAGAACGCGTTTCCTTTACATTACCACACACCTCACCATTGTATAGGGTGGCCAACTTTCCATTTTTCAAAACCGGACATCACCACCCAGCGCTACGTGTTTGACGTATGGGTGAAAATAAGTCCAGTGTTATTGCATAAAATGGTTATTTCTGCAGTCTGTGCGCGACCAAGCACACTTCTTCCTTTCTGTAATTGTGTGCATTTTATTTTTAATTGTAAAATGAAATCAGCACTTCACTGACCACTGCAACGAAAGCAGCAATAACGACTTTCTTAACTTGGTTTATATCCAGATAATTCATCTGCAACGGGACAGCCTACGCGAGGACCCGTCACACCACACAACTAAACGCCAATTCAGGACAAGTGTGTTCATATGCAGATAGGCTGAAATAATTGAATCTGTTCAGTCTTGAACAAAGAAGACTACGCGGCGATCTGATTCAAACTTCTTAAAGGCATCGACAATGTCGACCCAAGCGACCTTTTCCACCTGAAAAAAGAAACCTGGACCAGGGGTCACGAATGGAGATTAGATAAAGAGGCATTCAGAACAGAGAATTGTTGGAGTCTGGAACCAACTCCCCACTAATGTTGTTGAAGCTGATCCTTCAAGAAGCTGCTTGATGAGATTCTGGGATCAATAAGCTACTAACAACCAAACGAGAAAGATGGGCCGAACGGAACTTTATGTTCTTAAGTTCAACTGTCTAGATAAGCCAAGGGCAGGGAAAGTTTTTGTGCGTCATGCTAACAGATATCTCCCGATCCTCTCTGGTGTGGATACTGTTAATTCTGTCATTCAAGTTCAGCTGCCCCACACTTAACAGGACAGCACAGCAGGGTTCAATTGTCCAGGGGGTAGTGTTTAAAACGGAACAGTCTGGAACAGCCCAGACTGGAGGTTCATTTAAAGCTCTATTGACTGTCGAAGCTGAGAAACCTGTCAAACCACAGCTGCACACATTCTGAAAGAACCCAGCCAGCGAGATGAAAGCTTCTCGTACTAGTTTCCATTGAGTGACAGTGGTGCTGCATTATCAAGCTAAGGTGTCTAAAATACATTCTGCACTGTACAGAAACAACAGCAGCATCTTCCTGCAAACCTGGGCTTGGTTTTCATAATACAGCTGGTCTAGTTAACAGGCTAAACTCCCACCCAGCACCAATAAAGAATCACATTTTTGCATTCATTTTGCAGTCTTGGTATTTATTTTTAAATTGTTTTGTTGTTATGACTTTAACCATTACAACAGACCACCTTTACATTATTGGAATATCATTTTTAATTTTGTGTCTTGAAGATGAAGAAAGTCTGTTCAATTCTGACACAATCAGGACACCAGGATCGGATATTAGGACCATCCATGAATCAAAATTAAAAACACACACGTATATAAAGAAATAAAACCATTTATTTATATTACCATCATATGTTTCTTGTTTCTCTCTCTAAGACGAGTACAGTACCATTCAGCTGTGAGAAATTCAGCGAGAAGGCTATATTAGCACTGGCACTAGTTACTGAGAAATACATAAACCAGCTCAATATCTCTCTTTACAAATCAACAGCCTGGAAAGTAAGATCATTTTAGTGTTCTGCACACAAAAGCACTGTAATTACATCCAACACCTAGGACACTTTGATTTTAGGCATTCGTATACATTTAAAATATATGTAACAAAAATATTTATATACTGTATATATATATATTTATTTCCTGTATTCGTTTGTCAAGTGAAAATAAAAATAATAAAAGGTAAACATGTTATTACAGCAACTCTCAATACATCGCAAAAAACTAGATTGTTATATTTTAAAGCCAAGATTACAGACAGACAGATAGATAGATAGATAGATAGATAGATAGATAGATAGATAGATAGATAGATAGATAGATAGATAATTCAACGTAACAGCAGCTTGATTGAGCTAATACTGTGCAATTACACAACTGGAGCATTACAACACACAAAACAATAAAATCTGAAATATATCAGGTGTTCTGAAAGAGGGTCGCTGGGTGTGAGGGGGCTGAACAAACACATATACCTCCGACAGGTCAAGTACAGAATAGACAAGGAGGGCTGTTTTAGATCTAAAATACCGCTAGCCATCCTTTAACTCTATATAAAAATCCCAACAGGTGGAGATTAATTGTTCATCTTATTAAAAAAATAAAATAAAATCACTAAATACTTTACAACGAGAAACCCGCGGAATCAGTTCTGTGATAGAAGAGGACTGGGTTTGGCTGTGATCATGGAGCTCAGCGGACTCAGTTCTGTGATAGAAGAGGACTCAGTTTGGCTGTGCTCGCGGCACCCAGCGGAATCAGTTCTGTGATAGAAGAGGACTGGGTTTGGCTGTGATCATGGAGCTCAGCGGACTCAGTTCTGTGATAGAAGAGGACTCGGTTTGGCTGTGCTCGCGGCACCCAGCGGAATCAGTTCTGTGATAGAAGAGGACTGGGTTTGGCTGTGATCATGGAGCTCAGCGGACTCAGTTCTGTGATAGAAGAGGACTGGGTTTGGCTGTGCTCGCGGAGCCCAGCGGAATCAGTTCTGTGATAGAAGAGGACTGGGTTTGGCTGTGCTCATGGAGCCCAGCGGAATCAGTTCTGTGATAGAAGAGGACTGGGTTTGGCTGTGCTCGCGGAGCCCAGCGGAATCAGTTCTGTGATAGAAGAGGACTGGGTTTGGCTGTGCTCACGGAGCCCAGTGGAATCAGTTCTGTGATAGAAGAGGACTGGGTTTGGCTGTGCTCGCGGAGCCCAGCGGAATCAGTTCTGTGATAGAAGAGGACTGGGTTTGGCTGTGCTCGCGGAGCCCAGTGGAATCAGTTCTGTGATAGAAGAGGACTGGGTTTGGCTGTGCTCGTGCTGTCACTATCTAGTACATCATTAAAAAAGTGCCCATTCTGACAGATATCTTAGACAGCTGTGCAGTTAGATATATAAAAAAAAAAAAACACATTCTTTAAAAAACACCTGAGCTAAAGCTTTGTGAACAGGGTCCACTGTATCATAATATATTGCAGCGCTGGGACAAGTAATATTGGAGTAAACATTGCTTGAGATGTATTCGGTGGAACAAATCACCAAGCTTGCATTAGTTAAACAAGATAGGATTTACATACGGCTGTAACAACCATATATAATGAATGTAAAGGGAACCAATGCATACATGACATCTGCAATACATAACACACACTGTACAGAACAGTGCTGCTCTGCTTTCTTTCACAGAGAATTTCTTGGGGTACCGTTTGCTTTTGTTTTATCTTTTTTTTTTACTGTGATTTGGTACAAATAATACTTCTGTTTTTTGACCAAATTCAAAAATTGTATCTGTCAATATTATGAAATAATACTGGAACGTGACAAACCCGTGTTCATCGTCCCGGCACTAAACATATTGAGATGCATGTCAATAATACACAGAGGATCCCTTTAAGAGAAGTCCCAGTTTTAGTAAGCGTGAGAACCACTGAAATAGATTTTTTTTTTTTTTTTGTCACAAAGTCAAGACTGATATAAAACACTAAACCTCAGTTTTTTAGACATCCCAGTGAATCACAAAGATCCTTACAACATATGGAAACAAAAAGAAACCTTGACATACGTTTTTAATTTCGAACAGGAACTGTATTTTTTCTGCATTACAGGAGCATACATTCTGCAGCGACTTTTCACAAGTTCATGTTCATGTTCCATTCGTAACTGATCCATACAGTTTCAATGTGTGCCGGCTCTGTGGTGTGCAAAAACAGCAACGCTTTGTGGTTTTTTTTTTGGGGGCCTGCTTTAAAAAAGGCATTTACCCCATCTGGTGCTCATAATATACATATTTGTGTTTCTTCACACTGTGCAGGAAGTCTTTCGTTGAATAAGCTCAGTCTTGTTCTCCTCTTTTGATTCTGATCTAGAGCTTACATAGTGTTGATTCCAAGACGCTTGCTTCCCTCTTGTGCTAATTTGAAATTCTCCCCATAAAAAAAGGTGCAGGCACTGTGATCATCATTGTAAAATAATGCCGTTCGTTTTCAAGTAAACGGCTTTCTGTAGATTTTTTTTTATTTTTTTTTTTAGGTTTTGTGTTTTGTTTTTTAATAGTTTTTTTTTAAATTGTTGTTTTTATATCCCTCTGTGTGTGTGTGTGTGTCTATGTGTGTGTGTATGCGTGTGTTTGTGTCTGTGTGTGAGTGTGCGAGTGCGTTTCGATTGTGGATTCAGGTCGTAATTGCCAGCAGTTCTAGTACGTTCTTGCTGGTTTGTGGGGACTTGCTGGCGGCGAGGCTCAGCAGGTTGCTGTCGCCCATGTGAGCGGACAGAGCTTTGCAGAGCTTGGCAGTGGAGCCCCGCATGCTGCTCCCCTTCCCTGGCAGAGTGCTGCCGCTGCCCACACTGCTCACGAGGTGCCACAGGAGGGGCAGCACCCTCTGTTCCACCAGCTGAGGCTTTCGTGGATACAGCTCCGTCACGAGATCTGAAACACACAGGATTTCTAGTAATCAGAGCAGAGGTGGTGTAACCTAATCAAATACGGGCAATAATCATTTATGCATTGATCATCAAAAGCCAGAAGTGTAGTTACTGTCTTCATTAAAACCTTCAAATGAAACTTGCTGGTAATATAATATATTAATGTTCAGGGTTCAAATAGGTGCTCCCCTACAATATCGCCTCCCCCTCTGTACCATCTATGAAGCTACATCTTTGACACTCAAATGCATTTGCTTGTTGTTTGCCTTCAACGTTTCCAGTCAACCTGGTTGTCAGTCCAGCTTGTTTACATTCACAAGCAGCAGTTTTAACGGAAGGAAAGCAAACAAGCAAACAACATTAACCCCAATATCACTGCAGCAGTAGAAGGCAAAAACAAACGTTTTTTTTAAGTTCAGAAAGGAACACAGGGATCCCCTTGCCCTTTTTTTAATACTGACAACATTTTAAAAGAAACAAACCTAGGATAGCTCATATTTTCAATATAGGAAAAAAAAAGTATTTAGAAAAAATGATGCGAGCCACTTCAGTGCAGTACCACCAACAGCCACCGAGAGGTGCTCTCTTCTCGTTTACTTTCTCTGTTCGCACTCATGAACACAGACAACTCTTCATGACGCCTGGGCTTATGGTACAGGGTGAGAACAGGCACGGGCTCGGGTGCATGCTGTGTGCTCACAACAAGGAGGAGTTATTCCTGGGTTGCCATGGCAGTTTTCCACCAGTGCAGCGGATTGGCTGTTTACTTACCTGCCACCTTTTCAGTCATGTCCTGTTTGGCCTTCCCAGTCAGGTACTGAGCCTTGGTGCAGAAAGGCTGGAGCAGCACGCTGTTATCTACAAGACAAGCGGCACACAGTTATTTCACTGCGGCTCATTTTCAATCAGAATAAAAGGTGTTGGACTGGCTGATGACGTGCATCTCTGTCAACAGAGCAGGGGCAGCACTAATAAATGGCAGCTTTGAGCTTGCACACCATCTCAAGGGGTTACAGTTCAGGCTCCATGGCTTTCCCATCTTTGGCATGCAAATCTCATTGCTGCTGAACTGTGTGGCGGCTGCAGAAGGCCACCAAACCAGATTGAAACTGGGACCCCAGGTGGTGAAAGGCAAGGCCATTACCCTACTGCACCAACCTGGCCTCTGGAGTGACTCCGGAGCAACTGCACTGTTACGGTGGGCTAGCAATCTTGAAGAGGTGAGAACAGCTTTAACACTCACCTAGCTGCTCAGACAGACAGTGCAGGGCGTTGATGGCAGCAGTGTAGACCGCGCTGTTCTTGGAGTTTAGGTTGGTGTCCACAATGGCAGGGACCAGGATGTAGACGACCTGGGACAGGTGGTTCCCCAGCAACAGGATGATCTTCTGCAGGGACTCCAGGGCCATCAGGCTCACTTTGCTGTTGGAGTCGTGCAGGCGGGTCTTAAAGGCATCGAAAATCTGCAAGAGCACAGCAGGAATGCATCAGCTTGAGAGGCAGGGGGAGGAAAGGGATGCTTTTCACCTTCAACGTTTCCCTAGTATTGCATTTCTTGCCTGTTTAATACCCTAATATGTGCAGGCATGAAAATAAGACTCCTATTGCACAGCAGTTTCACCCATTCCAGGTTTTATTACAAGCTTGATTAGCCACAGAGTAGCAAGCTCAGGTGTGTCTTATTAAATCTCATCGTAAAACAAGGAATGGATCAAAACAGCTCTGCAATGGGAGTCAAATTTCCATCCCTGATGTGTGTTCTCCATTGTTCTCTATTGCACAGCCCTGCACACTTCATAAATTCAGCTTTCAGAAGTGGTTGTAAAAAAAAAAAAAAGTACATTTCTTGCACCCCCTTTTCATCAATCTTTAAAAGTTAAAATATTCATTTTGTTAAAGTCTCAATCAAGTTAAAAATAAATAAATAAACAAAACAGCACTGCACTTACCGGAAACATATTTGAAACGATGAGGTCCTGGTTTGTTTCACATTCCGACACCAGCTGGTGGACCCCCTTGATGCGCTCCCTGAAGTCCTTGGAGTTGAGCGTGCCGGTGAGCTGCTTGATGAACTCGTGGTTATCCACAAGGTTCCGCACTGTTGGCTTCCAGGTCGACTCACCGGGCTCTCTGTTCAAATGACGGGGAAGAGCGATGGTTCATACAAATGACAAGTACAGCAGCCTCTTCAAGATACAGAGAGTCAGGACACACTAAACACATTCCTCTAAACAGGTCCATTAAGAGATGCTTCACATTTTATCCATCGTCCAGTGATACATGCATCTGAAAAGCTCATTAAAATATCGAAGTCATTAACTCAGGGGTGTCCAATCACAGTCCTGCAGGGCCGTCCCGCTCCAGGTCTATCAGGCACAATGAGATAATCAACGACTTCAGGGTCTGGGTGGAAGTTTCATTGGTTCAGGTAAACAATTTAGAGCAGGAGTGGAAGGGCCGGCCCTGCGTCAGCTCCTGCTCGAAGTGACTGTCATGGAGTGCATTCCGTTTCTTTTGGGGTTTACCTCTGCATACAGAGACGGACTGACCTGGCGATGGAGCTGTGGGAGTCCCGGGTGTTAGAAGAGGCCCGGGTCGTGCCGCTGCCGGGGAGTGACCGTCTCCCCCTCGCTGACGGGGCGTCCTGGGGGATTTCTCCCAGGCCCTGCGAGAGAAAAAAACAAAAAAAACCATCAGACTTCATCCACTGCAGCGTCTGTATGCACATTTCATTTAAGCTGCCTGTTTGAGGACAGACTCCAAATCCACTCTCTGTATTCTGCATGTAAATCAGTTTGGAGCTGGAATCAGGCTGGGGCATTTTAATCAGATTCAAGTGGACAGTCGGAAGCTTTGATTCCTCCGAACCCCATTGTGTTTGGCATGTACGTAAATTCTGCAGATTCAAAAGGAATCACAAAAAGTATAAAGGTTTTTAAAAGAGTTTGATCACTTTCTTTCATTATTAGAAATGTATCATTATTAGCAATGTATCCTTTTATAAGCAAAAGGATACGTTGCTAATAATGCATTTATGTAAATAGATTGCTATTTTTTAAATTTCCATTTATATATCACAAAATAAATTATCTAAAATAACAGAAATGTGTCTGTGTGTCTATTTCTTTGATCGTTTTTTTCTTTCTCTTTCAAAGCCAGCCTGTGTAAGGTAATTCAAAGTACCTTCAGCCGTAGATTGTGCACAGTATCCTTGATGTACGGCAGGTCTTTTGGCGTTAAATACTTTTCGAGCACTTTGTCGAAGTCTTGATGCGACATCATGAGGTAAATCATTCGACGGCCGTAGTATCTGAAACGATTAGGATCAGGTCAAACCGGGCTGGACACACGAGTCACAAACAATAAACTCATTAAGCTGGATCACTTCCGGTTTCACAAGCGTAAATACTGCACTACTCCGATATCACGACAGGGTTACCAAGTAAGATTTCAAAGTTTGACTCAAAAGTTCAAGAGGACAAAAGTTTGAGGCAATGTTTCCGGTGCCAACTGAGCAGTACCTTGTTTCCGGAGAGCTATCCTGGGTAAACTTTGCCACGACTGGTAAGAGTCGATCGGTAACATCTCTGATTCCAGAGAGCAGACGGCCCGGCCCCATCCTCTCCACCAGCCCAGAGAGATGCAGCGCGGTGCACTTCCTCACCACGGAGTTCAGGTGACTAGGGGAAAGAGAATCGTGTGAGTCAGCAGACCTTACCAAGCAAGAAAACCTTACCAAGCGATGAAAAGCTTTTGGTCATAGCTCTAGAGCTCTGTCAATGTTTTTTGGGGGTAACGTACCAGTCAAAAAAACAGAGCAGGCAGGGCACTGCTTCATAGCCCTCCCTCAGATCTCCAGGAACCCCCCCCCCACCCCCAGGCTGCCTCTCACCTGGAGCCCCCAGCGATGAGCGCGCACAGCGCCCTGGCCGGGGTCACGTTGCTGACCATGGCGCCCAGGGCTTTGTCCACATCCTCCCTGATGAAGGTGTTGGACTCTCCTGCTTTGTGCAGCAGCACTCTGACGGTGCCGTCCAGCTCTTGCTCCATGACCTTCAGGTGGGTGAACATGTCCCCCAGACACATCACCGCCACACGGGACACTCCTGAACGCAGGTTCTTCACCTGGAGACGGAGGAGGAGGAGGAGGAGGAGGAGGAGACAGGTGACAGGTGAACGGGCCATGCTTTCATGGCCTGTAAAAGCTTACCACAGGATAAGAGCTTTTCAAAACACCAGGTAAACACACCAGGTCTCAGTTGTAACACAGTGTTTCGAACTACACTTCCCTGATCCAATCGTACACTGACAAGACTCACCTCCCGAATCATAGCGAGCGTTATGTCGTGAAGTCTCGTCGTCAGCACATCCGGATGGTAGATGGATAAACTTCTTACGAAGCCAATGCCTTCGATCTTCTTTTCCCTATGAGAAATAAATTAATTATATATACAGTATATATAAACAAAAAGTTAAAAGGTGAGCCATTGCTGAGTCAGTTATAGATCAACATTATCTGAGGGAAGAGGCCAAGACTGAACAGATTCCATACAATGCATTTTCCATTTCTGACTGAATGAGATCATCTATAAACTGATGAAAACATTCAATGGTGCTAAATTTAGATATACTAAAAGAAAGACAATAAATCGAATTGACAAAAGATTTGACAAGAATTCTCCATGTCTTCCAGTCAAAATGGTTCTGATTGAATGAGATGTGTTTGAAAGCTGATCTGTGATCATGTTAACGATGCACAGGGTTAGCTGATGTATTTGAAAGGTCTGATCTGTGATCATGTTAACGATGCACAGGGTTAGCTGATGTATTTGAAAGGTCTGATCTGTGGTCATGTTAACGATGCACAGGGTTAGCTGATGTATTTGAAAGGTCTGATCTGTGGTCATGTTAACGATGCACAGGGTTAGCTGATGTATTTGAAAGGTCTGATCTGTGATCATGTTAACGATGCACAGTTAACTGTGTTTACCAGTCTTCGTCAGCCATGAGCCGGAGGGCCTCGAGGAGTGCTTGCTCTGGTTTGGAGAAGGGCCGCACATCTGAGGGCTCCACGGTCTCACTGGCACGGGGGACGGAGCTGGCCCTCTGCTTGCGCTGGGTCCGGGGGCCAGCAGACACCTCGTCTGGGGGACACAGCACAGGGCACAGGGTAAAGCACAGAGCTACAAACACTCAGAGACCCACAGTCATAAGGTATGCAGGGGCAAGCGCTTCATGTTATAAAAATGAACGACATTTCTGATATTTGTAATAGTAAACTTTCTTCAATTACAACTGATTTGTTTCGGTTGTGCCTCCTGCCCCTCCCCGCACGCTTTTCAGCGGCGCGGGTTCAGAAGCAGAGAGATAAACAGATCCTACCTGAGCTGGGGGAGCGCGCCTTCCTCAAGCTAGGAGTGCATTTCAAGGGAGGGGGGCTGAGGGGGGTGCTTTCTGCTGACAGAGATTCAGCCTTGGATTTCAGAAGCACACCTCCGTTCACACTCAGATCTGCAGTGGGGGGGGAACAAAAACAGACAAGCATTTAACCCTCTGCTTACCACCATATAGGAATTCTCTGGGCTCTTTCACACATACCACCATGATTAAGCATTAGTAATTAACACTGCAGGGGGTATTTATGCTGTTGCATTATAACCCATTTAGTTTTGTACATGGAGACAGGTTTCCGTTTCAAGTGGGTTTCAAGAGTCTACTGACCTGCAGGTTAACGACAGCTCAACTCGGAAGCTGTTTATAATGAACAGCGGTGCAATGATGTCAATGCACCATCATTTTCATTGCAAAACAAAACCCCAGTGTGTACCGTCCGGGCTGCTGTCGATGTCAATTGCCCTCAGGCGCTCCCTCAGGCTCTCCTCGAGTCTCTCCTTCCTCTCCTGTTCCCTCAGGAGCTGCTCCCTCTCTGCCTTGTTCTTCCTCCGTCTCATCTTATCACGGGCGGACTTGGAGATGGCAACTGTCACCTGCACACGAAAACAAAGCCCGGGCATGCTTGAAATCCAAGAAGATGATTCACCCGGAACATTAAAAATCCCAGGTTTAAAGTAAGTCAAGTGAACATCACTCCCTCAGAGTATGAAACACGCTTACTAAAGACTGTGCACGGTCCTTTCCAAACAGGCTAGGATAGGAAGACAACAACTCTAGCAATAAGCAGCCGGCCTCTGGAGGAAGAAACTGAAAGTAACAGGTTGATTGCATGGCCGGCTGCCAACAACAAATGGAAAGAAAATAAAAAGCGATGGGGCTGACTCCCTGTTAGCTGTGCTCCACAGCACTCACTTCTCTCTCAGCCTGGTCGCTGCTCTCAAAGGTGCCGTGGCTGTTCTGCTGGACAGATTTCCCGTAGATGGCAGGGGGGGTCTCCGTGCTGTGCTTCCCAGCACCGTCCCCGTTCTCAGCAGAGCACAGCATAGCCTGGCTGTAGATCAATGAAGCCGTCGGGCTTCCAAACACACCTTTAAAACAAAACAAAAGAGAATATATATATATATATATATATATATATATATATATATATATATATATATATATATATATATATGTATGAACCACAGAGGAACAGCTCTTTATGCACAAGAAACTGGGGAGTGTTTCAACAATTCAGCACACTGCAACTCCCTAGAGAACCTGTCCTCATCACAGCCGCTGAGGAAGGGCGACATGTTTGTTTGATAAATCATTTCATTTCAGACTAACGCCAGCCCAACATCCAAATACACACACACAAAAACTCATTAAAAACAGTCAAGCCCTTTACTAATGTGACAGCTGTCTACTACTGTACCCAAGACTATCTATCAAAACCGATTTTCAAAAGAAGACTTACGAGTCATTCAAACCTAGTAGCAGATATGTCACAATGCAGGTCAGATAACTTGCTGTTGCTTTTACAACTGTATTTATTCAACTGTGATCCACATTCTAATTCCTTTTCAAAATGAAACACTTTCACTTTTTGGTCTTGTATATTGTCCAACTAAAAGCATCAACATTGCTGCTTCTTTTTTTTATTCTTCCACAGCACTTCAGAGAACGACAAATGTTACAGAAAAAAAGTATTGAAAACAAAATGCTCTCTGTATCTCATCATCACTTAACAAAGCCTCTTCACTGTGCCTCCTGCATATATCCAGTATGATCATTTGGAAAAGTACATTACAAAAGACCGCAAAGTTTTAAATTTCAGAGTAAAAATAAACAACAAAATAAGAAAATCCTCACACAATCCATAGGAAAGCCCAGTCCCTCTCTCCCTGAGTTTTTTGTGTGTTTCTGGGAGCGTCGCCACAGCATTCACTACATCCGGCATGCTTCCTTGTCTACCAATACATGTAGTTTACATGGCAACAGAGAGGAATGGGAACCAGGTAGCGCGAGGGTTGAAGCCAGAACAATAGGAGAGAGCATTGGACCTGTAATGGGTTGCTATGTTCAAACAGCAACAGCACAAGAAGCCATAAAACACTACAATGTACACGTAGCACGCAGACAATGTGAAAGTAATGAGGAAATGAGTTAACTATCAAACAAGGAAAGCAGCACAAGAGCCTGTGAAACTACGGTCTCTCTGTCCACTACCTGTTGCTTTTGTTTGTTTTAGTGATTTTAAAATGAAAATGGAACAAGAACACCCTCGTCTGATGTATAGAAAAAATACTGTGTTTAAGAAAGAAACGGAGAGAACTTTTTGTAAAACTGCAAACACTGCATCCCAACAGATTGAAGATGACCCATTGCTGATGTCAGGGCTGTTGTTGGGTTTTTTTTTTTACTTTCTGAGATGGAATACTGACCTTTGCCAACAATGACAACAGAATCTTCATGCATTCCGTTGGCAGAGGTCACTTCGTGGTTATTCTGTTGCTGTGTGTTCCCCAAGGAGGCCGGGGAACCTGTAACAAAAGACACTGACTCAGTCCTGTCCACCTCGAAACATCCAGAGACTGTAAGACTGAAACCCATGACAAGCTATCACAAAGTCTTACAATACAGCAGGTCTCCATCACAGTCTACAAGTGAGAAACTAAACCGACCAGCTAGCCACTCTCGGGTCCAACCATGTTTGATATATATTTTTATAGTACAGTCTTGGCACAGTATAAAAGAATCTTTCTGAATAGTTATATGGTGTTAAAATAAAGAACCAATCAAAATCGATAAATAAAACTCAATATGAAAGAAAACGCTTCAGGCAATTTCAAAGCTCCCAGACACTGTAGATCAGTCCTTATGGACAGAGATCACTGTACCGTACTCGCCTTTAGTGGGCTTTGCGCCTCTGTGCATTTTAGAAGTGGTTGTAGATGGTTCTCCCTGCCTGCCCTCCTCAAGCTCCACGGCTCCATTCGCGTATCCCATTCTCTGCCCGACGACACTCACATCCGATGTTGTTGTATCGCGGAAGGACACTCCTGCAAAACATGCCTCTGCTCATCACAGCCACTGGGACCAAGCATTCATTTAAGGGGAGGCATCACACAGTCGAAGCCCTGGCTCTAAAAGATGTGGTTCTTAAGGGGCGTGAGAAGCCCTTTAAAAGACTCCTGGGAAAGGGCTGCTCGCACACGGCACACTAACAGGATTGCATTGACAGCAACTGCTGATCTCTGGAAAATAACCCAGCTGTGTTTGAATGATAAACAGAAACAGCAACAACCCATTGAGATGGGGCTGAGGCGCTCCAGGTGAACGTGCATACAGTGAAATCCACAGAGCGCAATGTGAAACAGTAGTTTTGAGATACCTTGGGTAGGGCTGTACTCCACAGGGCGAGTGCTCTTCATGAGGTCTGGCGTGGCTGCCAGGCGTGGTCTTGAGGCAAACGGATTGAAGCTCTCAGACCTGCAGGAAAACAAATGTAAATACGGGTGAGGACATATAAAACACATCCTGGATTTGTAATCCACACAGAAAATGAATGAACAGACCTTTTAAAAACATTTTAAAGAGAAACTGGATTTAGCCTTAAATTTAAGAACCCTGTCTTATAAACCACAGGCTCCCAATAGTCAAACAGTGCGCGTGACCACAAATACATGTAGTTTAAGCACTTTTTATTATTTGTAGTAAATCTACTAAACTAAGCAGACAAAACCAATAGACAAACGTTTCGTCTAGTGCCAGCGTTCTCTAGGTTAGCCAAACATTTCTTACAGTTATATCTTCTTCTTATTATTATCTGTAGTAGTAGTTGGTATTAAACTAAACTGAGTCATGTGCGTGTGTGTATCCATGTATGTATGTATGTATATATATGTGTATGTGTGTGTATGTGTGGTTGTGCGTGCGTGTGTGCGTGCGTGCGTGCGTGTGTGCGTGCAGTGCTCAGCGCTGGCGTCACTCACATGGTCCTGTGGTTCCGCAGTGTGTTGGTCTTGGTGCTGGTGGGGGGTGTGGGGGCGAGCGGGGAGCTCAGGGCCTCCGGAGGGCTGTAGATGCCACTCTCACTGATGGGGCTGGTGAAGGTGGACGAGGCGAGGGAGGAGAAGTCCAGGGTCAGCTCCAGCTTAAGCGCAGAGTCCGGGCTCTCGGCCTCCGGGGGGCTGCCGCTCAGCTTCGCTCGCTTCTTGGCTGCGCTGTACCGCAGGGAGCGGAGGGAGCTCATCATCTGGAGGAAGGGTGAGGGAGGGGAGAGAGAGAGAGAGAGCGAGAGAGCGAGAGAGAGAGAGAGAGAGCGAGAGAGAGAGAGAGAGAGACCAATGGCCATTTTCAGAAGCAGCATGTAAACACTCGCTTAAGTGTGCTTTCTCAGCAGGGGGTGGAGGGGAACACCAACACAAGGTTGTTGAATAATAAGAAACAACGCTGGAGAGCCAATGCCCATGCAAGTGTGCATTCTTCATGTAAAAAAAATATATTATCTGTTAAAAGGCTCACTCAAAGTTCAAAACTGACACCCTTTAAATTACGTATAAATGCAATACAGCACAGTGAACAGGTTTATTTGTTCTGGCTGGAACCTTGCTTAGCCCTGGTCTATCCTCACACTTGCTTGCTAGTACAGTACAGACTTGATCTGATATTAATGACCTATGCCAAGTATTTAATGGAATGTCCCAAGTGCAAAAGCATAGCATGAAACGACTTATCAGCTATTAGTGTGTGTCTTGCAAGTTACGCACATACACAGATACAGTACATACCTCTTCATAATCAGGCTGCCTAATCTTGATTATTCTGGCTATGGGTCTATCCTAATACAAAAAAGATCAAAAAGGCTTGTTGGGCTTGCGAGTAGTTAGATATTTATGACTTAAGCATCCTAACAAAACCTTAATACTTTAAAATCAGCTCAGACATGCACACACTCACACTCACACTCACACTCACACTGACCTCTTCATGGTCAGGTTCATCATCCTTCACGTCCAGCTCGGACAGGTCCAGCGCGAGGCTCTTCTCTCCTCCAGACTCCTGGGTCCCCCCTGCCTTCTTGGGATCCCTCCCTCCTCCGTCAGCGAGGCTGGGTAAGCAGGCCCCCCTTGGGATGGGGGGCACCGGCTTGGTCCCATTAATGCCGCGACGGGAGGAAGGTGTTCGAACCAGAGCAGGTTTCAGGGGGACTGGAGAGTGCTTCTCCTGGGTCATGTCTACTGTGGGTTGGACAAGGATGATAAATAATGATGAGTCTACAGCAGTACAGTATACAAACACTTCAGACAGTGCCTTCATCAGCAAGTTCCTTTTGACTCTGCAAGTCCGTGGGAGTAGCACTGTGTTCCTTGGCTTCATGTAAAGATGTTGCGGGTTTTGTAACGGGGGTAACAAAGCGACAGGACGCTGCCAGTGTCTGATGATTAAATCGGGGAGCCCTGTGGTGAAAGCGTGGGTTGTTGGTGAAGTCGTTATCACCTTGTAAGATTCAGCTGGCCAAAGCTGAAGGGACTTCTAATGTTTTGTACGTAACTCGGCTTATCCACTTAGGGGAAAAAGAAAGAGAAAAATAAATAGTTAAAAGCTCTAACCCTAACCCCACAGACCTCGTGACTCCTCCTTGTGGTCTTGAGCTCCTCCGTCAGCGAGGCCAGACAGGCTGGGCCCCCGTGGAATGGGAGGCACTGTCTTGCTCGTACTGAAGCCGCGACGGGAGGCTTGGGTTCTAACTAGAGTAGGAATCAGGGAGACTTGAGAGCGCGTCTTCTGGGCCACTTCCACTGTGGGGCACAGCACAATGCATCGATTGGACCATGTCAAGCAGACAAACGTTTCGACTTACTTAAGTTTCTTATACGTTTTGCCTTAGCACTTTAATAGAGTAATAACACACAAAACAAAGACAACAACAACAACGACAACGACAACAACAACAACAACAAAGCATCCTTGCCCTTTGATGAAAGACCCTGGCCACCACTGGCTGCTACTCTGAACTGAACAGCACTACCCATTTACACTACCCATAACAAACTGGCATAACCAACCAAAAGCCCCAGGACATGATCTCTACCTGTAACTCAGAGAAAGTTGGGTTTAGTGGTCAAATCACTACACAAGAGCTAGGAAACCTCTGGGTAAATATCCCAGCTTATCCACAAAGTCATTTCCTATCCCTGTGCCACCCAGCTGTGAACCTGAAGCAGCAGGATCCTCGCAAGTTATATTTCTATGAAGAAAGAAAGAGAAAGAAAAAGCTCTCTCCCACAGACCTCGTGACTCCTCCTTGTGGTCTTGAGCTCCTCCGTCAGCGAGGCCAGACAGGCTGGGCCCCCGTGGAATGGGAGGCACTGTCTTGCTCGTACTGAAGCCGCGACGGGAGGCTTGGGTTCTAACTAGAGTAGGAATCAGGGAGACTTGAGAGCGCGTCTTCTGGGCCACTTCCACTGTGGGGCACAGCACAATGCATCGATTGGACCATGTCAAGCAGACAAACGTTTCGACTTGCTTAAGTTTCTTATACGTTTTGCCTTAGCACTTTAATAGAGTAATAACACACAAAACAAAGACAACAACAACAACGACAACAACGACAACGTCAATGACAACAAAGCATCCTTGCCCTTTGATGAAAGACCCTGGCCACCACTGGCTGCAGTCTCTTTCTGAACTGTTGTTAGTAGCCTGGGCTGCTACTCTGAACTGAACAGCACTACCCATTTACACTACCCATAACAAACTGGCATAACCAACCAAAAGCCCCAGGACATGATCTCTACCTGTAACTCAGAGAAAGTTGGGTTTAGTGGTCAAATCACTACACAAGAGCTAGGAGACCTCTGGGTAAATATCCCAGCTTATCCACAAAGTCATTTCCTATCCCTGTGCCACCCAGATGAGAACCTGAAGAAGCAGGATCCTCGCAAGTTATATTTCTATGAAGAAAGAAAGAGAAAGAAAAAGCTCTCTCCCACAGACCTCGTGACTCCTCCTTGTGGTCTTGAGCTCCTCCGTCAGCGAGGCCAGACAGGCTGGGCCCCCGTGGAATGGGAGGCACTGTCTTGCTCGTACTGAAGCCGCGACGGGAGGCTTGGGTTCTAACTAGAGTAGGAATCAGGGAGACTTGAGAGCGCGTCTTCTGGGCCACTTCTACTGTGGAGCACAGCACAATGCATCGATTGGACCATGTCAAGCAGACAAACGTTTCGACTTACTTAAGTTTCTTATACGTTTTGCCTTAGCACTTTAATAGAGTAATAACACACAAAACAAAGACAACAACAACAACGACAACAACGACAACGTCAACGACAACAAAGCATCCTTGCCCTTTGATGAAAGACCCTGGCCAACACTGGCTGCTACTCTGAACTGAACAGCACTACCCATTTACACTACCCATAACAAACTGGCATAACCAACCAAAAGCCCCAGGACATAATCTCTACCTGTAACTCAGAGAAAGTTGGGTTTAGTGGTCAAATCACTACACAAGAGCGAGGAGACCTCTGGGTAAATATCCCAGCTTATCCACAAAGTCATTTCATATCCCTGTGCCACCCAGATGAGAACCTGAAGAAGCAGGATCCTCGCTGAAACTATATTTCTATAAACAAACAAACAAACAAACAAACAAACAAACAAACACACACAACACACCTCCAGACTGCTCGTGGTCCCTGGCTGCTGCGTCACAGTGGCTAGACGGCCGGCGCCCCCGTGGAATGGGAGGCACCGGCTTGCTCTTACTGAAGCCACAACGGTAAGGGGGGGGTCTAACTATAGTAGGGACGGAGACCTGAGAGTTCTTCTTCTGGGTCACTTCTACTGTGGGGGTACAGCACAATGCATTTTGATTGGACAGGGATGATAATTAAATAACCTAACTTAAATAATCTAACTTATACCTGTAACTTCAGAAAAATCACTCGATCGTAGACTCTAAGGAAATAAATTTAAAAAAAAAAAAAAAAATCAGAAGTCAAGCGTTCCACGGCTTCGGCTAGCGTCTTCATCAGAGCGTTCCTTTTTAAAACTGGACAAGCCCGCTGCAGTAACGTTGTGGCTTCACTGTAAAGATATTGAGAGTGCCTGTTTCTTCTTGAGATGAGCAGATCTTGTGAAGACACATGTTTAGGCTTCATGCTTTCTGTTTGCTTAATTTGCTTACAAGGATTTTAATTGAGCAGATAAACAACAACCTCAGCAACAAAGTATCCTTGCCCTTTTGATGGCTACCACAGGCTGCTTTCCTGAACTGTACAGCACTGCCACCCATTTATACTCTGCAAAACAAACTGGCATAACTAACCAATATCCCCAGGACATAACCTCTAACTCTAAACTGGGTTAATGGTCAAGTCATTACAAAAGAGCTAGGAGACGCAAATAAGCAGCATCCTCACTGAAAATCTTTTGTCTAAGAAAGATAGACAGAACGAAAGAAAAAACAAAAATGACAGACAAGAAGAATGTTTTGTTTTTCCTACTAAGCCTTTCCAAAACGCAAAGGATCTTATGGGGCTTGTCAAGCACTCACAGCTTTAGCCGATTGCACTTGATGGCCTCATGTAGTCAAGACCGATTGTATTATCCGTGACCGAGGGGCTTCCTGCCTTATTATTATGCTTCCTGATATTCACACATTACATGCTCGCGCCCGGCTTTGAATGCATCACTGTGAACGACCTTTCGGTTAACGAAGGAAACATTTCATGGTTTGTGTGGAAATGCATTTTGAACGGAGACTGAAGGGAGTGCCGCTTACCATTATAAAACAGAAATGGGTGGAATAGAGCCTTTTATAAATCGCAAATCACATGCTTCAAGGGCTTTGCCTTGCATCTACCAACGCACCCAGCAGCCCGTAGCTTCTCACACACCAATGCCGACTGGTCTGTTGTGCCGTCACCGAGTCAGCGAGTTTAGAATAAAACCTGCTCGCACATTCAGAGGGCAATTGCAAAACAATGGAACATTTTATCCAAATGCAAAATGAAACGTCTGTCGGAGTCTAGGAGTGAATGATAAAAGATGGGTCGAGGCCGGTGTAAAATCAAGACAGTTGTTGTGTTGAGAGTGCGGCAGACAGACAGGTGGACGCAATCTGCACATAAGGGTCCCCTTTGTTTCTTCTTTCTTAGTGGACACTAAGAAAGACCGAAATGGTGGCGTTAAAAACATTTAATTACATGAAAGTGCCTGTGGGAGTGTGTATTTTCTACCAGCACTGAGAGCTGGGAACGGCAATAAAATATCAGTAACGCATTGGAAAGACCAGAGTGTCAATAGGTTGGATTGTTGCTCTTTCCTCAAAAAAAACATTTTGAAAGAAAGTAGGAAACAACGAACGAAACGTGCACGAATGGGAAAAAAAAAAAAGAACAAAACCACAAAAGCTGGAAAGACACTTGCCTGGAGTGTCGTCAGTCCTGGAGCTGGGCAGCCTCTTGCGAGGGCTGGAGTTGGAGGTGCCATCGAGCGGCTTGCTGGGCCAGGTGTTGGAGAAGCCCACGCCGTCCTCCGTGCCCTTCCTGGGAGGGGTGGTGTGGAGCTGCCCGCTCCCGGGGGAGGACAGTGGGTACGATGGCAGGATGAAGGCACCTGAGGCGATGCTGCTGCTGCTGCCGCCGGCAGTGCTGGGGCCGGACAAGGTGCGCTCAATGCTGGGATGGCTGTAGAGGCCCCTCTGGGTCTTGGTGGAGAGGTTCAGACTGGCGTGGAGGGGTGCTGTGAAACAGGAATCCTTTGGTTTACAACTACATAACTGACCAGTTTGCAGTACAAGTTTTTAATGATATCATTTCAAATTAAATCTAACGAATGAAAGAGCTAATTGTTAGAAAGTCATCCCGATTCTGATCCTTGGCTGATCCAGGATCGATATTTAGTTCCCCACTATATCAAGGATGGGAATAAGACTCCTATTGCATAACAGTTTCACCCACTGCAGGTTTTACCACAAGCTTGGTTAGCCACAGTGTACAGGTAACAAGCATGTGTGTGTCTTATTAAACTAGTAAAACCAGGAATGGATCAAACTGCTATGCAATGGGAGTCTTATTCCCATCCCTGGTATATGGCAGGGTTTATTGTCTAGTAGACTGTGCTCCCCCTTTACAATGCGACCCTGTCACTAAAGCAGAATTAAAACATCTGCGTTAAGAAAGATTTGAGATTGATAGCCACCTCAATCCAAAATCGTTCTTAATGAAAGATTTTCATTATTAAACCACAGACGTTTTTTTTTTTTTTTTTTTTTTTTTTTCTTTAAACCAAAAAAAAATAAGTTTCATGAATGCATTTCAGTGGAGGTGACAAACTGCGAATGACGTCAATGATGATTTACAAATTCATTTTGATACATTCAGATTGATACAGGGTCCAGTGCAGATTAATAAAATCAAGTTTGCACGTCAAAAGGGCAATGCAGTGCGTTGACAAATATTGAGCAGTTTGAAAGAAAGAACGGTCAAACCACGAGAAATGTCACTTTGTAGAAATCAACGCAGGTCCTCCGAGAGGAGCTGTAACAATGACTCCATCAGGCTCGCCGCACGCGACGCTCAAAGCAGTTCAAACACTTCACCTTTCTCCAACTGGCTGCTGGTCCCCAAAAACTGCAGATCTGAATCCACACTGCCGCTGCTCCTGGAATACCCGAGGAGACCCTGCTTTCCTGAGATGCGGGGCTGGTGCCACTCTGCTGCACCTAGAACAACACAGGGAACAGCAGCCTGTAACGCTACATAGAACACATTCAACATTCCAGCCTTTTGTGTCAATCAGTGGCAGCCCTCACAAGTTTCTTGATCACAAGTCAAAGGCACTACCCCCACCCACCCCCACCATCTTGATTTTCACTATGACTACTTGTCTTTGCATGACAGACCCCCCTGACACAGCAAAGCCACAAAACACACTGGCATAGGTCTAAATCAGAAGAATAAACTTCTATATTAGAATCACGAACATTAGGATTTGGAAACAGCAAACCAACATTCCGCCTTTACAGTTTATGTAAACAGTTTTTGAAGGGCAGATCAAACCGTGCTGGAATTCTCTTAAAAAAAGCCACGAGCAAACAATGCAGCTCAATTCAAAAGAGAACACGATCAAGCCTGGTCTTGCCCGGAGTTTTGAAAACGCTGTCGTCAATTTTGCTTCACAAAGGTCACCGTCCGTACTGTCAAGACTGACTGGGAAGGCTTCACGCTAAGCTTCACCTCACTTTTATGGCAGTGCACTACAAACATTGTAGAATTTTCAGAATTATAATTATATATATATATGTATGTGTGTTACACTGTGTTCAAAGTACTTATTTTTGGATACATCTGCAGTTTATACCACAAAGTGAAAATCTCTCTAAATAATTCAATAAAAACCCTTAAATAGCTTTTCATGAGCTGCTTGCATTCGTGTCAATCCAGGCGCTTGGCTCTCCTTTCACGACTCCAGCAGCTTTCCACACCTCTCACCTCCTTAAACAGCAGCATTCGCCTTCTGCGAACAGGACAAGCGCTTTTGCCAGCAAGCATCAAAAGTTTCTTTCTACGAATGGTGTGTTGCCAGCTATCATGAATACATTCCCCTAAAGATGAAGAGCAAACACTGGGAATAATCCCTGTGCCTGTCCTGTGTCCGTGTCAATCCAGGCATGCAGCTCCACTTTAATTAAGCAAGCCGCGGTTTCCACACACCCTGTGTTGTCTGGGTGACCATAGCGGAGTGCCACTAGCTTTTCAGATTACAGCAAGGTTATGAGTTATGATTTAAGAGTAAATATAGCACATAGGGCACAACATTAATTTGCACATTGCAGAAAAGTCTCCAGTGAGTTTAAGACACTGCAGCTTTAAATCAAACCCCAGCTGACTCTGCTGTCAGTACATTATGCACCTGCTGTAAGAGCCTGAAGCAGCGGTGCGTGACTATGAGCCCGTCACATTACTGCCACAGGAAATTACAAACGCCACCGAGAGCCGGGGACAGCGCTGAACAGACTCGCAGACCTGAAGGAGCTTTGAAAAGAACCAATTATGCTAATGCAGTCAGCTCGGGCCACACACACACACAGACACACACACAGACACACACACACACACACACACACACACACACACACACACACACACACACACACAGACACACACACACACAGACACACACACACACAGACACACACACACACACACACACACACACACACACACACACACACACACACACACACACACAGACACACACACACACAGACACACACACACACACTATAATAACATATATATTGGAATGTCACTGAGATCAAACTCGTATTTTTTCATCAGAAAGCGAGTTATCACTTTGATGTTTTTCGCGGGAGCTCTGTCCCGAATCAATCCTCTGCAGGGCAGCCCTTCAAGAGGAGTATCTTTGTTTTGCAGAACTCTTACCCACAACACTGTAAGCGGCCCCAGGTGCGTAAAGCAGTGCTTCAAAGCCAATTTGTAATTACGTGACCACAGACTGGCCGGCCGCTATTACATCTGTTTAAGAGCCGGCTTTTCTAAGAGCCTTCTGCACTCACATCAGCAGTAAGAGAGTAAACTGCTTCTCCGTTAATCAGAAAAATAATAATAATACATCACTGTGTATAAGCACAAGATGTTGGCTGAGATCTGAAAAGTCTAGTTGTGCAAAGCTTTTTTGTTAAATCAGTGAGCATGTTTCGTCACAATTGGAGAACAGGTTTAAAAAAAAAAAAAAATGCAAAGTGTAATATTCCTGCCTGCCCCTCTATATCCGTTAGCCTTGCTTGTCTGTGAATACTCATTAACACGCCTCTGCAAAGCTTGTGACTCCCGAGAAGAAACTGCAACGTGGGGGTGCTCTGCCTAAGAATTAAACTAAAACATGTCATTCTTGGGAAACGTCTATAGCTTCGAGATCATACTGTCAAGAAAGATAGCAACACAAAAGAGAGTGTGGGTGGGTGTGTGCGGCTCTAAAAATAAATATATAATGTTTGTGTGTGTATAGCTCTACCTGTTTGAGTGCAGACTGCAAGCAGACGGTGTCACGTATAGTACCAGTAGCCCTGCTGTACTGTAGATTAAATTCTGTGCTATTTGTTTGCTCTAGCTACTGTTAAACAAGCACCACGTACTTACATTGCTTACACTGATCAAACTAGTCTGAGAAACAGCATGAGACCTACTTAGATCGACTGCAACCTTCAAAGGGTAGGACCACAACAAAAAAATGACGAATAAATGAATACAATTGTAGAGCTCTGCACACTTGGGTGTGAATGGATATGCTGCTTGCGGTACAGTAATTGGCAGCGTGGGGATATCTCCACTCGCGGCCCAGAGGACTGCAGAACTCTACCAGAGCTACAAATGCAGCCTCATGATCGCGGTTCTAACGTGTTGCTTGTGCAAACGGTAGATGTGCAGGACAGAGCTGTATTTTTTACGAGACAGAAAAAACAAACAATCTGCTATACTCCAGCTTACGAGAAATAAGAGTCTGTGACTGCGCAGGTATGCCATGGCCCGAGGACCTTCCTCAACGCTGTGCATCAGACTTCATTTCAAGCTGATGACACCCTTGACACGCTGTGCAGTGAAGCCTGTTTCCATAGAAACGCAGTTTCATTTCGATTGCTTTTCTATTTCTGTTCGGTTGAAATATTGAAGGCTGCGCAGGGGGGCGGGGGGGAATCAAGAAGAAAAAGCATCAGGGATATGAAGCCAGTGACAAACCCAGCAACCCAAAAAATCCTTTTAAGTTCTCGTGACATAAGAGTTCAGGTTGGGTATGGATTCAGTTTGATCAGCCTCTACCCCACCAGGAAAAACCACAGCCGGGTTCTTTACAGCACTGAGAAATCACCTTGGATCGCATCAGCCACCTGTCCGCGGTTATCCTGGGATCAGCAGTAAAAACAAGTGGTGGATGGAATCCAGGTGGACTACCTGGTGCTGTAAAATGCATAACAGTACTGAGCTGTGGTTTAGCCTGGCAGGGTACAGGTTAATCACATCAGCCCCATGTCCGGTTCCTATTAGCGGTCAGGTTTCTACATCAAAGACTCAGCTGGTTTGCACGTGCCTGCCCTGTAAACAGCGTTCAGGCTTGAAGTGAAACCGGATCCGAATAGCATGATATAAAATACGCATCTGGAACCAAAACACACGATACAAATAACCAAGCTACAGTCACAGGGATCCTAGGACAGCGGAAGCGGCTAGACGTGCCAGGGACCTGTCAGAGTGTGTATGTCCCGGCAACACTCAGAAGTGAGCTCTCACTGTCCTGAGAACAGAGCCCTACACACCCACTGAACTGTGATTACAGTCTGTAAATTATTAACACCCGACATCGATAGGGGGGAGATTTGCTTTCCTCATTGTGTAGCACCGGTCAGTCGGTAGGTCACTTGCTGTACCATAACTATTGCTATCCCTCCCACCAGACTGCTTTGGAACGCCACGTCAGGTCCAGCAGAATTAGCTCTGAGCAAGGGACCGGTGGCAGCGAATGACTTATGAGACACTTTAAGATGAGGGAACACAAAGACACTTTGTGGTTTGGAACTTGGTTTCAGGAGGCTAGGTTTCAGGCCACTGCACGGCACACCAGGGGAGACTTGGGGTTTGATACAGCAACCTCAAACTAGGTCTCCCGGTGGTCTCCTGGAACCAGGTTTCAAGCCACTGTTCCTGAAAATGTGGCTTTGTGTTCCCTCAGCTTTAGAGGTATTTATTTGCTCCCTTTCCTTAAGATGTTGTTCAGATTAAGAAAGCAGACAAGAAGCCACAGAGGATAATGGGGGCAAATGAAAGGCATTTGATGAGTGTGGTGTGCAGTAACAATCGGAGAAGGACTTACCAGTGTTTGTCAAAGTGCTTGAATTCTCCAGATTCATAGCCTGCACGTTGCCCTGCTTGGCAGATTTCACGGCTGACTTTCTGGTGATAAACAGGTCATCGTTTGCTGGCATTGTTGGTGAACGCCTCAGTTTAGGAGATTGTGGAACTTCACCATAAATCTGTGAAACCTGTCCAAGGACAATAGAAAACAAATGATTAGTAAATACAGTGGGTACTGCAAGTAAACTGGCACAGCCACTGAACCCACAGTGCCCCACCAACCTCCTTGGGATGGTTTGGCAAGAAAAGGACTCCCACACCCCCCAAAACAAATTATGCTACTTTTAATATTCCTGCAATATAATAGGTGCTTGTTAAATTCATCTTGGAAGTACTGTTGTTATGATTCTAATTGGTCCGTGGGAAAAAAATCCTGAACACCAGCCCGATCTCAGAAAAGGATGAGAATGAACTCAGCAATAAAAAATGCACAGGAAATATATATTCAACAGTTCTCGGAGTAAATACTCTCTTTAATTTTCTCATTTCCATTCAGTCACACAAGGCTTTTTTAAAGAAGACCTGAAGATTGCCAAGTGGTGCTTAACAGGACTATGTTCTTGTCCTGTTGCTTGGAAACCAGCGGTAGAGCCGCTGCAGTTACTGCAAACAAAGAACAATCTACAGGAACAGCTTGATAGGCTGCAATTATAGTCACCCACAATTAGCAATTTATAAATGAACTACAAAAATAGATATATGATATATATTTCTGTCAGCTTACTAAAGGAACTAAAAAAACCTCTGTTCTCACGCTGCTGTTTCTCTGATGTGATTCTTGCTATCTCTGGAGGTATGTGTAGGGGTTTGGTGGGGTTAGATTCACACATGTATGAATGTTTAAGTTATATAATGGAGAAGATGTTTGTATGACAAGAATGCGTCTGTCATTTAAAAACGTAATATTTATAAAAAAATAAAAAAATAAAAGGTTAGAAGCGGAGCAGTTTGAGCATTTTGGCCAAAATGCATCACTATAGATATTTAAAATAACAAAAAAACACACACAGCACACTCACACATGGGACAGAACTAGAGCCACAGTGTCCAAAAATCACGTGCCGTTTTGTGTCAATATAGACATTACTGGTGTCTGTTTGCTGTGGTCATGTGTGTGTGTGTCGTTATTGCAGGAAAAGCAGTTCAGTACACGTGTAAATGTAGCTGTCGGGGCACAAGCGTCATACCAACCTGAAACCTGCTTCCGAATACTACCCAGGATAGTGAAGACTGAATAAAGTTCAGCACGCAAGTGGGAATAAAGGACACGGCGTAAAACGCAAGCTTGTTCTGCTACCGGCGTGTTGCTTTACATCGTGGTGTATTCAGGGTGTGTCTTTCACACCACATACAGTACAACAAGACAAACTGAAACCAGACAAGGAAATGCAGGAAAAAACAAGGACAAAGCGTATTTCAAATAGGCTTTGGATGCTTTTCTATGCCTATTCTTATAGGATGCGTACATTCATGAATTTAAAAACTGCATCTCCTTCATCTATAAAGCCACCTGAGCCACCCCTGTTAAAATGCTAAGACATCACCTTACCCCCTCCCAACGAAGAATAAAGACTATTTATAGAATAAATACAGAACATTTCTAAAGAGAGCTTGTATATCATGCACGCAAACGCATGTCACCAAATCCAATGCATTTTAAAATAGTTTTTATAAAACTTTTGCATTCTCGTCTACAAGAAGTGGAGATTTAACAATATTCAAGAGATGAATATGTTCAGTGTCAAAGTTAAAGTAGGTCATTCGGTGAACTTAGCCACTATTAATTGCACTGCCTGCAACCCGACACAGGTATCATCCGATTCAGGGATTTTAAATGAGTGCTGTATTGTCTATTTAGCATCCATAGATGTACTTGTCTGTGAACGCCCAACACCAGCATTCACAGTTACTGTAAGTGAACATGTCAGTAAATGCAGCTGCCTAGATATCAGCTACCTTGACACTGTGTGAAGATGTGAATGGGCAGATCCTGCTTTTGTCGCACAGGGAACGTCGAGATTAATTTGGAAACGTGATCCCAGCTCATTTCCAGGAGACAGTGCTGTATGTAACAAGAGGAACTGGCTTCCTAGAGCGAAATCAAATCCAGCACACCCCTGCCTTGAGCCAGTGCACTCGTGTATATGAAGCTAGAAATGCAGCTGCCTCAAAGAATGAAAAACTACTTCAAGTAACTGTTTCACTTAATAGCTATGCTAATAACATACTAATAACTGACTTTGTAATCATTTAATCAATTCAATGCCTTGCTAAGAATTACACTTTAGTATTCATTTAATTTTTATTTCATTATTTTCATGTTAAAACATATTTGCTTACTTTACTTCCTGTAGCACAGTATTATAGAATAGAATTTAACTTTTATGTGCTACCTTTGTCTTTTTTTAATTATTATTATTTCTCAAAAACCTATTGTGTGTAATCTTATAACTAAGATCCTCTTGCAACCCTGTATCCTTTGTAATGTAGATTTTTCCCCACTGGTTTTTGGTTATTACTTTTGATTTCTGTGAAATTACATTTTGAGTGCAAATTGCATTACATCACACCTCTGCTATCTACAGGGACAGCATAGTGCAGAACATGGCTTAACTGAGTATAAACAACTGTGATTAATCTACTCACAGTTCAAAGTCACAACTGACCTCTAAACACCAACAGAAAAGAAGGAAAAATAATGTGTCCACAATAAAGAATGAATGAATGTGAGTTTTAATCTCAGAGTGTGTGACAAGGTCTCTTCCCCAGTGCAGAGGAGTGGTATCATAGCAACACATGAATATGTATGAAGCAGCAGCTCTCACTGCCTACAGTGACTGAGATGCGCCAATGACAGAACCCACACCAGAACTGTGTGCAGATATTCACTGCCAGCCAGGGTAGCAGAATGCAGAACCCACACCAGAACTGTGTGCAGATATTCACTGCCAGCCAGGGTAGCAGAACGCAGAACCCACACCAGAACTGTGTGCAGATATTCACTGCCAGCCAGGGTAGCAGAATGCAGAACCCACACCAGAACTGTGTGCAGATATTCACTGCCAGCCAGGGTAGCAGAATGCAGAACCCACACCAGAACTGTGTGCAGATATTCACTGCCAGCCAGGGTAGCAGAATGCAGAACCCACACCAGAACTGTGTGCAGATATTCACTGCCAGCCAGGGTAGCAGAACGCAGAACCCACACCAGAACTGTGTGCAGATATTCACTGCCAGCCAGGGTAGCAGAATGCAGAACCCACACCAGAACTGTGTGCAGATATTCACTGCCAGCCAGGGTAGCAGAATGCAGAACCCACACCAGAACTGTGTGCAGATATTCACTGCCAGCCAGGGTAGAAGAACGCAGAACCCACACCAGAACTGTGTGCAGATATTCACTGCCAGCCAGGGTAGCAGAACGCAGAACCCACACCAGAACTGTGTGCAGATATTCACTGCCAGCCAGGGTAGCAGAATGTCCAAAATCTTCAGGGCACAGACTCCACACCTTCCCGGAGCCAAATCATTATACATGTATAGCTCAAAAAGATACAAGTCACAGGCTATACTCAAGGGGCTAGCCTGTATAAATATGCACATACTTATACCTGGGTTCCATTTCAGAGTTGTATTGTTATATATATTTTTTTTATCCTGATTTCAATGATTTGTTGTACTCTTGCGGTCTCCAGCAGCATGTGAAATGTGTCTCTTGCGCTCGTGTGATGTGCCTTACAGCACTCGACACACCATAACAGCTTCCCTAGCTCTGTGAAGAAGCTCACGAGAAGGGCTGGGGGCACAGGGACACTTACAAGGGCACCAGACCTGGGTTCAATTACAGCAGAACTGCTTGCTGAAATTGCAATAACAATTCCAATGCTATTTTATTCAATTACAATCCCAGCTACAATTATGCTGCAGTAATTACAATTATGCACTAAACAGTCACATAAACAAAGTACCCACATGAACATGCTTACTGGATTTATTCTACAGAACCAGCAATAATCCCAGGTACAAATGGGGTCACCGGAAGTGGTTGAAAATACAAGAATGATGATGGAATCAGAAATAAATGTGTAACTGAACTGCAATCAATGATATGGTTCAACTGCAATAACAATGGCATTGTACGTTCAATCACCAGTAATTAGGATCTGCACAATTCCGATTGGAATTACCACAGGTCTGAACGGCACCCATGCAGCTGTCCGCGGAGGTGGGTGGGAGGGATTATTTTGGCAGCAGGGGAATAATTAGAAAACTGACCTTTAAAAAACCACTTGAAACGCCAGAAATATCAAACAGCTAGGAGGGGGGGGGTGGAGGGGGTGAGGGGGTGGAGGGATAGAAAGCTTCTGTACTTTCTGCATTTTGAAACTTGTTACGAATACTGCAGTATGACGTGTTGTAATATTATTGATTCATTACTAGTTTAAGCTGCAAAAACGTAAAAAACATTTTTTTTTTTTTTTAATTTTTATATACAGTGTACGTTGGTACTTGGATTTTTGTATTGCGCTGCACAGGGGAATGGGGTCCGCAAAAGAACAATGTGTCTGAGAACTACTGCATTATAGAGCGATGGAAACCTTCATAGAGTTAATATATATCTATATATCTATATATATCTATATATATATATATATATATATATTTTTTTTTTTTCTAAGAAAGGATTAAACCAGAAAGGGGTGCTTTGTGTATTCCCTGTATATTTTCAGGATTGTTTGATCTCTGACCAGTGTAATCCTCTATTATTTGTGAGCTCTATCTCGCTCTGGGGCTGCTTCTGAAAAGACTCCTGGAAGCTGAATTTCTGATGTTTTCAAAAATAAAGGACGAGGGGAATGTGTGCGACTGCAATTTCTGTCCTGTTCTGAAACTGTGATTTTTTAAGACCCATATCTCCCAGGTTACTGAACAGGAACGGCTGCACATTTCTAGTGTTCACTTCTAAACGACCTCACTCCAGGAATTCAGCTCTTAGGAGTCTTTTCAGAAGCTCCCATGATTGAAACGGGCATTAGAGATTAAAGCCTGTCAAACAGTGGTCTTTAACCAGAAGAGTTAGAAAGCACACATATTGGGATAAGAAATGGGTCAGAAATGAGGATAAATATCAATTCAGAAACTTCTGGATAACCTAAAGGAGAACTTTTTCACTTAAAATGTGGTTTGATGTCCATGTTCTACTGAGGTGGTTTTTTTGTTTGTTTGTTTGTTTTTTTGCATTTCACAATTCTATAACATTACAACAAACTAACCGAATTCATATAAAAATGTAACAGGCTTTTTATTTTTATTTTTTTAAGTCAGCAAAAGAAGTTAAGTGCTGTAAGTTATCAGATTTCTGTATAATGTACTAGTCATTTCTATTTATTTAATTTATTTATTATGTTAGCAAAAGCATTTAAGACCTGGGTACAATAAGCTTTTTATTACTGTAGTTTATTCTAAAGGCAGCTGGGCTTTTGAAGACAGACAGGCAGCTGCAACAGCCATTCTATCACACAGGATGGGCCTGTTAGATAAACTTATTACTGTTGTGTTATAATGTGCAAAATCTTTGTATTATTATTATTCATTCATTAAGCTGTTACTACAAAATTCAGAGCTGAACCAGAGAACAATGCTTAATTCCAGAAAGAAAAAGCTAAATAACTGAATACAACTTCCCTTTATCCAAACAAGAAAGTGATGTCACTGCACCATGTTGCCAGGAGTGGAATGAAATTGGATCATCACAATGCAGTGACATCACTGCTCAGTGTGACATGTTTATGACAGCACCAACACCGGATTGGTTGAGCTACTTGGCTAACAGTATAATAGCTGTTAGGTTATAATATTCTGTTTAAATTATTTAACACACAGTACATCACTGATATACTGCCCCCATAGGTGCTGCACATTCCAGCACATGCTTTGGCTATCAGTGTACACAATCCTTAAAACAACTTATAACACCTGGGAAACCAAGTTAAACACAACGTACCTGTTCCTTAGTAATAGTATCAGTATCGTTGGGTGCTTTGGCTGGCTGGAAGGGTGTCTTGGTTGGGGTGTTGGTGTTTTCCCAAGGCAGTTTATTCTTCCCTTTGCTGGCGCTCAGCACCCTTCTGTGTGTCGGGGTCTCCGCGCCCTGTGGGCTGGTAGACCCGTGGCCCTGGTGGGGCCCCCTCTCGGTGTCCCCCCGGTTGCTGATGGCGCTGGAGGTCCTTCCACCCCCGAACAGCCACTCCGTATCGGCTCCCTGAGGCACCTGCTGAGAAGCTCTGCCGTGAGCGGAGGCTGCGATGGGGACCGCGTACTCCACCAAGCCGTGAGCGGTCAGCTTCGGGAGAGTCCGCCTAGCCAGGCGGGCTTGAACTGCGGCCATCAGGCCATCCACGTCTTCGTGCAGCTCCACCTGGTCAACAGCCTTGACCAGGGATTGCATTTTGCCGGATCCCATGGAAGAGGCCAAAACCGCGAAGACTTCCAGGGCTGCGTGCCGGACCTTCCTCTTGCCATCAGCCAGGGCTGGAGCCACGGCGAAGCAGAGTTTGGGCAGGTCAAAGTCCTCGCTGGGGTGGGTCAGGAGGGAGGCGATGATGATATTGATGACCTCCTCGCGGACTTTGGAGTTCCTGTGCTTGACGTTCTCCAGCAGCAGGTCCAGCAGCTTTTGGGGGCCGGCGTTCTTCATCAGCCCCATGTAGACCTTCATGTAGGCCTGCTTGGTGACCGCCTTGTTGTCGCCCAGGACCTTGACCGCGGTGGTCACCACCGCCCGGAGGAACTGCTCCACGTGGCGCCCCAGCTTGACCACCAGCAAGTTGAGGATCTCCAAAGTGCCGTGCGTGACTTTGAAGTTGCTGTCATCCAGCAGGCTGCACAGGAAGCCGATCAGGCCGAGCACGTTGGCAGGAGGCACGTTAGACAGATCGGTGTGGGAGACAACGCTCTTCAGCTCTTCCACTGCGTGGGTCCGGGCCTTGTAGTCCTTGAGGTCCAGCAGCCGGCTGTGCAGGTCCAGGGGTACAATGCCATACTTCATGCCGCTGTGCTCCTTCAAAGGGGATAAAATCAAAGGGGAATCATTCAGAGAGGGGCTGCCTCCGGAGACTGCCGCTGCGGGTCTTGGGCTGGGGCACCTGCCTCTCGGATATGTCGATCTCGGGGTATTATTATTATTAAGCTCGGAATCAACAGAATGCTGCTGAAAGTTATCATCTATAAAACGGTTATAATCTCGCCTCAGGCCCGGGGGCAGGCGTTTCAGGTAAGCATTAAATTCATCTTGCCCGACAACAACGTGTTGCCGTATGTAATCCAAAGTGGAGAATGCCACCACAGGGTCGTTAGGGCCGCTGCAGCCACTGATGTTGGTAAGTTTCTTGGTTAGAGACTCGATTATGTCGTACAAGTCGACACTGTGGAAGTCTTTGGTAAGCAGAATGGGTAAAAGCACGGCTGTGGCGGTCCTGACACTGGCCTCCCGGCTTTCCAACCCGTGCTCCACCAGCGTTGATAATATCTTTTCAGGGCTGCGGCTGTACTTCAGGCACTTGTGCAAAGTTTGAACCAGCTCCTTGCGCACTGACGGGCTCTCGTCTTTCAGATCGAACAGCAGCCCGGGCAGCACTGCCTGCCTGAAGCGGTCCAGCTCCGGGTCCGGTATCTGGACTATGTCACAGACCAGCTGCACACATTGGGCTTTGACATCCCGTCTGGCATCCTTTTCCAGCACCTCTACCACCGCTGTCAGCAATTCATTTCTCTTTTTAAACAGCAGCTTCCCGGGGTTTGAGTAGATGTGACCACGGGTTGCCTTGATGGCTTCTAACCGTTTGGCCGCAGTCTGCGTACCTGAAGAAAGTTGCTTAAGTATCACATCCTCTTCCATGCTAGTTAGGCTGCGTGGACGGTTGCTGTGGAGCCCGTGTCGTTCTTGGGGAGATGAAGACGGGGGCAAGCTGGCAGGCGGCGCCGGGGTTGGTGGTAGTGCAACTGGGCTTACGCTCCTTGCCCTGCACGCTCCCAACAAGATATCGCAGCCGCAGTCCCTTTTTCTTGGGCTGCCGCGCCGTTTTTCAGCATTCTCCGTGCACTTGAGGTCGGTGCTTTTCCGGGTCTTGCCCTGAAAAGCCACCGGGACAGGCTTTACTGCAACTAGCGACCCCCCCGCTGCTGCCATGAATAGGGCTCGAGCAGCAGTGAGGAACACAGCCGTCTCCAGGGGGGCATACTGTCTTCTCTGACGTCACTCCTAAAATATTTCACCCCCCCTTTTAAAATCCCCCCCAAAAAAAGTCTCCCTCTCGACTCGTCTCCCAACTTCAAAAGCAATTCACTGTGTTATATTTTTATTTTGTATTAACAAAAAAAAAAAATAATAATAATAATAACTTAAAAGCGATCTCAAAACACAACCTGCCTCCACTTGCGCGCTGAAGTAAATGTGCTGGTGCCTCGGTTGCTACCTTATATCACTAAGAAATAATACAGCTTACATCAAAATGGCCGTGGAGACGTAGCTATAGACATCACGTGAACAAACGGACCGCTGCCATGGTGACGCCGAGGTCACAAACCCCCGTCACCATCGCTCTGTGACGCAGGGGCTCGTGGGAGCTGTTTTTATTTATTTTGTACACGTACAGTACAGGACAGTGTTGTTTTATTTGTGTTTACTGTAGCTTTACTTTTAAACATGCACCGTATCGTGTGTTTTGTTTTGTTTTTTATAATAGTTTGCGGTGATTTAATTTAATTAATTCTATTACCGTGTGCACATTTTGTTCTACCGAGTTTGTTAGTATACTGCAGTATACTGTACGAAGCATATCGTCCATAAAGCACAATTCTTTCATTTGTAACAACTATATAAAAAAACCGCAAATATGCATTGCAATGTTTAATATGTTACTGCATTAAATCACCATAGACTTTAACTAAATTAAACTGCCTAATACATCAAACTATATAGAATATATATTCAACACCATATAGTGCTACACGTAGAGTATATCACCATACATTTTAATTTATGAAAAAGATTAATATATAAACCAAATTTTTTAAAAAAATTAAAAAATCTTACAATAACATTGACAGCGGGATCAGAAATACTTTTAATGTTTGTTTGTTTTTTTAATTACATTAATTATAATATTAAACTAATAATAAATTAATGATAATGTTTGGGTGTGTTGTAGCAGTTTTATTGCGCTTGTTTCATTTAATTCACACCAGTACCATTGCAGTTTGTGTTTCCATGCATGCAATATTGCTTATAGAGAAAGGCAGGGAGACCTCCAGCGGCTTGTCCTGTTCTTACATGCTCGGGCACGTGCTGGTTTCGCGATGACGTCTTTATCAGAGGGCTTGTGGGAGTTGTAGTTATTTTTTCTTCTCATGAGGCTGTTGGCTTGGCAACAACAGCAGGCGGAAGGGAGCGAAGAAGACGAAGAGGGCTCCCCTCGCTTTAAATACTTTATTACAAGCGTGCTTGGTCTTGTCGTGGTATAATGCTGGTTACAGCCCTGCTAGCGCGGCAAGCAACCGCCGACCTGCCTGTTAATTAAAAATAATATCCGCAAAAAAAACGCCATTTATTTCCCCCACAACCCGGAAGTTAGGCCGGCCCAGGCTGTTTTTGTATTTGTTTTTTTTGACAGGCGCGGTGCAGTCTGTGTTGCTGTTGGTTCCGTCTCCCCACAGTCTGCAAAAACGACAGCACGGATCGGCACATCAGCAGCAGAATCACAGGTACGCTTGCCTTCATCTTTCTGGGTTTTTTTTCGTGCATTTAAGCGTATGTCGTTCCTCCTGGTGAATATTGACATTGATGTGCACTTTGTGTTGCAGTCTACAATGCAAAGGCAGAAGATTTTAAAAAAGCAAAACACTAAATAATAATAATAATAATAATAATAATAATAATAATAATAATAATGCATTTCTCTAACCTGAGAGGCCCAATGAACCCAATGTAATGGGAATTGGTGCAGTCAGTTGTAGTGAGAATTGAGAATCAAATCTTTACAGAATACAGTACTGTCGATTCACTTAATGGATCGGTCTCTGAATGCACTGCTGGATGGTAACCCTCGGTTTGTTATGGAGTGCTGTATTTAATTCACGACGTGCCGCATTCGCAATGAAAAAGATGGACTTTTCTGCACATTTATAATTGGATGTTTCAGCAGCGTGGTCACTTGTAACTGCTGCTCCACTGGTTTGATGATTTCCTCAAGAAAGCGAATATGAATGCTTTGTTATTACAGCGGTCTCTTAAATCAGACAGGTAGACCAGGTGCTCATTTGCGACATGACGTTTTTGCAGCACACTGTAAAAATAATACATTATTATTATTTGTTTATTTAGCAGACGCCTTTATCCAAGGCGACTTACAGAGACTAGGGTGTGTGAACTATGCATCAGCTGCAGAGTCACTTACAACTACGTCTCACCCGAAAGACGGAGCACAAGGAGGTGAAGTGGCTTGCTCAGGGTCACACAATGAGTCAGTGGCTGAGGTGGGATTTGAACCGGGGACCTCCTGGTTACAAGCCCTTTTCTTTAACCACTGGACCACACAGCCTCCTATACATGGCAATGCGTGGGCTTGCGATGAGCTTTTGCTTCTATTATTAGTGTGTCCGTGTGTGAATCTGACTCGTGTGATTTCGCAGTGTGTGAAATGTCTTCTAAAGAGTTTGAGCAGTTCAGTGATTATTTAAAAACGTGGTGGTGTCGCACGCTCTCGCCGAATCGAACCTTTTGGCGTGTTTTGTAACCTTTGTGCGATTTGCAAGTCCAGCCCGAAGTTTCTTTAAACTATCGAGGCTGCGTATTTGGATACGTGTTAACCTTGGCATGCAACACACACGTCATTTGCACGGCCTGTTCCGATTCATTCAAGGTGTATTAAAGTTGGATAGCCCAAGAGATAATTCACCAGCATTTAAGATATGACTTCTCTGAAGGAGCAGCCTGGTAGGGGTATATGCAATGAGTTTTCTTACCAATGCGTGCTTCCTGTTGTTCAGCCATCACATCCTGGTGGCTTTCATGCACATTAGTTTGAAGCACCCCTGTGGTCTCAATAAGCTCCCAGAAACAAGTCTGATTTCTTAAAGCAACTGCAACCAGTAGAACAGAGTTGAACCATTACAGGGACTCCTATATGCAGAGCAGATTCACCCATTCCAGGTTTTGATATGTGCTTGACTAGCCACAGCGCTTAGGTAACAAGCTCAGGGGTGTCTTATTAAAGTCGTAGTAAAACCAGGAATGGATCAAATTGCTATGCAGTGGGAGTCCTTCTTTCCACCCCTGCACTACCCTGCCCCTCTGCAGCACTCTCTCTGCCCCTGTCTAGAGTATGTATGTTATATTATTTGCTTATTTAGCAGACGCCTTTATCCAAGGCGACTTACAGAGACTAGGGTGTGTGAACTATGTATCAGCTGCAGAGTCACTTACAACTACGTCTCACCCGAAAGACGGAGCACAAGGAGGTTAAGTGACTTGCTCAGGGTCACACAATGAGTCAGTGGCTGAGGTGGGATTTGAACCGGGGACCTCCTGGTTACAAGCCCATTTCTTTAACCACTGGACCACACTATTTACTGTATGAAATATAGTAAGAAACGGCACAGTGAACACACGTGGTGTGTCTTCATCCACTGGGAGCAAGGTGTTGCAGGGGGTTCTCAGGGGAGCTCTTGAGATTAGACATGTTTGTGAGGGCTCTACTGAGGCCACATCGAGGCTCTGAACATGAGTTTTAAAAGCCATCAGGATGCAAACACTGAAACAGAAAATAATGCCAAATCGCAACAGCAAAATATATTTAGCAAACACGTAGAATATTGTAATGGGAATAATGAAGGATGTGTTTTAACAATTGGGAGACTGATGTACACAAAAAGTTTAAATGATTAAAAAAAACGTTTCAGGCACAAGCCCTTCTTCAGCTGTGTAGAAAGAAAAGTGAACCCAGTGCAGTAAACTTGTTGATTTTCAAATATTCTGAGGATGATGTCAGACTAGAATGTTCATTCCAAGAGGCTCCAAAGTTCCGAGTTTGAAGATAAGCTCACGTTCTCTTTGCTTCCGAGTAGAATTTGTACCAAAACACTGACTGATTCCACAGACGGTGATGTCTTCAGCAGTGTGATTATTGCTGTTGCATTGTCGGGCTACTGGAAATGTCACAGTGTTAATATATATATATATATATATATATATATATATATATATATATATATATATATATATATATTTTAGCTCAAAGAGCCAGCTGCCCAACGTTTCGATATGTTGCACATATCTTTCTCAAAGGAGCCTGTGTTTGAATCAAAACATTGGAGGTATTTATAGGTTTTTGACGGCATGACAACTACTTGTTATTGTTTACATTCAAATCTATGATTTATTCTTACATGATGTAATGCTCTTCTATATATTGTGACATCATTTTTACTTCTATCTTAGAATCTGTATTAATTCTAATAAACATTATTTTATATAAATTTATATTTTTATTATATCATGCAATGCTGGCTCTGAGGATCAGTCTAGATTTGGCCTCCCAAGCGCATCAGCATGCACTATTATTGAACAAACTTTGTTTATTTATTTAAATGTTATATATCTATTGAAGTTAATTAGTTCATTCTTTTCTGTTGAGTCCCGCTGGCATAATTGTATTCAGTCTATTTATCCATTTACTTTCTTTTATTCTTCTATATGTTGCATTGTCTAATTTTAGCTGTTCTAATACTACAAACTTTACATCATTTATGTCATGTCCTTGACTGGTGAAGTGCTGTACTATTGGTTCATTCATTTTTTATTTCTAATTAATGAAAGGTGGTTCTGAATTCGTTTATATAAAGTAGTTCCAGTCTCTCCAACATATTTGATTTCATCACATTTTTCACAGGCTATTCCATAAACAACATTGCTATTTTTACAGTAGGTATTAGTTTTTAGTGGATATGTGGTGTTCTTATGTTTAATTATATTTTTACTTTTATCTATGTATTTACACACTTTACATCTACTGGTGCACATGTTCGTAGAACCTATTTTGTCAATTATTCTTTTATGTTTACTGTGAACTAAAATATCACCTAAATTAGCTTCTCTTTTGAATGCTACAACTGGGGCCTTAAGAAATACTTTTTAATTTTTCTGAATTATGTAGAATCATAAGTGTTTCCAAACTATCTTAGAAATATTGGGCAAAAGTTTAGAGTAAGTCATTATTAATGGGACTCTTTTGACCTTTTTATCTCTAGTTTTATAATCTAGTAGATCATCTCTTTTTAGTTTATCCACTTTTCTTAACTCCGTCTCTATAATTCTTTCTTTGTATCCTCTTTTTTAAGATTTGTTTTAATACATTTCTTTGTTTTACATAGTCACTTTCTTTTGAGCATATTCTTAGTATTCTTATTCCTAGACCCTTTGGGATTGCCCTTTTAGTGTGTATCGGATGTGCAGAGGACATGTGTAAATACTGGTGCATGTCAGTAGGTTTACAGAAGAGGTCAGTCTCAATTGAACCTTCTTCAAGTTTTACTATGGTATCTAAAAATTCTATTTCTTTCCTTGACCATCGAAGGTCCACCTTAATATTACTGTGTATTTCATTTGCTATTTTATGAAACTGGAAGAGACTCTTCTCCATGTGTCCAAACCCCAAAAATATCATCTACAAACCGAATGTATTCTAAAGGTTCTCTTTCCGATTTTCTAAGTAATTGTTCTTCCCATGTTCCCATGTATGTACTGGCAAAATGCATTCCTAATTTAGATCCTATTGCTGTACCATCGTTTTGTTTGTAATTCTTATCAACAAATGTAAAATAACTGTTTTCTAAAACTACGTTGATCATGTTCAGTACTTCTGCTGTTGGTATTGATTTATCTAGTCTATTATCTAGTGCTTTTTGACAAGCTTCTAAAGTTTCTTTCTGAGGGACACTTGGGTACAAGGATTTTACATCCATGCAAAATAAAATTGTATTCTCTGGAAGGTTGTGTTTTATTGATTTAAGTCTTTTTAAAAATTGTGTTGTATCCTTAACATAGCTTGGTAATTTCTCAACGTGCGACCTAAGTTGTTTTTCTGCTATTTCAGCTATTATGTGTGTTGGATTATCAATTGTACTGACTATCATTCGCATCGGGTGATTTTCTTTGTGCATTTTAGGATTTCCTCTTGCTAGGCCTGTTCTCGCATTATGTGGCTGCATGTATTTTTTTAATTCTTTTGATATAATTCCTTTATTGTATAGTCTCTCCGCAATTTCCTTAACCTCTTTTGCCGATTTATTGATCTTATTGCTTTTAACTTCTTCATATGTATCTGTATTATTTAATTCACATTCTACAGATTTCATATAGTCATCTGTGTTCATTATCACTATTCCTGAGCCTTTATCTGCTCAGTCATAGCTTGTTCTTCAATATTGGTTAGATTAAGTTTACATCTTTTCTTTAGTCCTACTATTATTTCTTGTTTAACTACTTCAATATACATATCTAACCATTTGTCTCTTCCATCCGGAGGAGTCCATGTGCTTGTACTATTAACTTTAATCCCATGCTCATAATTACCCTCTGAATCTGAGATATTTTCATTGAAAAAATATTCCGCTAATCTCATCGTCTCTCCCACTCCTTCAATTCAGTGGCCAGTTTATCTTTATCGATGTATCTTTTAGTCGGTATAAACTTAAGTCCTTTACTCAGTACTGCTTTTTGGGATGTGGTTAAGGTTTTACTTGATAAATTAAATACTATGTCTTCTGTCTTATCTTTTGTGTATTTGGTACCATGTCTATTTTGGGTCTCCTATCTTTATGTTTTGAATTCTCTGTCTTAGTCATGTTTAATTCCCTATTTAGCATTTTATTATTAACCTGGTTTATTTTTACTGTTTTAGATTTATTTTGATTATCTTTCTTAATTATGCCACAGTATTCAGATTTTCTTCGGTTTCATTGTCTTTAAATACAATAACTGAGAAATGGTTATTGTTGTATAAAAGGTTAATTGGATCGTTCTTATTTTTAATGGCTTCTATTGTGCCTTCGTATTTAAAACAGTCCTTATCCTTTAAGTCTATGTATACATGTATGGGCCTATTTAGGAGATCTACAGCCAGCCATAACTTCTGCCTCTGTAGCCCAAGAATCTATACTTCCGTCACTTAATTTCATTTTTTCAATATGGGCCACTGAGTCGATGTACATTTCATATTGTTTTATATTGCTTTCCATTAGTTCTATTATATTATGTCTAATTGTTCGATGGTCATTTTGTGAACCGTATAAAACTACACTTAAACATCTAAAGAAACAGTTCCGTCCTTCTCTATTTGAACTATGTTGTAGTCGTCATAACTCTTATACTCGTATTGCTCAAGCATTCTATTCGATAGTTTTTCAGCAGTGTTTTCCTTATTCTCGGAATTGTTATGATTTGAAATTTTAATTTTTCTAGACCTATTCTATTTTGTAATCCCGGTTGACCTATTAATTTGTGTAATTTCATTAACTTTTTGTTGTTCAAATGTTCTAGTGTTTTGTTCTCAAGGTTGTCTACTTTCTGAAGTAACTGTCTCATTTCTGATGGAGGGAACATGCAATTTATGTCATTTATTACTGTCTCTATTTCATTACTTATTTCTCTAATTCGTCTTGCCGATGTCAATTTAGCTTCCTGCATTACCTTAAACGAAGTCTCTTTTAATATCTGATTTACATTTAATCTTTCTGCTTCACTAGTCTTCATGTTTACGCTTAGTTTTATTTTAAAGCCAGTTGGAACTACCGCATTATCTATACAAGTATCTATAAAGTTTTGATGAGAACGATACTTAGCTCTCTGTGCCGTCAGTCTCTTAAGTTTATTATCTGCCTGTCTCGCCCTCCTGGATTGGTGTAATACTCCAGTCCGCCTCTCACTTCCTCCATTCATTTCTCTCTGTGCCGTCAGTCTCTTAAGTTTATTGTCCGTCTGTGTCGCCCTCCTGGATTGGTGTAATACTCCAGTCCGCCTCTCACTTCCTCCATTCATTTCCTTTGTAGGATGATATTATGTATAAAACACAATAATATATTTTAGCTCAAAGAGCCAGCTGCCCAACGTTTCGATATGTTGCACATATCTTTCTCAAGGGAGCCTGTGTTTGAATCAAACTATATATATATATATATATATATAAACTATATATATATATATATATATCTTAGTATGTTTGGAATCTCTTTCTTTTTTAAAGTAATGCTGCTAAATAAATAACAAAATCTAATGGAACAGGTGGGTGGTGGTGTTCTTAATTGGCCTCTGTCCGATCTGTGGGGCGTACTGTACCTACGCTTACATTGTTTTGTTTTTTAATTGGCTCTGTGACTTTCTTAATGCGACCCAGAGGATACCGGCGATTGGTTGTTTACCTGAGGATTTATAGCATTCAAAACTGAAACTAAATAAATGAAGCAGCCTTCATTTGGTAACTGTATTAAAGAAGTTAGGTTGACTTGATTATTATTTGCAGAAGGGATTCAGTGATCCTGCTTGATGCAAAGTAAGAAACCTGCACAGCTCTGCCTATGTGCAAAATGTTAAAGTGGCATTTTATTTACTGTTCAAATCGTTACAAACAAGATGACGAGGCTATCATGAATGAGACACGCATTCCATTTTTATTTTTAGTTCTTTCTTGTTCCCTTATTGTAAATACACAGCTTTGGCTGATTTGCATAGCCCATACATCAAATATTTAGTATGCACCTCTCACCGATAACCAAAACCTGCTCAAAAAGTTAAGAAAGATGTGTTGTTTACATGCAACAATGTCTTTGCTGATGCTTTACCCCACTGTCTCCCAGATGGAACAGCCTGCCCAGTCCTACATGCTTGCCAGCCTGACGCGACCGCACTCCGAACAGCTCCTGCAGGGCCTGCAGCTCCTCCGGCAGCACTGCGAGCTCTGTGACATCGTGCTGCGCGTCGGCGATGCCAAGATCCACGCGCACAAGGTGGTGCTCGCCAGCATCAGCCCTTACTTCAAAGCCATGTTCACGGGCAACCTCTCGGAGAAGGAGAACTCGGAGGTGGAGTTTCAGTGCATCGATGAGGCAGCCCTGCAGGTAGAGTACCGCACCTCGGCCAGGCGCGTTTGTGTCACGCAAACACTGTTTCACGTTTATTTTGTCAATAAATATCACGAAATTTGACATCATTTTATTGTCAGAACTTCAAAACTTCAAAACGCTAAAAACAAGCACCGAAAAATGAAGTGAATAAAAAACGAAAAACAGAAGCCCTATAGATAGTCAAAGCTTCTCTCTGTGTCCGTATGACGCGCTTTAGAGGAAGTTCTCTAGCACCAGTTATGGGGTATGAGGGGGTATGAAACTTCGATACATTTGAATTGATCATTTAGAAAAAGAAAATAAAAGCGTGACTCCTCGTTCCAGGCCATCGTGGAGTACGCCTACACAGGGACTGTCTTCATCTCCCAAGAGACTGTGGAGTCGCTGCTGCCGGCCGCCAACCTGCTGCAGGTCAAGCTGGTCCTCAAGGAGTGCTGTGCCTTCCTGGAGAGCCAGCTGGACGCCAGCAACTGCATCGGCATATCGCGCTTCGCCGATACCTATGGCTGCAACGACCTCTACCTGGCTGCCACCAAGTTCATCTGCCAGCACTTCGAGGAGGTGTGCCGGACGGAGGAGTTCTTCGAGCTGACGCAGGCCGAGCTGGACGAGATCCTCTCCAACGACTGCCTCAACGTGGTGACGGAGGAGACCGTCTTCTACGCCCTGGAGTCCTGGCTCAAGTACGACGTGCAGGAGCGGCAGCAGTACCTGGCCCAGCTGCTGCACTGCGTCAGGCTGCCCCTGCTCAGCGTCAAGTTCCTCACTCGGCTCTACGAGGCTAACCACCTGATCCGGGACGACCACACCTGCAAGCACCTGCTCAACGAGGCGCTCAAGTACCATTTCATGCCCGAGCACAGGCTCTCCTACCAGACCGTCCTCTCCACCCGCCCCCGCTGCGCCCCCAAAGTGCTGTGCGCCGTCGGGGGCAAGGCTGGACTGTTTGCAACGCTGGAGAGGTAAAACAAAGCAGGGTTTTTATTCCACACACACACACACACACACACACACACACACACAGGTGTGTCTTCTTAAATTCATAGCAGAATCGGGAACGGATCAAATTGCTCTGCAGTGGGAGTCTTATTTGTATCGCTGAGTTCATGGGTACACGTTGTTCATACATTTTCCAGTTTAAGTTATATTTAGATTCCTGGACGATATACCTGAACATGAAGAAGTGAGACTACATTGTAAGATTGATGGAAGCACTTGGTCCGTCCGTGTCCCCCGTCCGTCCACATCTCTCTAGGCTCTGTATCTTACTGCCAATACACCCAGCACCCCAAACCTCCCCCCACTCCCCCTTTCTGATCCCCCCCCCTTACCCGTTCCATTTGAGCTCATTCCCCTCTTTTTCTCCCCCCCCTGTAGCATGGAGATGTATTTCCCCCAGACTGACTCGTGGATCGGGCTGGCGCCGCTCAGCGTCCCCCGCTACGAGTTTGGGATCGCAGTCCTGGACCAGAAGGTGTTCGTGCTGGGGGGGATCGCCACGCACATGCGGCAGGGCATCAGCTACCGACGGCACGAGAGCACGGTGGAGAGCTGGGACCCCGAGACCAACACATGGACGCTGGCGGAGCGCATGACGGAGAGCCGCAGCACTCTGGGGGTGGTGGTGCTGGCCGGGGAGCTGTATGCCATGGGCGGCTACGACGGGCAGTACTACCTGCAGTCCGTGGAGAAGTACATCCCCAAGGTGAAGGAGTGGCACCCCGTGGCGCTCATGATGAAGTCCCGGAGCTGCTTCTCAGCGGCGGTGCTCGACGGGATGATCTACGCCATCGGAGGGTACGGCCCTGCGCACATGAACAGGTGAGCCTGGCTGATTCAGGGGCAGGACTGTCTCTCGCAAAGAGACAGTTTACCACCGTGGTGCCTTAACACCTGCTTTTTATTGTGTTGATTACTGCATTTAAAATAGAACGATATTCAATTTAAAGAGGAAGTCCCTTCGAATTACATTTTCAAAGGGTTTTTTTTTTTTTCCCCCTTTTATATGATGTTTGCAATCTCTAGGCCATATTTTCAAAGCGTTTTACTCCAGTGTTTAATTTCAGGTACTGCGCAGTTATCGATGTACATGGCGAGAGGCACTATGATTATTTCTGTTGGGAAAGAGCATCTGCTTTAGAGTGATTTTGAAAGCTGTTTGTTCTCTGTAGGTGTAGGTCTGTATCCCTCGGCTTTTCACAGGCAGAGCAGCTGTTGTCGTTACCGTCTGTCTCTGAAGGCACCCCAGCTCCATGTGGAGCGGTTTATTCTGTAGGGAATCGCCAGGCTCAGCATCATCCTTGTAAACAAGCCTTTTGTGAAGAAACGTGAGCCGCATGGTGGTCAAAATAAACGAAGGGAAGTGAAGGAACTAATAGGACCACGTTGTGTGGGAATCTCTTAAGAGATTGAAGAGCAAGTAGCGTCAAATCTGAATTTCTGCTTTTTCATTAAACTTTTTTTTTTTGTCAGTTGTGGTTCTGATTGCAAGCACTCAAACATTGCGTTGTTATTGGTAATGTATTGTATTTATTTTTTTGTGTTTGAAGTTGCTTTTAGCTGAGTTGAGGAGCTGCCTCTTTGTACTGGTTGCCTGCAATAGATGCAACCTGAGCTAGATCAGCTGATGTCTTTAGAAAAGTAAGAGCCAGCGCCATCTAGTGACTTTGCAAACAAGTTTCCTTTAAGTTAGCTGGCAATACCTAATACACTGTTCACTCCTCGGTGCTGGTGATTACTAATGTAAAAACACTGCGGCTGTACTAGCCGACATTACGCGTGTCTGTGCTGTGCACTAAAACTGAGGCGCTGCTACAGGTCTGTATAACTGAGCGCTCTCCTGCGTCCGAGTGGGAAGAGAAGAGCAGCGAAGTGGCAGCATGGGACTTTTATTTAGGGAAGAAAAAAATGAGGGAATAGTAAATTTAAAAAGAAAATTAAAAACTGAATACAAATCTCAAACAGTTTTATTATATATGCATCTTCATTGGTTGCTTTGAGTGATAAATTCCTTCTGCGTTTGTTCAGTTTGAGTGTGTCTCAGATGCTCGTGGAAGTCACTGCCCCTGCACCTGTACCGTTATCCCTGTCCTTGTGTTTCCATGCAGTGTGGAGCGGTACGACCCCAGCAAGGACTCCTGGGAGATGGTGGCACCGATGGCGGATAAAAGAATAAACTTTGGCGTGGGCGTCATGCTGGGCTTTATATTCGTTGTGGGCGGGCACAATGGGGTTTCTCACTTGTCCAGTATCGAGAGGTACGATCCCCATCAGAATCAGTGGACCCTGTGCAGGCCGATGAACGAGCCCAGAACAGGTAAGTGTACAAGATCCGGTTACACAAGATGCACTGCAGAAGTTACAGGGCTAGGCATCTCCGTTCTGCAGTCATGGTCCTTCAATGAGCAGGCTGTGTTGAGGGCTGTGTGGGTGGCTGTTGATGCCTGTGTCGATGGTTGATGGCTGTGTTGACCGTGGTTTGATGTGTTGGTGGATGTGTGGGTTGCTGGGTTGATGGTTGATTGCTGTGTGTGTGGCTGTGTGTGTGGCTGTGTTGAATGCTGTGTGTGTGGCTGTGTTGATTGCCGTGTGTGTGGCTGTGTTGATTGCCGTGTGTGTGGCTCTGTTGAATGCCGTGTGTGTGGCTGTGTTGAATGCTGTGTGTGTGGCTGTGTTGAATGCTGTGTGTGTGGCTGTGTTGAATGCTGTGTGTGTGGCTGTGTTGATTGCTGTGTGGATGGCTGTGTTGAGTGCTGTGTGTGTGGCTGTGTTGAACGGTGTGTGTGTGGCTGTGTTGATTGCGGTGTGTGTGGCTGTGTTGATGGTTGATTGCTGTGTGTGTGGCTGTGTTGAATGCTGTGTGTGTGGCTGTGTTGATTGCTGTGTGGATGGCTGTGTTGATTGCTGAGTGTATTGCTGTGTTGAGTGCTGTGTGTGTGGCTGTGTTGAATGCTGTGTGTGTGGCTGTGTTGATTGCTGTGTGTATGGCTGTGTTGATTGCTGTGTGTATGGCTGTGTTGATTGCTGTGTGGATGGCTGTGTTGAGTGCTGTGTGTGTGGCTGTGTTGATTGCTGAGTGTATTGCTGTGTTGATAGTTGATTGCTGTGTGGATGGCTGTGTTGAGTGCTGTGTGTGTGGCTGTGTTGATAGTTGAGTGCTGTGTGTGTGGCTGTGTTGATTGCTGTGTGTGTGGCTGTGTTGATAGTTGATTGCTGTGTGGATGGCTGTGTTGATTGCTGAGTGTATTGCTGTGTTGATTGCTGTGTGGATGGTTGATTGCTCAGTGGGGATGGCTGTGTTGATTGCTGAGTGTATTGCTGTGTTGATGGCCTTGTGGATGGTTGATTGCTCAGTGGGGATGGCTGTGTTGAAAACTCACTAATTTAATAATTGGCTACAATGTTTTGGTTTCCACCTTCTTCAGATAGCATGATAGAAATAGCCTGGTAGACTGATGATATTTAAAAATGTGAAAGTTGCAGATTGACTTGCAGGTGAATGTTCTACTACTGACACAAAATGACAATTAATTTTTTCTGCACATGTTCCGAGTGATGTGACTCAGTTTGGCAGTCTCAGCCGCCACTGGACAATTTGTTATATTTTCCACATCACAAAACCAACACACACATCTTTCTTTCCCTGTTGCAGGGGTGGGTGCTGCCATCATCGATAACTACCTCTATGTGGTGGGAGGACATTCAGGGTCATCGTACCTGAATACTGTTCAGAGGTACGACCCAATCACAGACAACTGGTTGGACTCCAGTGGCATGATGTACTGCCGCTGTAACTATGGCCTGACTGCTCTGTGACAGTTTATGTGACTGATGTATTAGTCGGGGTAAAAAGGGGTTAAAGGGGGTACAAGGGAAGAGGAGGAATGTGGACGGGGTTTGTTGTGACAGAAAAACCCTGCATGGCAAAAAACAAACAACAAAAAAAACAAACAAGGAAAGCAAAGAAAACTTTTGAAGTGCCCATTTGTTGCTGAGACCCGGGAGCGGCTTTGTGGATTAAGGACTGATCGGATCGATAAAGAAAAAGCAAAAGCGTGTGGCTGCTGCTGTCGGGTCCACACATGCCCGTTCGTTTGCAGAGTTAGCAAGCAGGTGTATTAGGGGAGCGCGATTCGTACTTCTGTTTTTGAATTCCTCTCTTGCTGGCGTTGTCTCTCCTACTGATGCGTGCAAGGAGGAAAGGAGGAGGAGCCAACGGAGAGTAAACAAAGGTTCAACCCTCGCCAGGGTTTTATTTGAATCTTCTGATTACTTCATATATACAGCTCTGTGTGTGTGTATATCTATCTATCTATCTATATATATATATATATATATATATATATATATACACACACACACACATTTCATTTTAAAAATCTGCAAATACCCCCCACCTACTCATTTTACAGAGAGGAAAGAAAGCAAGAAGGTGAGTCTGGGGTAGAGTGTGCGTGCGTGCGTGCGTGCGTGCATGCGTGTGCGTGTGTGGGTTTGACTGGAATCAGAAGTGTGGCTGTGCTTCTCTCGTGTCACGCTGATGGGGTTTGATTGCATCAGTTGCTGAATATGATGAAACAAAACAGTGCTTCACACAAAAAAAAACTTTTTACAAATTGTTAACTTAAAGGGCTGCCTTTTTTTTTTCTTGTAAATAATCAAAGAGAGAAACTTATCGTGCGCTGCCTGTAAATGTTTTACGTGTTCGGTTTCTAGATAGGGGGAGGGGGGAGTGTGTTCTCTGCGAATGTTAGTGGTAAATTGAATATGCGCAATACAGTTCACAGAGCTAAGGATCACTTTTTGGCTTCTTTTCTATAAAGATAATGTACATGAATAACTCTTGGAGGCCAGTGACGTTTATCTCAAGTTTAACCAACTTCCGTGCAAGTAGCTGTACAGTTCAAGTTTAAAGTTTGAACTGTGCACCATTTTCCCCAGATACTATAACATTTTACATATAGATAATATAACAGCATAAAGCCACTGTATCTGGTGCTATCATAGGATCCAGGATAAGAGCTGTAACTGATGTCCTTACAGCAGTATGGTCTGTCTCGTGCATGACTCATTTGACTTGTATATCAATATTCTTTATAATTATTTTTTATTTTTTTCTCATTTGTGCCTGTGAATACTTTACCTTCTATTTTACTCATTTCTTTTTTGAGAGTGAATTTGTTCTAAATATCTCCTTGTGGTTATCGTGCAGACACCATGCAATAAACAGGTATGCCTTTGTGGGCCTGTCCCCTTCACTTCTCCAGTGCTGTCAGATTAGACCCAGCAGGGAGACTTCAACACAATCACTGCCCAGGTGTTTGTGTTCTCCAGTTGCCTAGCAGCTCGAGTCATTCCAGGTTTATTGTGCACTTCATGACCTGAGCGCGCACACACACACACACACACACACACACAGATCACAAGCTCAGGTGTGTCTAAACTAAGGAAAGCCTGGGATGGATCCAGCTGCTATGCAGTGGGAGTCTTATTTCCATACCAGTTTGTTATTCTCTTTGTTCTATTTCTTCTTTTTATTCTCAAAGCGTTCTGATAACTTTGCCTGTTGTTATTTCAAGGCCTGTACGAAATCAAAATGATTTCAGTCCGAATAATAACCACCACAGTGCTCCTGCATTAAACTGTGCGTTCAGCACAATCGAAGCCGTGGGCTCACAACTGAACAGATGCGGTTCTGAGCGATCGTTGGTTGGGACATCCCAGTGAATGTTCACAGAGCAGATTAAGATAAACTCAGAAAGATTTCCCAAGCATTGACTGGTCAGATGGAAACAGGGTGTGTTTGTGACACGCATGCTCAGAAACACGTGTGCCACGTGGAGCAGTCGCCAATGCGTGCTCTATTGATTTATTTTTTTGAATGCCAGTGCAACACTTCTCTGTATAAATTTGATTTCGTTCTGGCCTCGGCAGATACATGTGCCATTGTTTGTAATCGAGTCACTCCGTGCTGGCACATCCGTCGACAGGGTTGGATCTCCGAAACTTCACAAAGTGAACAGAAAAGTATCGAAGCACCCTCAGAATAAAAAGAACTAGGCTGTTGGGAGCGTGCAATACAGCACGTCAACTAAGCAATTCTTCAATCATGCAAGACGGAAAAAAAGAGTCTGTTTTCCAAATCTTATGTGTGCTGGCTTGGGGGTGGGGGTGGGGGTCTTAACTGGAAAGTGAGATTTTTTTTTTTTTTTTCCTGTACTAATAATGCCAGTGCCATTGCTGGAAAATGACATGGGCACAGCTGTTCCAGTCTTGTCTTCACCAGCAGGTGGCGCTGCGAGGCTAGTGGTGTATGAAGACATTAGGGCAGGGTATGTTGCTGAAGCTCAAGGTCTTGCTCATTGAACATGGCCATGCCAGCAGAAATACATGCCCTGCACTTCCCAGTAAGGTAGTGCTTTATGAAAGGAAATCAAACGGCTGGGTCCACAGACCACAATTAGTACTAATGTTAACGATGGTAACATTCGCTAGTCCGAGATCAGTGCGAATCGGGGCTTGAGAACCCATTCATCTTGACAATTGAGGTTCGCAAAAGATGCTACAACTGATTGCCATTTAAAAAAAAAAATGCAATAAGCCAAAATCGTGTTTGTTCTACCACGCAGCTTCAAAAATCTCCCCAAACCACACAGAGCATTCGCAATCGAACTCTGTGCAGAGATGTCTGTAACAAGGCCAGTGTGGGCCATCTAGCTGCATCTTCTTTTTTTTTTAACGTTTTGTTCTTTTTTTTTCTCACGTGCTCATTCTTTATATTTAACTTGGCCCAGACCAAAACCTACCCTAAGAGACCGTGCTTTGAGTGACCCTTGATGTCAAACGTCTAATACACATGTATGTTGGTATTTAAAATAGTGCAATAATCTTTGGTACAGGTTTTTTCTATTTGCCATTATTTTCGATGTAAGTGAAATAAATGACTAGAGCTGTTGCTGTCTGTAACTGTTCAGATTGCTTTGTAAATATCCGTATCGGCACGTCTCCGTAGAAAAGTAGACTTAGATTTCCTTGTTCTTCCATATCGAGTTCAACAGAAAAGAAATGCACAGTTACAATCCATTGTTCTTACGCTCATCGGAAATGGGAACGGTCTTTTTATTTTAAAAACGAATCTCAACATATAACTAAGGAAAATCCAAAGGAGAAAAAAATAAATATCTATTACATTTGATATTATAGCCTACCCATTAAAAGTAGTAAGTACAGTAGTTGTGTTCTTCCTGAGCAGTAAGTGTTGGGCTGACCAGCATCAGTGGTCACTGACATGTCCAGTGTCTTTAAGGGGTAGTGTGTGCCTGTCTGAGAGAGATGCTGGTGCAGTAGCTTGTGGAGAGGGGGTGGTAGTTTAACTGTGTTCCTTTTTGATTTCCCAAAATTGAAGCATTAAGTTCCGTCATCTTCTTTCTAAAGTTCTGTTGTTTGACTTCATTTAAAATGTGCTAGCATTGCATTAGCCAAACGTCACCTGGAATCTGATTGCCAATACAAACACAGACACAAGAATATGTGATACACTGCTTATTTAAATAAATAATAGACTTTCATAGAGAAACATTCAGTTTATTCTCATTAGAAGAACTGAGCCCTAGTAAATGTAAATGTGAAGTCAGCATTCAGATCTGTAGAAACCTTTCTGTGAAGCGGTGCATGGATTGGAAAGTTCCTTGCATTGTTAGGAACACTGATATTTAAAGCTCCCGAAGCTAATGAAGTTTGCACATCCTTTCAGCGGTAACAGAATTGTCTGCAAAATGTCGCAGAGATTGTGATGCTCTATAGTAAATAATCTCAGACGGGTTCTTTTTTGAGAAATCCATTTTAATTTTTAATTTTTAATAACTTCATCCGTGTTTGCCATCATATTTTCACCGAAGTGCTCATTTGTAAAGAATAGGCATAGAAGACAAATAACTACATCACTGAGGACTGTTTAAGTAGAATTTGCAACCAGTTTTACACTGAAAACGCCGATACATACTGATGTCATGTTAACCAACAGCCTTTTCACACACGAGGCTCTTTTACTGCTGGAGTGCTAATCCAGCATTCAGGAGAATGTAACCCAATGTAGATGATTGTGGAGGGAGTAAGGAACAGGCCTTTGCAATATTGATTCACAGGACCTTTATTGCTCTGTACTCGCTGCACAAACAGTTTGGGGATTTAAAAAAATAATAATTGAACGTTGTTCTCCCTTTTTAATTCGGTATCGGAGCTACCTCTAAGGTAGAGCTGTTCAATCCAGCAGTCGGGTGAACTCTCTCTCCCCGATATTCTTCCAGTGTGAAGGCGAACGCTGTCATGTCCAGCTCTGTGTGAAAATGGTATAAATTATCATCCAGTTCCTATCCACGACTTAGTCACTTTACCAGAGTCACTCTTCTGTGGTTGTGCTTGAATCCCAGGTACAGTGTGTGACACTTCATTGTATTTTGTTTGTGTTCCTCCAGGAGGAGATCTCTGTAACCACTCCTAGTTTCTAGTTAACACGTCACTATCGGTGCAGTTTGGGTTTCCTTTTGTTGAGATCGTTTTCAAGCAGCGCACCGTTTAGCCGTGACCTTTCACACCTAACACACCACCTCCCTAATGTATGTATTTGTTTTATTTATTGGTTTTTATTAATATTATTTTACTGTTTACATCAGGAGCTTTGGTTTTTTAACGAGGTTCGTCGCTACCTGAGTTACAAAGCAAAATGCTTGCCTTAAAAAAAATTCATCTCAGAGTTTGTGGAAAAGAAAAATGTAAAGAACTGGATGATAATTCTTTCAAGTTTGCCTTACGCGCTGTGCTTTACTCTGAAGAACTGAAGCTAATTTTTAAACTCAAATTCTTAAAAACCTTTTGTCAAAAACAGGGTGGCATTCTTTGTACCCTCCATGCTGTCGAGAGTGTCATTTGAGATTGTGAGTGTCAGTGTTTTTAATTGTGCTTTTCTGTGTGTATATAATGCAGTGCTGTAGAACTGACTCCTGCAGGACTCTCTGGTTTACGTTACAACCGGCATCTGAAATGACTGTTGCATACGTTTTCATCGTCTGTCCAGAGTTTAGATTTACATGCTTCTTGTGATTACAAAAAAAATAAAAATGCAAAATGAATCCCTGTTTATTACAGAATTGCATTGAACGTGTGACCTTTTCCTAAATAAACACACAAAATATTGTATCTGCTGTGGTTGTTTTTATTTGATTTATTTAGTATCTTTTTGAACGTTACTGTGCACATCATAGGTCTTTGCCCTCATAAGTTTTCCATAGTAAAAGCATAGCAAAGTGTAGTAAAGCTTAGTAAAAGCATGGTGAAGCATAAGCTTGCATTGTAAAGAATAGCGAGGTACGGGTAAAGCATATTAATAAACATGGCAAACCAGTGTAAACTCTGGTAAACGACTGGTATAACAATGGACAAAGCACCATGCAAAAATACTGCGGTAAGGTTTTATAAGGGTGGCTTCATGTTACGTGCTCAAGCTCAGTTGAACTGGGCAGCTTCCATATTCAGAGTACGATTGGCTGTGCCTCCAGCTATCATTACCTTGAACAGGTGACAGAGCTGCCAGTGTCTTACGCATGAGCGCGAAGATTTTAAACTTGTAAACAAAATGTTGTTTGAACCGTTGTCAAAAGCATAGGGGCCAAAAGTATAGCGTTTTCTCTGTAAGGAAGTGAATGCAGTTGTATTTAAACATTACACCATAAAGCCACAAATTATTGCATACAATCATGTAATTCAAACAAGTATTTTATTACAGACAGTATTTGTGTACAAAAATACCTTTTACAAAATATATATATATAAATAACTGCATAGTTTTACTTTCAAGTGTCAAACCGGTTTTTTTTCTTTTGTTCTCATTTTTTTCATTGCTGAAATATAAATCGCCAGGCGTGACACACATTTACGGCGTCTGTTAGTGTGAAGTTTGCATGGGAGAGATGGGAGACGTACACGATGGAACCACGAAAAGAGCCCAATGGCTTTTATCCTGAACTCCCTCCCCTCCCCGCATCGCATGGATACATTTGGAAATACCAACGCAAAACAAGATTCCACAATACCCACCATTGTTTAGTTTTTATTTTATTTGTTCACATCCAGCTATATTTAACAGATTACTAACTTGCCTAGACGTTGTCTGGTTTAGCATTGTAAATTTCATTTAAAAATCCAAACTAGTTTTAGGGCATACATTGATGTTTGTATGTACACAGCTCAGAGCACACGCTGTTTTCATGGCTTGTATGTACACAGCTCAGAGCACACGCTGTTTTCATGGCTTGTATGTACACAGCTCAGAGCACACGCTGTTTTCATGGCTTGTATGTACACAGCTCAGAGCACACGCTGTTTTCATGGCTTGTATGTACACAGCTCAGAGCACACGCTGTTTTCATGGCTTGTATGTACACAGCTCAGAGCACACGCTGTTTTCATTTCCAGTGGTCCAGTGGTTAAAGAAACTGGCTTATAATCAGAAGGTCCCCGGTTCAAATCCCACCTCAGCCACTGACTCATTGTGTGACCCTGAGCAAGTCACTTAACCTCTTTGTGCTCCGTCTTTCGGGTGAGACGTAATTGTAAGTGACTCTGCAGCTGATGCATAGTTCACACACCCTAGTCTCTGTAAGTCGCCTTGGATAAAGGCGTCTGCTAAATAAACAAATAATAGTGGACAAACGGGAGCCACGACCATGCCGTCTTATAACTGCTTCTGCGTGTGAAGAGCCGCACTGTGAAGGATGCCAATCCATCCAAAGGTCTACAGTTAGGCAGATGGGTTTATCTGAGCAACTCACCTGAATGGCTGACGTCACGCCTGCTGCCTCCAGACTGTCTCTGAGCTGGCTAAACAAACCTCCAGAAGAAAAAACATTAAGTATGCTGGTTTATTGCTAAGAACATGAAGAGTATAATAATTAAGGACTTTAGTAAAATACCATTGATATTGAATTAAAGCTCAACAAGGAATGGCTGAAATGAACAGTAATTTAAAGATGTACTATTCAGCCAAACTCTGTTCTGTATTTCAAAATGAAACGTACTTTATTCAAGCAGTCCAGATGATGATGTTAAGTACATGATTTTCTGTAAAGCTTTAAAGTTTGTAAAGAGAGTCCGAAGCCACCTTGCTCTTCACACCTGTGTGTTTCCAGACTAGTGGATAACACAAGAGTGAGTTTATGTTTTATATCACGAGGGATCTCCTCCTCAAATCATCCTGAATGCAGAAAGTTAAAGCATAAAGCACCGTTATCACCTGTATTAAGAACTATTATAGTCCGTACGTAAATTCTTGGATTCCAAGCACGCGAAAGATAGGAGTTTTATGATTTTGAAGACAGGGAGACACTTTCTTTTTCTTTGAGTTTCTGCAAAGCTGTTCCCTTTTTATCTGCAGCGCCGTCGACCCCCCCCCCTCCTCCAGGTCAGAGTCACTTCTCCGTCGCTCGGATGTAGACCAGCGAGGACAGGAGCAGCAGCTCGGGGGGTTTATTCAGCAGAACCAGATTGTTGCTTCGAAGCCCGTCGTAGTGCATCCAGCACCCGTCGATCTGGAACGCTGCAGAGTAATGGTGCTCCTCTTTGTTAAAGAGTGTGGCGCCCTCCAGTAAATACCTGCAGCAACCGACAAGCACAAACAGCGCTGAAAGAAATGCTTTCATTACTGCACGGGCCTCTCTACAGAAATCCCACCGAGCTCCGGCTAGCTCAGGGACAGCCCCGAAGGGAAAACATGCCATCAGTGATCACTGAGAGTATACGGGACAATAAACAAGATCATAAAACAACCACAGTGGGCATTTCCTCTATTATGTACAGTACAGCATTGCTGATACGACTGTCCGGAACAACCACGGCCTGAATGCTCAAAGCCATTTACTTCAAATCGTCTTGGATGAAGGCGCCTGCCATGTAAATCAGTAAGAAGCAGTTTTGGTTTGATAGAAAGAAATTTGAAAAAAAAAAGTCATTTGCGTTTATAAAACAAATGATTAACAATTTTAGACTAATCCCAAGCCCTTCAATTCAATGTCTGGGTTGTTTATTTCTGATTTGCTATTAACTTTATTGGGTGCGTTTCTACTGTCTGCAAAAAAAATCATGCGAATGACAATTTGGATTAAATGTCTTTGAGAAGCTAGCCTCATATAACCAAAAACATGCACATATTAGCGTAACATTCTCAGAAGATCACCACTGTTTTTTGCTTATGTATTTTTTTTTTTTTTAAACGGCAGATGTGAGATTCCTCTAAAACAAACCCGCTCAAACTACGCGCTTGCTGTACACAAACAAGCCGATGACACATCAGCTCAGGGCTGGCCACAGCTGGCTCCTCCACTCCTGGTCTTTGTTCCAACTCCGTTCTGAACTGTTTCAATTTAACCAATGAAACTTCCACCCAGACCTAGAAGACCCTGTCATTTTACCTGTTGAACCCGGAGTGGAGATGCCCTCTGGGACCGGGATTAGACACCCCTGGGTTAGCGGCTCACCTCCTGCTGTGTGTGTTGTGCATTCCCAAGCTGCGGCCGCGCACTCACCTGCGGTCTGATAAAGCCAGGTAATAAGGGATGTAGGCCAGCTCCTCGGACTTCCACAGCTGCATGTTTAAAATGACGAACGGAGGGGGGCCGTGGCAGAATATCCTCTGAGAGAGTTCCCGCTGTCCGTCACACCTGCAGGATGAGAGGACAGCGAATGCATGAAGACAGCAGATAATGCACAGTATTGGGTCATTTCCTCCATTTGAGATGGAAGAGGATACAGGGCTGGTGTCAGGGGGGGTTCAATGGGTGCACTGCCCCCCGGCCCAGACTCTGGGGGGCCAGCACCGACTCAATGATTATTTTAATTTTTTTCTGAGCCCACTCTAATGACTAGACGTAAAAAATATAGAGGTGCTGTCTAATGGACTGTCAATCAAAACTGAAATTCGCAGCTCACAGCCGACAGATTGTGAAGTGGGCACAGATAAACAGTCTTGCACCAGGGCCCAGCAAATCCTAGCGCCGGCACTGAGAGGATACCTAAAGCACACGTGATTGAGTCCTGGGGTAGGATCTGTGTAACTCGAGCTGGCTACAGACACAGAGACCAGCACGTCCACACAAAACAAACTTCATTCCATGAACTTACTAAACTGAAAAGGCAATGCCAGGGAATCTGCCTGTGCTCATTTTAGCATTTTGGCTACGGCAGTCACTTGCAGAAAGTGGAAGGGCGCGAAGCAGCCAGTCTGCAAGTGGTCTACATCTTCTTAAAGAAACGTTCAGCTTATACAGTAACTCAGAGCCAGAAGAGGTTCCATTTCAATTCGCTACGTGTACTGTGTGAAACCAAAACAAATAACATCGGCTAGTCTGCATAGAGCGACAATCTGAGGGCTCTGATACGAATCTGCTTTGGAAACACAAGCGGAGGTCTGTTTTAATTATCTACATTGTGGCAGATCTTAGCCACGTCCGCCTAAAATGTAGAAGCCAGACTGAAACTCCTGTCTGTGTATTTTTTTGGAATGGTATATATTAATGGTAATAACTGCGGCAATACAACGCGCCTACAGGGAGAAACCCCCAGGTTTAGATCATTAAAACAGACCCCAGACACCACTGGAAGGGTTAAGCACACTCAGCCACGGTAACGCTGCACCCAAACAAAGGGTCCGGCTTTATCTGATTTGATCACCCTACCCCATTTCCTTGCACAGCACTATTTTCGGGCAGAAGAATTCATCCACTGCAGACTGAATCAGGTCACCATGGGGCATTCCGTGCAGAGGGCTGAAAACAAGAGAAGGTACAGAGTCACTATCACACAGTCGTGCTTTATGTGTCATGAGCCCTACTGTAGCTTATAAAGCTTTACCTTAACAGAGACGTTTTCAATTCCACTGTAATACAGTCCTAATGAAAACAAACGAACCACAGTATCACCCGCAGACGCGACACCTCAAATCAGAACGAACATTACACAGTTCTTAACGCAGCAGCACGCAGACCCCGATGGTTCTGTAGTTCTGCAACGGGTAACCAGGTAGGAATTGTTCATACCGCTGATATGTCAAAATACAAAAATGTTACCGCTGTGAAGCCTTATACTGTTGTCTTACCATTGCCCTCCTGTGCAGAATTACTGCCCTGCCATGTATGGAAATAAGTCTCTCACTGCATAGCAGTCTGAGCTATTCCTGGCTGTACTATTGCAACAGAACATTTTACCTTCGTTCTAAAATAATGTTTTGGGTGCTGTTCCTAAATATACTAGAATATATCAGGGAGCAAATATACTGCAGACAGTGTGTAATATTCTCAAGTAGCGACGGTGTACCCTTACTGGAGCAGTGGGTCTAGTTCTCAAGACACAGCTAGCAGGGTGACACACGGAAGCACGTACGCATCCCCTGGCCCCCTGTCACGGGGGAATTCAACTGTTTGAAGGTTTCAGCTGTTTCCGGCCGGTTTCATCTCTTCTGCACACTTGCTGGAAAGGGTTTCCATGTTGCTGCATGTTTCTGAAAGGTTCTGCCACGATGTTTCAAGTTCACTTCCTGTGTTACAGGTAACTTCGTCTGACCACAGCAACAGGTTTCAGCACAGAATGCGAGTGCAAGGTTTACGGTAGCTGGGGTCCTGTTTCTGATAACACTGGAAATGAGCTTATAGGCTGGTTTCACAGACGCAGATAATTAGCGCTAAGCAGGGTCTGTGAAATGAGCCAACAGTGTTGTGGCGAAGATTTAAAAAATATATATATATATATATATATATATATATATATATATATATATATATATATATATATATATGGCAAACAGCCAGGGTCCTGTGAGAATGATGTAGTTAAAGGCTTGGTTATCACCCCTTCCAGGTATAGAAAGCGAAGAACGAATGAAAGTTGAATTTGATACTAAAATCTTCTGGAGATGTGTTAACCCCGTGCAATCGAACGTGTGAAATTCCAGGGAAATGAGAAGGAGCAGTCTGTCTTTCCTTCAAGAGTCACGGAGCTCAACACTCAGCAGCTGTGCTTTATTTTAGTGCAATGAGCAATCTGTGAGGTTCGCGGTGTTTGCTTCAAGGGCGAGCAGACGGTGTGCAGAGAAAGCACCATTAACAGCACATGCAGACGACACGAGTGTGAAACAGCTTGTGGTGCATGGATCACAACCAGGGGTGTCACATTTACACAGGTGGACGCTTCTGTTCCGTTTACCACCACGTACCGTTAGCCGTTCACTAAACGTTTAAAATCAACTCAGTGCTACTGCAGCAGCCGCTGAAGCCAGTCAGCGAGTCTGCTTTGCTGTTTCTCCCCCAGTTTATTTTATTAGATTACCCACTGCTTTACCGAACGGGGAGCACGGTTTTAGAAACGTAGTTTTTAATTACATAACGTTAGCTTTACTTTTCCATCGTGGGAGTTGTTCCCTGGGCTTGCTTCCTTCAGAATCTGGCGCAATGAAAAAGGTTTAGTCTACTTCCATCTGAGTAAATAAAATATTTGGAAATGTGGAATGCCTAAATCTGGACCACAGCATTAAAGGTTTAGGTTTAACAGTTTGAATTCACTTTTAGGGTTAGAGTCCCAGGCGGCTTGTAAACCAGTGTATTGTAAACACATAACCAGCTCTCCTATAGCTCTGTTAACTCCTCAAAGTAAACCCACAGACTCCGCTGTGAATTATTCACACAGTGATGAGAAGAGCAATCACTTCATAGCAGATTTAGCAGGGGCCTAATTGCAAACAAGGCATCACCAACTGTGAAAAATGCTTATAAGCCAGTAATGTTATTTATCTTTCACTGCATTTCTTTGCATCATTATTATTAATATTATTATTTATGCAAACACAAAAAAAATAACTAAAAGCATTCAAGAATCGATTTTGTTCCTTGCAACTCTGATAAGGCAGAAGCACTTATAAAAGTGCTTCCTTTAAAAAAAAGGGTTTTCAAAACCACAGCAGCCTTTTCCCTCTGGCGCACGATCAGGAACGATTTGCTTTACTTGATGTTGATGGTCCACTGCAGGCTCTCCTGGAGGCGCGCGGGGCAGTCCCAGCTGGTGCAGAAGCTCTCCTGCAGGGTGGCCATCAGGTTCTCCAGGTTCTTGGTGAAGTTCTCGTGCTCGTTCCCGAACAGGTCGATCTCCAGCGCTGCCCTGTGAATCTGCGACCTGTACTGCCGCTTGTCCATCTTGTCCCAGATCCAGAGCAGCTTGACCGTGGTGTAGTTGTAGGAGTCCATTAGGAACAGGAAGTGCTCGATGAACTCCTTGCCCAGGTAAACGGACACCTCCCGTGGGAAGGTCTCGTTCTCCCTCAGAATCACGTAGAGCAGCATCAGGAAGCCGTCGATGGTGCAGGTGTTGTTCAGGTTGATTTTCACGTACAGCGGGGTGCAGGAGATGGCTTTGCGCCCTGCCTTGATGGTGTAAACGCCGCCCCAGGGAAGGACAGGCCTCCAGAAGGACCGGTCCTGCTCATCAGAGTGCCTGACTGAGGCACGGATCTCTTCAAACAAGGTCTTCGGCCTGATAAGCAAACGAAACACAAATAATGACACATGACAGGAAGCTGAAAGCCATGCACTGCACAATACAAACAACAGTCCTCCTGTGTGTGATCGGCAGGCTAGGCTCGTAGCAACTTACCACTGTCACGATTGCTATTATAAATCTGGCATTAGAGGTGTCAGACTGTACCACAGCACCAATGGCTTACAGACAGCTGTGTCAGTGCTGTGAAAAAGCACTGTATTATGATGTCATTATCATTCAACTGACACGCCCACTTTTTTCCCAGTCTCTAGGACCTTTGCCAAGTCAAATTCCTTTCAATAGCCTATACTGGCCTATTAAACTGTTAGCCTCTGCAATTAAGCGGCCAGTCCAGCTCGTGTAATTTATATTTTACTGTGTTTATCGTTGAAAAACACAAAATAATTATCAAAATGTGATACCCATGCATGCATAAATACATACGCGTTACAATGTGTTTTTAAATAATAACAATTCTAGCAAGTCTTATTCCTTCATGTTAAAAGGTTGGGGGGGGGTTAAAGCTTTAAATTCCGCGTATCAAGTACAGACACGAGTTGCATATTTCACACACGCAACTCATCGACTGTTCTTGAAGGCACTGAACAGATGTGACACTTACAGCGATCATCTCGGATCACACAAACACTGGAAATATATTTGTAATACAATTCAAACAGTGGAAAGAGGCGTTGATATGATACGCTGTCAACAACAACGCAGGCAGGACACAGGAAAGAAACGTCGTATGCAATATTAATGCTACCTAAACTAAGGGGCGTTACTGTATCTTAATATTATATAATATTATCGTCACGGCTGTCGTTTGATATTTTTTTTATGAAATAAAAAGGGCGTGTTTGTTTACAAAGCGCTGGCCACATTGCTTTTCTTTTCGTAGGCAGGAGAAGGCGAGGAGACACGCCTCCTTACCGACCAAAACAAACATGTTACAAAAACCCGAGCAGGTGTTCCGCTCACCTCTCCGTCTCCGCCGAGCTGTCCTCCCCCTCCGCGTTTCTCACCAGGTTCTTCAGATTCTGGGTGTATTTCACATAGATACATTTCCTCTCCATTTTATTCGACGTGTCTTCATCTCGGTGCCTTTGCCGATGCGCCTCTGCTCTGCCTTCTTCTCCGTCTCACGCCGTGACGTCGTTTGTTATTGTCGAGGCCGCAGCCCCGGCGTCTGGCACGCACAAGTCACGCAAGTCACGCAAGTCACGTAGGCAGGCACGGCAATTGGCAGGATCATTTGCTGACCCCCTCCCGTGTAGGGACTGAGTGTTTATGCGCGGATATAAAATGAGAGGTCGAGGGTGTATGCACAGGAAAGTGGCTTTTGCCGCATCTGTATCCAGATTATGAAGGCGCACAAGTGCAATGTGCTTCATTTTAAGGTAATATTTCTTATTTGCATGAGACTACCAGATATGATGACTCGTGCATGTAGGACAGGTCATGCTTGCCAGCTGACATCGCAGTGCATTCTGGAACGTTTGACCTGCCGTTTTAATAAAATCAGTCCATTAAAAAGGTTACGGTCAGTAACCTTACACTGCTGGATGAACCTGCTGGCTGGACCCCTGTTAGCTTCAACTACAACCCTGTGCTGTACTTGCCTTGTACAGTCCTGTCCAATAGAAGCATGCAGTTGCAGATATTCAGACAGTAGATGGCGCCGTTTCTTGCGCAACACACACACACATATATATATATATATATATATATATATATATATATATATATATATATATATATATATATATATATATATATATATATATTTTTTTTTTTTTTTTACATATCTCCCAACATGACAAAGACAACATGTTATTATTATTATTATTATTAAATCACAGAAAACTGACTTCGATATAAATCTTGAAAATCGTGGAATCCATATTATAAACAATAACAATAATTAAACACACCTGAGCTTGTTATCTCTACACTGTGGCTAATCAAGCTTGTAGTAAAACCTGGAATGGATCGAACTGCTGTGCAAGGGGAGTCTCATTTCCAGCTTCAGAATAGACTGCAATGTGTTTACTAAAACACTGCACTGTGCTGTGCTTGCATTGTAACATGCAATATAAAATTACACAAGATCTGTACTAAAAATATCAACCTGACGAGAGAGATAGTGAGAGGACTGAGAGAAACACTTTGCACTTCCTGTAGTGCTGTCACATGCGAGAACTATTTATGTGTGGGCGCTGTTAATAAAGCAGAAAGGCGGGTTCCTGTCTGGCTCTTTTGACACGGTCCCGCTTTCTGAGTGGCGAGTCGCGCTGACAGTCACCTGGAAGGTTTGCAAGCCCTGCATTTTTTGAAATCCTTCACGGCGCCCACTGAGAGGGGGCGACGTCATAACGAACCACCTCTTCACGTTTGATGACGTGTCCTCCGCGGGTCTCCACAGCTCCTCCCTTTCCACCCCACCCGCTCTGACAAAAAAAAGGTTGTGATGAAACTGTGTGTGCGTGTCCGCCATCTTGGCTCAAGTCGCTCCGCGGTTTAGAATGCAGAGCCGCCGCTTGGGTGGAGCCCAAATGGCGCCTGTTTCTTAACACCCCCCCTGTACCGCTTTGTGTCCCGTGGTTCCACCGAGCCTGCCCAATGGTGCAAATCGAAGTGTGCGAGTGTGAGAAAGACAGCCAGAGAGAGAGACAGAGAGAAGGAAGTGTCTGCTAATCCCGGTCCGCACCTTTTCCGGCTGCTCGTAGCAGAAAGCCGCTGAGTAAGAGAGAGAGAAAGAGAGGCGCGAACGATCCGGGGAACGGGGGGCCGCTGTGCAGGTACAGTAACAAAAAACAAAAACAAAACCAAACACACAAGGAAACGCCAAGTCCGCTTCGGTGTTTAAACTGTACGAAATAGAGACGATTGTGTGTAAAGAAGTTCCTGTGTGTGTCTCTCTTTTTTTTCTTCCCTCACTGACCTCCTCCCTCCCTCCCTTTTTTCAAAACGTTTTTCTAGAGAGAAGAAGCCGAGTCTGAGTGAATCCATGACCTCTGGAGATACCGAGAGAGGAGCCGTTCCGTCTCCGAGAAACCAGTGTGGGTGAAAATAAAAACAAGACCCAGCCCGAATTGGGGAGGGAAATAAAACCACAACAACACCGAGGGTGGAGGAGAGCTGAGCGCAGAGAAACACCGCAGGGAAGAAACGAAACAGCGCAGGCTTTCAGCGGGGCCTGCTCGGAAGCCGGGGTGTTTCCTGTGAACTCAATCAAAGACGCCTTTTTTAGTGAACGGGATTCGGAAGGGACCCTTTTCCCTGGCAGAAAGGGCCTGGTTAAGCACAGCAATCCGTTTGAAAAGAAGACGAAAAGCAAAGTTCAGATTCGCACGGTATTACTGGAATACCTTGTGTCTGCATTTGAATTTTACACCCACCCAAATAGTATTATTATTTTAATAAGAAGTGGGTAAGACAACAGGATTGTAATCCCATCAATCACGGTGTTTTGAAGTCTGTTTAAAATCAGCCCGGACTTCGACTTGCTTTAGTCGGAGAACAACTTTTGTTTGTGTGTTGGCGGCCCGGATTGCTTTATTAAAACTTTATTTTTTATGATTTCAACTAAGTCACCGGTAGGAGAAGAGAACCCTGCTGTTTGAATTCTGTCTCGTCGTTTCGACTTGGGTTTGATTTTTTTATTTTTTTGTTGTTGTGTGTTACTGTATATCCGAGAACGCTTCGGCTCACAACTTTGTTACTCAGAGAAGATATTATTTTTCATCAATTATTTACCGGATATCGATCAATGCTTTACTTGCAAGTCAAGTACACTGTTACAATTACATTCACTTGAACACAAGACTTAACACGTCTTCGTTATCGAAACTGGTTATACAAAGAGCCACTGACACCCGCCCCGTTTCCTAAAGAATTGGATATTTATGCACTGTTTACAAGATGGGGAAAATGCTGTCAAAGATTTTCGGAAACAAGGAAATGCGGATATTGATGCTTGGACTTGACGCAGCGGGCAAGACCACCATTTTATACAAGCTGAAACTGGGCCAGTCCGTCACAACCATCCCCACCGTGGGCTTTAACGTGGAGACCGTCACTTACAAGAACGTGAAATTCAACGTGTGGGATGTCGGGGGGCAGGATAAGATCCGGCCGCTATGGAGGCACTATTACACGGGCACCCAGGGGTTAATCTTCGTGGTGGACTGCGCCGACAGAGACCGGATAGACGAGGCCAGACAAGAGCTGCACCGCATTATCAACGACCGAGAGATGAGGGACGCCATCATTTTGATTTTTGCCAATAAGCAAGACCTGCCCGACGCGATGAAACCGCACGAAATTCAAGAGAAACTGGGCTTGACCCGCATCCGCGATAGAAACTGGTACGTGCAGCCGTCCTGCGCGACCACAGGGGACGGACTGTACGAAGGACTCACCTGGCTGACTTCCAATTATAAATCTTAATGGGCGGGTGAGGACTGCTTTAGAACAAGCAGCAACGACAAAATACATGCAAGAAGCAATTCACAAGTAATACGACTTCTCAGAAGAATATATCATAAAGAGAAGTATGATTAGCATTTTGTTTTGGATTATTATAATGATTCCCCCCCCCCCCCCGCCTCGCCTACCCCCCTTTTTTGACTAATCATAAAAATGAATAATAAGACAGTGGATTGGTGATACGGCTGGCTTTAGTTTTGCTTTGCTCTGGAATGACAGGGCGATCTTTTTATTCGTTCGTGTTACTCCAGTAACATTCCCTAAGACTATTTTGACTAAAGAGATTATTGCTATTTTTTTCCCCCCTCCTGTTTTCCTTTTATTGTATAATGAAGTGATTTTTGTTTTATTTCTTGGGGAGTCGGGGAGGGGCATTCTGATTATGCTTTTATCATTATTATTATTATTATTACTATTTTCAGACGTGTTCCTTTTCAAAAAAAAAAAAAACTATTGTAGATTTGCTTGTGTTATCTCCATACAACCAGGCCGAATTCAATTAGTAAACTTGAAACAATATTGTTGGAAACAATGCGGTCTCTCTCTCTCCGATTCATTTGTATATGAAGCTTTTTGATGCCTTTTGATTTTATGTTTAATGAGCCATTGTCCATTAAAAAAAAAAAATTAATTAAAAAGTCCAGGGCAGTTCTCTTACGGCTTATTACAGCAAGTATTAATGAGCGAAGTACAAATCCAGTGCTCGACAGACCTCCCGGGTTTGTTTGTGAATGATACGGAAGAGCCGTTGCGTTTGGTACACACTGCTGATGCCTGGCCAAGAGCCACGATTGCAATTAAACGCAAAACATTTCCAAATGATTTGAAACCTGGCTTGATATTTAAAAAAACCCTCCGTAAAACGCTGCTGCTGTGCGCTGCAGCGGTGCGTGTGGTTATGGAGAGCTCTGAGCACAGCACTGCTTGGCACGCAGACCTTGTCGCTTTTTTGCAAGCAGTAGAGTTGCAGTTCCTCATCTTCTCGATGCTAACACAGCTGCGTGCAGGAACAGTTGAGTAAAGTGACTCACCCACCGAAGGAACGGCTGCGGTTCAGTGCATTCACAAATCCAGGCCTGTGTTGGGTGAGGCGCAGCAGCAGACAGAGGGGGATTATCTGCTGTTCATTTTCAACAAAAAAAAAGACCAAGTGTTCTCATTGTATTCATTTTACAGGGGGGGGGTCATTTGCGGGAAGGTGTGAGATGGGTGTTTTTTTTTAAATGAAGATTGGCTGCTTGTCTTTACATTCAAAACTCTTTTTCAGGGCTTGTGTAATTAAATTATAAATTCATGTTTTGTTTTTTTTCTCTTTGCTATGCTAACTTTTAATGAAAAAAAAAAAAAACCACAATTCTGTAAACTGTAACAAATCTTATTAAAATAGCCCTTTTGAAATGTTTTCTTTTCTCATTTGAATCAGAGTCCAGGTGCATGGTTTTCAGTGTTTGTCTGCTGAGGTGGCACTTGGTTTTCATGGCAGGCTTTGAGAATGGGAGCGTTGCACACTGCAGAACGTCAGCACTGCAGAACCGGTGCTGTCAGGACTGGCTCTGCAATTAAACAGCAGCTCCTCTTCCATGCCACTGATAACATCACAAACTATCACAGTCTCTGCACGGATTGCCCAGCTCCCTTTACAGATAGACAGTGCGTCTGATTTTGCAGTTTGTAGCTGTGGAAGAAAGGCTACGACAAAAGCACCATTTCCTCTCGGCCAGGCTCCCCTTTTACTATCGCTGTGCTCATTGCACGTTGGAAGAGAGCTTCCGCAGTGAAGAGCACCAGAGATCCACCACAGTGTGGTGTTTGTGTAAAACAAATGCATTTGAATAAAAACTGGCGTCAAGTTCTACAGCAATCCAAAAGTATATCGCCTTATTAAAAAATATATATATATAGATAGATATGTATTTTATAAATATATATCCCCTCAAAAAGCTCACAAGGCAGCTGGCTTTAAAGCACAGCTTTTGGTAACACATGAAGCACCACAGAGAGGCTTCCAGTTTCTAACAGCACTGCAAGCCCTGAGCAGGCCTGGCTGCCGACAGCTGCGCGCGGTTTCGTATCGGACGCTTCTCAGGGGGGCGGGGGCTGGGTACTGAGCTGCATTTATACTGGTTTAAAAAAACAAAATGGGTTTCAACTCGGTGTTAGTGTTATATTTATGATTTTAAAAAAAAACATGCAGTCACTCCAGGGTACAGATTCATGTCATCTGTTAACCCTTTAAGGTACAAGGGATATGTGTCCCACAAATAAGTGACGCTAACTCTTTATTTATTTATTTTTGCAATGAAACCGGGTTTAAAAATGTCCTGACAGGTTCACTCTGTCCATCCACATGGTCAGTCTCCTGGTGATACTCGAGTCTCTCGGATGGATTTTAAGAAGAAACCGTTTGAACAGCGAGCGCTCAGTTCAAGGGGGTTAGGGTGTGTAGATTATTGAACTAGATAGCATTGTGGTAGCTCGAGGCTGCCATGAGTGTTGTAGTGGTGTTTCATTTGGGGTGTTGCTAACTAAAGCTATTGGAGCTTGTCTCTCCTCAGTGCAGTGCAGGGCAGTCCTGTAGATTGAGTTAAAAAGGCATGTTTTTTTAGGAACCCTAATATGCCTTGTGTACTGCATGTTCATTACAGATTCATGTTTTTTTTTTCTTTAATAAAATGATCGAATGCAGAATCTTCTGACACTTTAAAAACTGCTGCTGTATTTTCCTTTTAGAAAAAAAAAAAAAAAAGCTTGCAAGCAGGTCACTGTGCCGGGCACTGTCAGAAATACATTGCACTTAAAGTAAAGGGGGTCAACTTAATAGATTCCTTGAATGACTGCTTATATCACTTTGTAGTTCTTGTGGTGATTTGTGAAGAGTCAACAGACACAGCTAGAGCTCCAGGAATGTACGAGAGAGTCGCCCACAGACGCTCTAGATTCTGAAGGATTAGTCTCGGGCTACGTAGTGCAGCTGCTATTAATAACCTGTGTGATTACGCTTTCTCTCGTCGTTCTGGTGCTAATATTGGGTCACTGTTTAAATGTATGGAGATGTAGGAGAGCAGCAGCATGAATTCCTTTACCTGTCGAATGTAGATCTTACGCAAATGAAGTGACATTTACAACTGCTGCCTGCTGTTCTCTCTTTAATCTACACAAGGTTCTTTCGGTGGTTATCACCAAATCCAGCGCGCATCATTATTATTATTTTTTTTTTGGTAAAAAGGAAAATCTATCTGTTAACAAACCCCCTCGAGGCCAATTTGCCTCTTTTAAATTCCCCTCCTGAGGGTTATTTTAATGGCACACAGTTATGATAAAAACTATGATGCTAATGGGAGTTTGAGTTCTCAGATATGCAATGACTTGTATATATAAATACGTGTGTGAATGAATTTATATATATATATATATATATATATATATATATATTTATTTTTATATTTTTTTTCCTTTTATTTTTCTATCTGTAATATATTTAACCCATTGACTTGATAGACTCATTGAAGGATCCTGTGCCCGCTGGCAGTGCCGCCCCCATCTTCACCCCACGCCACTCCTCCCCTTCACAGTGTTGACGCTGCTTGTTCAGCTGCTGTGTTTGAGTGCTCGTGGTGGGGAGGGGACTCTCTTTCAGTCTGTTGCTATGGTTCTGCTCTCAGTTGTTACTTCCTGAGTTTGTGGCTTTTTGCAAATAAAAAAAGATAAAATAACCTCCGTGAACCATCATGGATTTGTGCTGCTTAGCGGATTCTCTTTCTGCTGCTCTTTCTCTATGTTGTAGGCTCCTCTCCTTTTGAAGTAATTTGAACGGGATTTCTTCTTCAGTCAAGAATCCATTTCTCTAATGTTTTTAATAGCCTTTGATTTATTTTTTTTGGTTGCTACTCTTTAGAAGTTAAAAGCAATCCCAGACTTGCTTTGCCTCTTGTTCTGTTACATGCAGTTCCTCCCTTTTCATATGTCTTCAGTGCCTGATCACAAGACAAACTGCAGTCGGGGCTAGACTGCTTTTTATTTATTTTTTTGGTAATGGAAGACTAGTTATTTAGTGTAAGTGTTCAATGCTTGTGGTCTGCACAGGTACAGATCCATTGATAAAACCACTTCCTGTACAGCATGATCCTCCAGCATTATCAGCAGCAGCACAAATTAGCAAGCGATGCTGAGCTCGTCATTCTGTGTGCTTCTGACAGAAAGTCAGAAAGTCCCGTCTTTACGAGTCGAGCTGATCCTCAATGCCAATCAAATCGTAGAGAGAACAGCAGCAGCTATTCTAATGAATACAAGTCCCTTCAGCTTTGTGTGGAGCGGGATGATATTAATATGCAGCAGTGCGTCAGATTCATCAGGGTCTTTACTGTAAAGTAAAGCCCCCCCCCCCCCCAACAAAAAATAAATAAATAAATAAATAAACCTTCTGAGTTTCATGTTACTAGTTTTTGTAACATTCTGCTTTTCCAAATGGTTCAGGTTTCACTTTTGCAAAAAAGAGAAATCTGGCCCATTGTTTAGTAACGCTTGTACACCCACTCACTCAAAAGCAGAACTCTGCCCTCCCTGCCCTGCCCTGCCCTCCCCTCCCCTGCTCTGCTCTGCTCTGCCCTGCCCTCCCCTCCCCTGCTCTGCCCTGCTCTCCCCTCCCCTACTATACTCTGCCCTGGCTCTGCTCCACACAGCTGCTCTCAGATAGCCACACATGCACAAGCTGGTTGCTTGCAGTGTGTTTAAAGCCGGGAAGCACTGGTGTGAGTCTGGGTACCGCTACACGAAGCACATGGTGGCGACACTCCTGTTGTCGATGTTGAGTTTCGAAGGAAACTGTTGGCAGATTTATGACCACCACTGCATTCACAGCAAGGGCTGCAGAGCGCAGCAGGTAATAGAAGTGCAGTTTGTGAGACCTTGGTGATGAAGACCTTTGACCTCCTCTTTGACATGAGGACGGGGCTGTAAAACCAAGTACAAGCTCTGCACAGCTAAAGCATTTTCTTCCAAGAACAACAGACCTGTGTGACCACTCTGGCAAGTCAATTATGTTCAGCTAAAGAAATAGATTTGCTTGCCTACTTTATGTAGGGCAGAGTTGGGGAGAGGGGTGATGCAGGCTGGGTAATGCGATGTTTATTACAGGTGTTGCTTTATATTAAAATATATTAAAAAACCCTGATCAAGCTGTTGTACTAATTACTTGTCACTTTATGCTACAATGCAATACTTCAAGAAATGACAAGCATCAACCCAATTATCCTTTTTTTCTTGTTTAAGTGAACATTTATGACTTTTTTTTTTTTAACAGAGTTTGTTTCATTATCAGTATCATAGGAACTGTATAACATTACACTGCAGTTCTGTGTGGGCTGGACAATTCCAGAATGTGTCTTTGTTTGGCTTCACTCCATGTTGGCTTTTGAATCTATTTTAAATAATGATTGTTTTTTGTTCGTTGTCCTGGTTTCGCTTTGCAGATTGTAAGCGCTCTGCTACGTCTCACATAGCTGGTTCTGCACCAGTTCCCCTGCGTTTCCATTGTGTGCTAGCCTGCTCCGCTGCGAGGGGGTGCAGTCATGTCTGACCCCTGACCTTCCTGCTGAGCCTGAAAGCATCTGGCAGGCATCTTTATTATTATTATTTGTTTATTTAGCAGACGCCTTTATCCAAGGCTCCTTACAGAGACTAGGGTGTGTGAACTATGCATCAGCTGCAGAGTCACTTACAATTACGTCTCACCCAAAAGACGGAGCACAAGGAGGTTAAGTGACTTGCTCAGGGTCACACAATGAGTCAGTGGCTGAGGTGGGATTCGAACCGGGGATCTCCTGGTTACAAGCCCTTTTCTTTAACCGCTGGACCACACAGCCTCCTCCCCTGGCATCCGTCTACGACCAGGTGCGGATTTCTTTAAACTGCTGATAAAGGCACGCAGGATAGCGAACGCAAAAGAATGAGCATTTGACGTCAAGAATCCCGACCCAGCAGGGTTTTTCTGTTTAGTTGCCCATATTTCAAATTCAGCTGTTTTGTTGCTTATCCTTTTACTATACAGTAAGGTGTAGAGGGTTAATCGAGTTAGCAATGTAGTAATAATCATGCCGGTAGGGTAATTCGACTTCAAAGCTGGTTGTCCTGTTGATTTGGGGGGGTTTAAGGAGAACAGGTGTAAGCACATGCCTGAGTTTGGTCAGAAGCAGACTACTTCCCCTGGGTGGTTTTTGTATTCTCCTAATCATGTCTTGGAGCTGTAAAACCTGTTCATTGAGCATTCCAAATGGCGTTTCTGCTCTAACCAGCAGGGTAGTGCCTGTCAGTTAAGTTGTCTGAATTTAGTCGTGTTGTGGTTGTTAATTTATACAGTAAAGGACTGACATGTATTGCCTATGAACACCAGAGTACTCTTTAAATACAAATAGAATGACCTCCGAACCTCCAGCTCCCTTTAATAACCGCTGCAAGAGGGTGGATAGGAGCCGGATAATTGCTTTTGAGAATCAAAGAATACAGGAACGCCTTTTTCTGAAAACTCGTCCAACACACACACACACACGCACACACACACACGGCCTCGAGGGGGGTTCTGGGATGGCAAAGTTGTTAAACTGGATTCATTTGAATGGAAATGAATGTAATTCTATCACCAGGGTAAATCTCATAAACACTTCCATGCTGATTCTTATTTTTCACTCGTTCTCCTGCGTGTTTGTGTTTTGTGGCTCAGGATCCCTTTGCAGGATTCAGTTCAGAACTTTCTTTATTGTGAAGGGCATTTAGCAAACGTGTTTCTGAAAATACCCTGAATGTTGCAGCTTTTTGCACTCTAACATTGCTTCCTAGTTGTCGATTAGGGATGTGTGTGTGTGTGTGTGTGTGTGTTTGCTTAATCCTATCAGTGGTTTTCAAAGGACTTTGAACAGTTGATCTTGTGTGCTGGAATGTGGAATGTTTGGAAGCTAGATCAGTAACTTCATGTGTAAACTTTTCATTGCAAACTGTAATCTGTTACTTTTTTTTAAATTAATAGAGCTGCACCCTCAATACAAATGAAACTACCCACATACAGTACATGACTGTTAGAAAGTTAAGTTTAATTTGGATTGCAGGCATCATACATCACAGTTCTGCACAGCGTAGTTGAATTGCATTAGCTATCTTTACCATCTTGAAATGTACAGCATATGTGTATAACGGTTCTGTGCCAAAGAGCTGTCTATGAAGCGGGTACCAGCGCATTTCCTTGTTTACAGGAGCTAATTTCCTGTGTGGAATTGAATCTTGGCCTCCAGGCTGAGTCCCCTCCACTGCATGCTTGCTCTCTGCTTTGGCACTGTTGTGATGTGCTGGCAGAGCTGCTGGCACTCCTGAAAGAGGGAAGCCCCGTGATCTAACGAGATCTTCTCCGCGTTCAAGAGCTCACCAGACAATGGGACTTCTGTGGAAGCTGCTAAACGGTTTGTTACTAAACAGCGTTGCTAAGTTTGGGAGGCGTTTCAGTCGAGATAGAAATAGTGCAGGCATTTCTTTCTTGAGGACTGTCAACCTGGATTATAAATGGCTAAATAAAATAAAGCCACAACCCTCGATATTAGAGGTTATTGCTTATGATTTTAGTCGCTCGAGCCTGCCCGTGTGTTTGCGCTCCACGTCACTCTATTTAAATGCTCTGTGCTTAACAGATTTGAATGTGCCGTATTTCAATGTCAAATTCTGAATGGGATAGACCAGTTCTGTGGCGATGCCCCGAGCGTGTATGTCTTAAATATGTCTCCATGAACTGTAGGCAATAAAATCAAATCTGTTCCTGCAGCTCAAACCCCTCATTCTGTCTGTTTTTTTTCCTGTCTCAAAGCGAGTTATTATTTTGTTTTTTTTATGGGTGTCGAGAGCTTTCATTCGCATTCTCAGCTGTCTGCTTTTGCTTTCGTTGTGCTGCAGAAGAATGCTGCCTTTTTAATTCCTTCACTCCCGTTTCGATAAGACAGAGGAGCAGTGAAGGGAGGAGCCCTTCTGTACAATCAAGCAATATTTATTTGTAATGTCGGTTGTGTGATTTGCCAGACTGCCCCCCAGCACACAGGTGTGCTTCTCACACTGAGCAGGGGAGGTTAGCAGCATCGAGGGCAGATCCCAGTGCAGCTGTGGAGCAAGGCCTCTGTGCAAGCATCCCAGGGCGCTTTACAGCAGCCAGTCAAAAGAGCTCCAAACTGCTCGCTAGGGAAAGCTTAGATTGAAAAATACTGACAGAGGGGTGCTTGTCATCATTGATGCTTGTGTTGTTTTTTTCATTAACTAACACATTATGAAAACTGTGCAGCATCAGTTTGGCAAATAATGCTTCATAACAAGAGGTGAGCAATCTGCATTTGTTCTTGTTTAATGATCTTCACAGACAGTAATGTAGCCTGCTATTCTGTGCAGGTCTCCTCGGCTTGTGCTACTGCTACTCCACCAGTCATTCTTTATGCCTTTTCTTTATAGCTCTCGCATGTTATAGATACAAGAGAACATGATGACTAATACAAGTGATAAGCCTGTCATGATCCGAGGCGTTCATTTCCTCTTCTCTATATATATCATCTGTGTTTTTAATGTGGGGCATTTTGCAACAGCTTTAAAGTGATGTGAGCGTGTCACGTAGCCTTGGCTGCTGTGTGTCACATTTTAAATCCTTCAAATCGAGGATGAGAGGGGGGGAGAGCTAGCAAGACGGCACGCTGTCATTCGTTGATTTATTTTAAACCAAGTGCGTTGCCGGTTTTTGGAGATCTCTGTGCAAGAATGGCTAAAACTATTTTATTTGGTAATCGGACACTGTGTACAGCATCCGTAATACCTTTGTAAAAGCTACATAGCCATTTATAATTTTCACAGTCAGTGTTACGAATGCTACGCAGTCTCTAATTGAAATATTTGCATTTTGTGAAACTTGAGGAGGAGGAGGAGGGGGTGGATATGGTGTGGTCTGTTGCATTACATTTGTGCCGTGTTGTTTTCTTGGTAACATTACATCAGACCTCAGCCAATTTCCCAATCCTGAATCCTCTTCATACCCTAAACCCTAACGCTAGCTGAGTGAGTTCAGTAAAGACAGGTTCCTTCCAAAGCCTTTGGGAGTGACAATGCAATGCTGAATCTGCTCCGCTCTACACTAGGCTGCTGTTGTGTGTGGTTTCTCAATTCTGGAGTAGAGGCCCTGGTGTGTGGGAGGCTGGCTCAGTGAGATGTATGTTTGGGTGTAGCTGGTTTCTCATTGACTCAATGGAAGCTAATCCTCAGCCCCTGGGCGTAGCAGTCTGAATCACTGTGATTTTAGAATACACAGCTTCATTGCTCCAATCCTGTGCCAGTGCCTGCTCTTATTCAGTTTGTGAAGGGTAACTCGTATAAAGTAGGTTTCTGGTTTGAAAGACAGTGCCTGGAATTGGTGTATTGTAAGACAGGACATGCAGTTTAGTAATTGGCAGAAGCAGCGGAACACGCTGACCTGCATGCCAGTTTCTCTAATGCAGTGACTCGTGTTTTGACTCAGAAACTCAGAGTATGCAGCTTCGGATCGAGGCGGCCTCCTACAGAAAGCACTGCAGCATGTTTTAGCATTTAAGAGCTATTTGTCAGTAGGGGGTTTCCTGCTTTAATTACTGGAGCTGGGTAGGAATGCAAAGCTTGTGTAATAGTAGGCGTGGGGTCGGCGACAAGCTGACAGGGCTGCACAGATTACTGCAGTCCAGTGCAGAATGCCAAGCTCTTCATATTTACTGTACTTGCATTGAAACGTGTATTAATTTCAAAGCATTGGGAACGTACCGGCAAAACAGTTTGTATTGATTTTCAGATCAGTTTGGTTTTGTTTAAACAGGAAAGATCTAGCGAGGTCAGTGAGCTCGTTTACAAAGGGAACCTGGCAAGATGTGAAAGTTTGTAAGGGATATGGGGTCCGGATTTGTTATTGCAAAACCGATAACAAGCAGCTGAGCCACGCTTGTGAGTCCTTAAATGAAGCACCTGGATTTGTTGTTGCGTGATTTTGTAATATTAAGAGTCTCATTGTCCTGGTCCATTGTCTAGATGTGGGTGAAGGGTTGACTATTTATAACCAACTTCTTTTGAGATTTGATTTTGATTTTGTTAAGATGTTTCTATTTAGATTGAAGGAACTAAAGCAGGTCAGTAGAGAGTCCTGGAGCACCGTGTAGATAGTCAACGGTGTGGCCAAGTGTCGAGGCAGCATGTCCAAAGCATTCTGGGATCTTCTGCTCCTGCATGTGTTCACTTTATGGCAATCCAGAATGCCTGGAACTATGAGACAGGGGCTTCAACATGGTGCCCACTGCCAGTAATAGCAGTAATAACCAAAGCTACGACATGGGTGTGGACTTCAAGACAAGTACAAGTTTCTGTTCCCCCACATGAATTCCCCTGCAGCTGTACCCTGCACACGCGTTTTTCAAGCTGAGGGGAAAGATTTCTGCACTGTGGTTTCACAAGGTTCCCCCCCCTCCTCCTCCTCCTCCTCCTCCTCCTCTCATTGGCCAGTTTTCTGCAATCTCACAGGGGTCTGTTTCAGATCTCCTCCTGCTTCACAGATTCACTGTGTGGGGTTCACAGAGTCCACTCTTCCTGGACGAGAGAGGATCTGAAGAACCCCACTGATCCGCGCCGCTGCCGCCCTCGCGATCGTTGCAGGTGCTGTCTGCGGAGCCTCGGATCAATCCCTGTGACCAGGCCGGGGATTTACTGTGTTAATAACTCCTGATGATCCTGCTGGCATTGGGGAGGAGGGGGGAACAGCCAGGGTCATGTAAATGTACAGGTATATACAGCCGGGTACCTGCCAGTGATGGGCTAAACCTCTTGCTTTGTAAATGATCAACAAACAGCATGTGGTGCCATTGGTGTTTGAATCCCCAATTAGACGCCTGCCTTTAGCTCCTGTAGATTCCCAGCCTTGGAATGGATGAGTTTTATTGTTTTTTTATAGGAGAATATCCTTCAATCTCTCTACAGCAAATTGACCTTTTCTTTTTCAGTTGCCTGTCAAAGTGTTCATGGGCTATGTTTTTTTGTTTTTTTTTTATGCAGTAAATTCCTATGAATTTGATATACCCTCACTGTCCTGGTACCTGTATGAAACAGCCTGAAGTTGCAATGTTTTGACATGCGCTGGCCATGCAGTGTAGAGGAAAAATCCATGTTTATCAGCAGATACTGATCATATCGGAGAGACACTTCATTCCAGGATTTGCATGAAGCAATCTGATTGGTTGGCATCCGGTATATCTGTTCAGTCTTAGAAAACTACGATTGCTGGGAGATGTGAAGAGGTTTTTTTTTTATTTGAGATCTGGTACCGTACTGGGTGACAGAAGGTGCTTTGTTTGCATGCCTTACTGTCAGCTGGTTAACGTTTCAAACAGAGAGATGCTCAACCACCTTGGCAAATGCTGTGAGACAGGAAATACATTCAAAGGGCATGGGTTTGTGATGTCAGAACGCACATGGGAAATTCTGAAGCTCCTAATCTGAACCACTCTGCGCACTGCAATCTTGAGCCTACAGTGTATGTGTAAGTAGAGCGCTCTCAGTTGGGTATATTGAATGGGGTGTTTTGTTTTTTTTAACAGGGTTTGAAGCAGTGTTCCTGACTCTACACGGAATGTATTTTCCAGTCTATCTGTTAAAAAGTGACCTGGTTTATGTCTCTTCTATTTTTTGAATATTGTAACATTTTATTAGGTGTAAAATATGTTTTTATGAAAACTATACTTGGCAGTGGGCCAATATGTGAAGTGTTTGCATGGGAGCCAGAAGCCATCCCAACCCTGTGTATGTGAAGGGAGCTCTGACACCTGCTGAAACGCGATCTAGAGAAAGTGTGTATAATTGAACAGCAGCTTCTGCAAGCAGGGGGCTCGGGAGCTGGGATCAGGTGTTTGAAGGTCAATATGCAGCTCAGGTAACTGATCGTCTAACTGTGTCCTGATAATAAAACCAAGCGAAAAGCAGCAAAGGCCTGTTTCTGTTTGCAATGTGGATTATACTGATGTCCACTGGAGTCTGAGCTGAGACCATCAAACGCATTGCACTGGAGTCAGATTTGAACCCAAGCCTCCAGAGAGAACCTGACCCAGCTCGCTCCCCAAAACACCCGACCTGCTAAAACGGATCAGCTCTCCTGTCTGCAGTGAGGAAGAGGCTCTTCTCTAAACGATGACTGAGAAACGGGCGTTGGTCTGCGTTGCTCATGCAAGTATTTCTGTGGTAAGAAGCTGTTACAGTGTTTAAGCAGGACTCGCTGGTGCTGCGTGGAGCGGGTTCCCAAGCTACCAAGCGGTTCTGTTTGTTTCTCCTGTTTCCATGGCGACCGCTTCAACACAGCACAGTGCTTGATGACTTCATTTTCTTGGCGAGATAGTTGCGGTGCATGGGAGCAATCTTTCTATTGTGCAGAGGAGAGAGAGAGAGAGAGAGTATTGTCTTGAAGAAATGCCAGCAGAATGGCAACACCTATTAACGTGTTGCTTGTCACAATGTGTTGCACACACATGTGCAAACCCCGTCCTCTCGCGTCAGTGCGTGTGCTTTCTTATCACTGGGGGCTTTCCACAAACGTTACCATTCCAGGAACCCCCCCAGAGGCTGTTGTGATGGATGCTGCAGTTAGTCAATACAGCCACCGTGTGTGAGGGACTGCACGGGCAATCTGATATCACGCTCCTTCTGAGGTCACCAAGATCCTTTTTCTTCCCCTTGTTGTTGCTGAGTAGTTGCACGTAACTCTAATGCAGCTTTTATATCGGTCCGACGTGCCATGTGACACCCGAGCACATGCATTCGCGTGCACTTTGCATTTTGAATACAGGATGCATGGGTAGTAGAGGGTAGTGGCTGTTCAGTGCTGCACACTACCTGTTGCTGTGGATCTGTTTCTGGAGTCAGTCTCTGAAGTTGCCTGGTCTGCTCGCTCCCTATAGCTGTTTCCAGCACAGCGTGCAGCTGCTCCCTTCTGATCCAGTGGTGTGTTTGCTCTCCCCGCTGGTTGCTTTTCTCCGGTTCTGGCTGCAGTGGTGTGTTTGCTCTCCCCGCTGGTTGCTTTTCTCCGGTTCTGGCTGCAGTGCTGTGTTTGCTCTCCCCGCTGGTTGCTTTTCTCCGGTTCTGGCTGCAGTGGTGTGTTTGCTCTCCCCGCTGGTTGCTTTTCTCCGGTTCTGGCTGCAGTGGTGTGTTTGCTCTCCCCGCTGGTTGCTTTTCTCCGGTTCTGGCTGCAGTGCTGTGTTTGCTCTCCCGCTGGTTGCTTTTCTCCGGTTCTGGCTGCAGTGGTGTGTTTGCTCTCCCCGCTGGTTGCTTTTCTCTGGTTCTGGCTGCAGTGCTGTGTTTGCTCCCCCGCTGGTTGCTTTTCTCTGGTTCTGGCTGCAGTGGTGTGTTTGCTCTCCCCGCTGGTTGCTTTTCTCCGGTTCTGGCTGCAGTGCTGTGTTTGCTCTCCCCGCTGGTTGCTTTTCTCCGGTTCTGGCTGCAGTGGTGTGTTTGCTCTCCCCGCTGGTTGCTTTTCTCCGGTTCTGGCTGCAGTGGTGTGTTTGCTCTCCCCGCTGGTTGCTTTTCTCCGGTTCTGGCTGCAGTGCTGTGTTTGCTCTCCCCGCTGGTTGCTTTTCTCCGGTTCTGGCTGCAGTGGTGTGTTTGCTCTCCCCGCTGGTTGCTTTTCTCCGGTTCTGGCTGCAGTGGTGTGTTTGCTCTCCCCGCTGGTTGCTTTTCTCCGGTTCTGGCTGCAGTGCTGTGTTTGCTCTCCCCGCTGGTTGCCAGGGCAGCTCAAAGGACACATTCCTGTCTTATCTGGGGCTGAAGGTCGGGTCACACAGGCAGGTTCTGGAAAAAATAAACCTAAAATAAACATGTTGGTTTGATCATTATGAGAGCGTTAACCTTTGTAAACGCTGACCACAGTAATTGTGCAAGCTGGTCCTTTGCTCGTACCAGAGGAAGATAGTAGTCTAAAACTTTTGTCTGTTTTCTTTACCATTCTTTTACTGTTCTTTACTACACTTTATGCTGTGGGATATGAGCTGTACAGTGCTCCCTCAATATATCGGGATTTAATAATTCCCAAGTCCTGGTTAGATCGTGTTGTCCAGTAAATTGTACACTTTACTGTCAAAGTCTCCACTTATTCACAGTTTTCAATATTTCTCGATTTGTTTTGTGCAAGACTGATGGCTAAATACCAAGGTAGCACAGTACTGTGGTGGTAGTGACTGATACCAACACCATACCCCTCTGTTGATTTCAGCGCTGTTCCCCTGAGCAGCATGCACACAAAAATGATTAACACCCTCAAATCAGGGCACTATTGCTTCATTTAAAATGCAAATAAACAGAAAGACGTGCGAATGCTGAAATCCTGGTAAACTATAGGGACCTGTTGTCCAAACACAACGGCTCCAGGGGCAAACCTGCTTTTCTATTAAAGAATGCAATTCCCTGAACGCCAGGGTTTGGGATGTGCAGTTTTAAGCATGTTAGATCTGCCCTGCTCAGGTATTTGGATTTGATGGCACAGTCCTGTGTTTAATGCAGCGCTCTCGATTTTGGCAGGCACCTTAAATAAAAGCATGTTGTTAACTTATTAACTGACACGGCCCTGAAGGGAATTGCTTTTCTAGTGGAGCTTTTAGTTTAATTGTTTGCTTTGCATAGACCTTGAATAAGAAATCCTTTTTTTGGCATGGACTCTGCCTTACTTTTTTTGTCTGTGCGCAGATGGTCACTTCTTTTTATGAGTTTCCTGTCTTTTTTAATTGCTTAATAACATGCTTTACTGTGATCCTATTGACTTACAGTGTGAAACGCATGTATTGAAAAAGCATGCAAATTCCACTGGTTTCAACATCTGCAATTATCTGGCCAAGTAGTTAATACTATTTTAAAACCAGTAAAATGTGTTTCTCACTAAAACACTGGAGTGTTTTAACAACACCAAAGGATACAAATGTGAATGGTGAACTTCTACTTTGATGAAGAACGTTGATGAAGTTTCACAACTTGAACTGTACATGAATGTCCATCGTAATTCTCACAGTGACCCCCATGTGTCGCCTGTGATTGCAGGGCAAGAGAGCTCAGCTCTTGCAGGAGCCACTATCAGTGGTATAGAGCGGCATGATTTAGTGAGAAACCATTCATCCTTTAGTGAAGTGACATTTGCACAACCTTGTATTCTGTCTTCAGCTGTCTGCTGAAGATAAACTCAAGTGAACATCAGCAGCACTTCCCACAGCCGGTGAGGGCTGGGTTCTGTCTGTCACACAATCAGCCCACTTAGTCTCTCTTCACTTCTGTAAACCAATGAGGACGGGGCGGGGCTCGTGATGACAGATCAATCAGCCACGCCCCCAAGGTCTCGTCACTCAGTCACAGGGTCGAAACTGAGCTGAGGAGCAGGTAAGAGGAGTCAATGAGAGAGTGCTGTTGACTCCTGTAACTGTGAATGGGTCTGATCCCACAGTGGTTAAAGGTTTTTAAATCTGTTTTCTACCCTCTTGTAAACATTAGCAGGAGTTCACTTGTCCCACTCTTGTATTCTGCTTTATTTATTTATTTATTTATTTAAACTTTATTTCAGGAGATTTGAGCGCAGCACTGTAGATCAAACAAAAACTGCTTCCTCCCAGAATCGTGTAACTTCCTGTGCAGTAGGTCACATGGCTCGATTGCACCCAGACCCGCTGCACAGGAAGTGACACAGCAGCAACCTTTACTTCTATAGCGTGGATATGTGAGGATTCCAAACTGAAGTGCAAAACTCGAGCAATCCGGGAAAGAACAAAAAATATCTGCAAAAGAAGAAAAAGGGAAGTGGTCACTTTTTATGAGTCCATGATCTCTAAACCCTGGCTAGCACTCCTTTAAGATGCTGGAGGACTGTGAGGTACAGCCCTGGCACTCGCAGATCAATGAAGAGCGCTGTGCTGGTGCAAGGCTGCATGTACGCTATTGTAGCGCCTGTTTGAAGACATGAGTCCAAACGGTTGTCGCCTTGACTTTCTCATTGTGCTTGACTCGAGTTTCCTAGGCAGTGGTTTGTATTGCTTTTCCAATGATGTCATAACCTGCTCATCTCCAGTGTGCTGCGGAGTCACCTGAACCGATGAGGTGAGGTTACAGAGCGGGGCGGATCAAAGAGATCACAATACCACACTGCAGCCCTGATGACATCCTCTGCAGAAGAGGAGAGTTTCACTTGTCAGGGATGTACAATAGAACCTGGAACCACAAGACCACAGGCAGGGCCATGTAGCTAGCCAGCAGGACTAATTAAGAGCCATGAACAGCTCCCTAATTACAGGGCTACAGCTAGCAGCTCAATAGGGCACAAAGACTGGGAGGATCACAGCCTTGCTGTAATCCATTCACAATGTACGTAAAGGGCAATCAGTCACAAGGGCATCCGAATGGGATTGCTCTCCTAATAGGACAGGGGCTGGAGACTAACGGTAACTCTCAATCCTCCAGCTGTTTCGTGCACCACTGATACTGACTGCGTGCCTAACTGGTGATGGTGACATCCAAGGATTGCTCTAGCCAAGCAAATTCAGCACTGGACAAACCACTAATAATGCACAAAAGGAACAGCTGCATCTCTCCAGTGCTTGAGATATGCTGGTCTGGTACTTGACATAAGAAAAGGGCACTTTGAAGAAGTGTGAGTGCAGCTTAGGTTTTATTTCTAAGCTACCGTGCAAAAACAAGGCTTCTATACATGAGCATGCAACGCTTGCAAATGCTTTTACAGAATGACAGTAATAATGCTGACATCTGATGCCTCTGTATAAATGCAGTGCGGTTGTCGTTATTTCGCTAGCTGATGAGTCGTGACCTTTTGGGGACAGTGAAGAACAACACACGTGCAATCTGCTGTCAACACGGACTAACCGTGATATAACCAAACTATTGAGTCATGAAATAACAAGGGAGCACTGCAAATACTATTTACAGCCCTAGCAGAACCCGGAGCAGGCCACAGCATCACCTGCAGTGGCATTGCAAAGGATTTGAAACCAAGATTGCACAGTACACCGTGTCTGCATGGTATTGATATGACATCGCGTCACTCCAAGGTGAGTCCATGAGGATTTCGTAATATGTAAATGTTACATGACCATTGTGGGACTATTCTACTAATGCCTCATCTCACCGTCGCTCTTGTGCCCCCATTGTTCCTCTGTACACAGGCATTGCATTTCTAATGTAGAGCCAGCGCTGCAGTGCCATTACAGATCAATCCGTGCGTCACTGTCTTAGCAAAAGCGGGAGAAAAATAAATCATTACAAGTTGTTCCCCCTGTGCCCTTTTAAAAACAGGCATTGTTGCCAAGCTCCTCTCCAACATGCAATCCCTCTCAGAGTCTGAGTCTCGCAGCGCTGGCTTGTTTCCCTCTCAGAGACTGAGCTGAGTCTCGCAGCGCTGGCTTGTTTCCCTCTCAGAGTCTGAGCTGAGTCTCGCAGCGCTGGCTTGTTTCCCTCTCAGAGTCTGAGCTGAGTTTCGCAGCGCTGGCTTGTTTCCCTCTCAGAGTCTGAGTCTCGCAGCGCTGGCTTGTTTCCCTCTCAGAGTCTGAGCTGAGTCTCGCAGCGCTGGCTTGTTTCCCTCTCAGAGTCTGAGCTGAATCTCGCAGCGCTGGCTTGTTTCCCTCTCAGAGTCTGAGTCTGAGTCTGCGCTGGCTTGTTTCCCTCTCAGAGTCTGAGCTGAGTCTCGCAGTGCTGGCTTGTTTCCCTCTCAGAGTCTGAGTCTGAGTCTAGCGCTGGCTTGTTTCCCTCTCAGAGTCTGAGCTGAGTCTCACAGGCTGGCTTGTTTCCCTCTCAGAGTCTGAGCTGAGTCTCGCAGCGCTGGCTTGTTTCCCTCTCAGAGTCTGAGTCTCGCAGCGCTGGCTTGTTTCCCTCTCAGAGTCTGAGCTGAGTCTCGCAGCGCTGGCTTGTTTCCCTCTCAGAGTCTGAGCTGAGTCTCACAGCGCTGGCTTGTTTCCCTCTCAGAGTCTGAGCTGAGTCTCGCAGCGCTGGCTTGTTTCCCTCTCAGAGTCTGAGCTGAGTCTCGCAGCGCTGGCTTGTTTCCCTCTCAGAGTCTGAGCTGAGTCTCGCAGCGCTGGCTTGTTTCCCTCTCAGAGTCTGAGCTGAGTCTCGCAGCGCTGGCTTGTTTCCCTCTCAGAGTCTGAGTCTCGCAGCGCTGGCTTGTTTCCCTCTCAGAGTCTGAGCTGTCGGTATCTGGGCAAGTTGTGGAGCTATTGGATACTAACTGGGATATATCTTGTTCTTCTTGATCTTTCTCTTGCAAACCATTTAGCAAATAAATGGGAGATTTTAAATGTATCTTTGCATGCATATGTAGACTAGGGGCTGGGTTGAGTTAGGAGTGAACTCTGTTTGAACTCTGTGTGTCTCTGGATTACCTCGAAGGCAGGGTACCCCCGGGGTGTACAAACACTTCTAACAGTGAGCTGCTAAGCCTAATGTATAAGGTGTCTGCCTGCAGATCAGAGGATGAAGGGTTGAGTCTGGGTGAAGTGATCTACTGGAGCAGGTATCTGAACTCCCTGTTAAAAGATTTGCTATTGAAGTAAAGAATGCTCCTCTTTTTATTCCAGTCCACGTACAGTTCAAAGTGGAGGTGGGTAGCCAATGCTTTCACTGTTGTCATGTGACATGATTATCATTATTTTTTACAGGGATTACAAAAGAGCATTGAAAAGGGAATCTCATGCCATCATATTGTTTTTAAATGATTGTGCATTAAAAACGACTCCTCTTTGGAAACGAATGCATTTCAACAGGAATGCAGAGATACAGTAGGGTTACAGCATTGAGATCCACTGCTCTTTACAGCAGATGATTCCTGTTGTTTGCATGGCTTTCTAAATCACTTCAATGGATTGGTGAATTCATTGGGACGCAGGCCCACATGCAGCAGGTGTTTCTGACACCATGCTCCTCCAGCTCCAGTGCTGTTTCAGTGCTGATTGTGGTGCAGCACAGTAAAGGGCTGTGTCACTGGGCTCGCTCTGGGAAGCAGGGGAGGGACGCTCACCTTCACTAACTGTGCGGGACGACTGCCATTCTTATTAAGAGCTTAGCAACAGTCTGCTGTTTCCACACTGAAACACACACACACACACCCTCATACACACTCACACACGCAGTCGTACAAACACAGTTAAGAGAATGACGTCAACTGAATATTTGCACAGTAATCACGGTACAATTTTTATTATGCTTGCCCATGTTTTACCACACCTGATTTGTGATTTACCACGCATACCTGTGCTTTGCCATGATTTCACTCTGCTTTCACTGTGCTGTGCTGTACTAACACGGCACAGTATAGTACTGTACAGTGCATGGTAACTACAACAAGCATGCATTGGAAAAGCACTTCACGTTTACCAGGTTAGACTTGCAGGAGGCTAACAGGCTGCGTGTGTTTGTTTGTACAGTAGTTGGGCAGGTCAGAGTTGCTGGTTGATGAGATTCTATAAGGTGCTGCTGCCGCGCCTCTCCTGAGCTCCACGGCTCACGCAAGCACCCTGCTGTCGGGTGCAGTGCACCTGCTTCCTTTCATCAGAGCGCAGAGTCATCACAGGCAGGTGAAGTATACCTCGTCTGCCGTCACGCCCTCCTCCCATCTTATATCTGCTTTTCTTGCATTTTTTTTTTCTTGCAGATGCAGGATTTTTTTTTTGGGAGCAGCAACGAACCTGTATCTCCAGAGACCTAATTAAAAGCCTCTTCAGTGTCTGCCTGGCTGTGTGAGAGAGAAACAGTCACAGTTCACACTCTGCTGTCATATTTCAGAGGACATTGTTTAATAACTGACCGACCGTCTCCTGGTCTGGTCTAGGCTCAGTCAGCTTGTTTTTTAATTTTGAATCGTGTTTATAATAATGCAGCAGAGAGTGTCAGCCATTTAAACTTCAATCGACAGCCATTCATTAATCAAATGGTGCGCTGCAAGCTGTACTTTTAACAAGGATATAAAATGTGCTAACTTATTTTTGCAATGGGGTGTACGAAACAGGGTTTAAAATGTACTGGCAGGTTGGATCTGGTCATCCAATGTAATCCTGCAGTTTACCTGCTGTAGAATCTATACTGACGGCATCTTCAGCTAGTTGTAGCAGTGTGCGTCGTCACAATAGCGGCTTGAATTCAGAGCTCCCCCGAGCAATGGTAATACATTCATTTAGTCTGTCATCATGCGTAGATCATTAGTTTAGTGTAGTATAAACACAATACACAATGGGCAATATCTTCAAAGCGTTTACACCAGTCTTAAATAAACAATGTTTACCCAGGGGACTCTTTCGACCTGAAAAAAGAAACATGGGCCAGGGGTCACAAATGGAGATTAGATAAAGGGGCATTCAGAACAGAAAATAGGAGGCACTTTTTTTGCACAGAGAATTGTGAGGGTCTGGAACCAACTCCCCAGTAATGTTGTTGAAGCTGACACCCTGGGATCCTTCAAGAAGCTGCTTGATGAGATTCTGGGATCAATAAGCTACTAACAACCAAACAAGCAAGATGGGCCGAATGGCCTGTTTAATGACACCAACCCTTTAAAACCCTTTAAAATGTGCATCTGTCTTGAACAGAAATAGAAGCAAAGAAAAAACAAAAAGCAGCAAAAGAAAAAGAAAAAAAAAACTGCATTGACTTTAAAACACCTCAGAGTGACGCACTCAAGCATTGCCCTATCTTGGAATCGTCAGCAGCATCACACTGATATAACTGCAAGCAAACATTTCTAAGGGACAGTCGTGGTTGTGCTGAATTCTTGCTAATAGAAAACCCCTTGAGTGGTGTGAATGGGCTAGCTGTCTCCTGGTGTGCCTTAAACAGTAGTTATAGTGTAGTTACAAAGTGCAGCTAAACACCAATTCTGCCAATCCTCTGCACTCTGTGTCACTCTGCAATTTAACAGTCACAATGTAATGGGTCTCCATTTACCTGGTTGTTGTGAAACACAGAAACACAAGCCTGCAGGTCTGGTTGTGTCTGCCCGCCGTGATGCCAAGCAGACAGGCTCCTCTGCCTGCAGGAAGCGCAGTGTGTGAGAGCGACACCCTGCGCAGGGCGTAGCTGAAGTAGAACCGGAAACAGAAGAAACTGAAAAACCACATCAGTGTTAATGACATCATCCCTCTACAGTGCTGCATGTGATAAAGAAATAGAATACCACAGTACAGTCTGTAGAAATTATATATATATACCTGTGTATATATAAATAGATCTACCTGTGTGTGTATCTATCTATCTATCTATCTATCTATCTATCTATCTATCTATGTGTGTGTATATATATATATATATATATATATATATATATATATATAATGATAAGATACTTGATATTGGTGTGATACAGCCATCTTAAATTTCTTTGTATCAGATGGAAATGATGTAACATATATATACTGTGTATGTGTGTGTGTATATATATATATATATATATATATATATACACACTAAATATACACTCAGACACTCACACACACACACACACACACACACAAATAGACGAAGCTTGTGTTGTAAGAATTGATCTCAGGGGTGATCTTACCTGCTCGTCCCATTTCTCTTCAGTAAGTACAGTTAACACATTCCACTTCGTTTCTGTCCTCCGCACTGGATTGCAATGGCCCCAGTACCACAGTTTATACCAGCTCCATTCTTTTGGCATTTTGTTTTTGTAATCGTATTAAGTGTGTTCTCCATCACTCTATCATTGATCCTGCCTAAACCCTTATTTCCGAGGCTTAATAAATAGCAATTCTCTTGTCAGCTGGAATTCCTGCCCAAGCAGAAACAACACTGGAGAATGGTGGAGAGCACCCAGATTCAGGATATAAACAGGTAAGGAATTAGACATTAAGAACACGTCGATGCTGGAGAGTACCCCTTTAAGGGCCATCGCAATGGTGTCTTCAATACTTCTATACTCAGAGATTTAATTAGCTGTTATATATATATAAATATATTTGATACTTCGTGCCAGCTTCATAAACTCTAAACTGTCCTTGCAAGTTTATACAAGGGTCCTGAATAGCGGGGTGTGGTTAATAAACAGCAATGAGATGAATGCTCAAAGTGCTTTCATGAGTGTAAATGAAATTAGCGGAGGAGGCATGTGAAGTGGCTGCCAGTACTGAAGCAAGGTCACAGCCAGCAAGCACGCAACCAGCACATTACTAATCTAATCCTCTGAGAATGGGGACGAGTTTCACAGCTGAAAATCAGAGGAATTCTTGCCATTGTTGAAAAGGAGCTGGAAGCACAGTGCAATGTTAAATCTGAAGGCTCGTTGGGAGAAATCTCGAGGCGCTTGTGTAAAGAACAGCAAAAGCACCGGGGAAGCATGTTTCAGAGCAAGCCAAAACGAAGGGCACAAAGCTACTGCTGTACCACCATGATAAAGAGGGCCTGTTACTCTTTTAAAAAGACCTCACTCTGTTGCTTCTGGGTGTAACTGCTTGGAAACCAAGCACAGTAGAGCACAGCCTGCAGTCACCCGCCATCACTGTACAATGCGAGCTGCCAATCAACAGGAGCTGGTTCTTCATATTCTGCTTTAACAATTGCCTTTGGCTGCTGCAACGTTTCGCAGCGGTGAAGGGATTAGAATTTGCAAATCCATGCAAATGCTTTTCTGTCCCTCGGCCCTCTTCTTCTTCTTTTCATGATGCAGGTATTTGAAGCCTGTTTTTTGGAGGAGGGTGTGGTTCAGCTGCAGCTTGTTTGGGGATGGCAGTAACTGTGTTTACACTCCAAACCACAGCATGGAACAGAGCTACAATCACACAGCACGAAACAGAGCTACAATCACACAGCACGGAACAGAGGTACAATCACACAGCACGAAACAGAGCTACAATCACACTCAATACAATCACACAGCACGGAACAGAGCTACAATCACACTCAACACAATCACACAGCACGGAACAGAGCTACAATCACACTCAACACAATCACATAGCACGGAACAGAGCTACAATCACACTCAACACAATCACACAGCACGGAACAGAGCTACAATCACACTCAACACAATCACACAGCACGGAACAGAGCTACAATCACACTCAATACAATCACACAGCACGGAACAGAGCTACAATCACACTCAACACAATCACACAGCACGGAACAGAGCTACAATCACACTCAACACAATCACACAGCACGGAACAGAGCTACAATCACACTCAACACAATCACACAGCACGGAACAGAGCTACAATCACACTCAACACAATCACACAGCACGGAACAGAGCTACAATCACACTCAACACAATCACACAGCACGGAACAGAGCTACAATCACACTCAACACAATCACACAGCACGGAACAGAGCTACAATCACACTCAACACAATCACACAGCACGGAACAGAGCTACAATCACACTCAACACAATCACACAGCACGGAACAGAGCTACAATCACACTCAACACAATCACACAGCACGGAACAGAGCTACAATCACACTCAACACAATCACACAGCACGGAACAGAGCTACAATCACACTCAACACAATCACACAGCACGGAACAGAGCTACAATCACACTTCACACAATCACACAGCACGGACCAGAGCTACAATCACACTCAACACAATCACACAGCACGGAACAGAGCTACAATCACACTCAACACAATCACACAGCACGGACCAGAGCTACAATCACACTCAACACAATCACACAGCACGGAACAGAGCTACAATCACACAGCACAGAACAGAGCTACAATCGCACTGAACACAATCACACAGCACGGAACAGAGCTACAATCACACAGCAGCGACCCAATGCACTCACTATGCGTACGGAACGCAGGCTAGAGATACAAAATACTCTGGAAACATCCATATTGCATAGCTGTTGTAAAAATGATAATATTTTTGAAGAGAGATCTTGCAGTCTGATAAAGTGATTTTAAGGTTAGGATGAAGTTAAAGGTTTGTGATTTAAGGTCCGGATCGGTTTTGTGTGTAAATGGCGCTGGAATATTCCTGGAACGCTGGCCTCCTGAATGAAAGTGTGCGTGTGCGTGTGTTGAGCACATCAGTGTTTCAGCATTTGAAATACAAGAGAACCAGATTTATATACATAATAAGCATGAAAGTTACTCAAAATCAACTTTAACCAGGTTTTGTAAACTTAGCTACTCTACCAAGATTCTCCCCTATGCTTTCACTAGACTCTGACCAGGGTATACCACAGCCACATCACAGACAGGAGAGACATTTATCCCCTTTAGACCCCTTGGTTCCTGTGAACAATAATGGGAACGCTGTGTGAGTTGCTCTCACTTCGAGAGAGCAGAGAGAGAGAGCTAGCTGATGGGAGGCGAGGATTGCCAGTGGGAGTGTTTCGTGACTCCATGCTGAGGCGTGTGTGAAACTCACAGCAATAACAAACAGCTGTCTGCTGAAAGGATGTTCGATTCTGTTAGGGAAACACAGCCGTTTGTTGTGTTGTAAACAGTGAGTCAGTTTCACCCGTCAGTTGCACAGGGGTTTCTTTTTTGAGGATAGTAGGGGTGTCTTTTGGTAGACTCCGCCTACTGGCCACATTACTACATTATCACCTATATATTTTATACTATGCATATTATGTACATCAAGGCCACCTGCTGGACAGTTAGCACATTTACCTGTACCATTCTCATTGCCTGAATGAAATACGAGTAGCTCAGCACACCCCTAACCTAGTGAATAAAGCAGGCTGTAAATAACATTCTTTACATGAAAGTTGTATAGGTTTCAAGCATCGTTACACTAGCCACATCCTGAGCAGTCTGCGTGATTACCCTGACAGAGTGACAGAATACTTTCCGAATGCTTCCGTACGGGTTCTGAGAAGCCGCCCCCGAGCCGTGGCGCACATGGCTAGCTCCATGGCTCTCTGACTCGAGCATGGCGGATGCACAGCGTTTATCAGCTCGCTCTGCTCCAGGGTGACGACGCGAAGGGGAAGCCTGCCTGACCACAGCCTCGCTCTTTGACTCAGTTCTGCCTCCCCAAATCCCCCACCCCCTCTCCCAAGTCATTTCAATACCCTCTGACGCTGTACTGAAACGGAATGGCATGCCTACCCTTTGTACCCATATGCATAGGTGTAAGCCACTCACCAGCCCTGCTAGCTACAGTCACAATGCAATTAGCACTATTTTTGTAAACGGTTAATAAACTGTTCATGTTACGAGAAATAGCAAACTAATTTGGCCTGTTATGTAATTTGCCTTTTTTACTTAGACTTCTACCAACAGCGATTGTCTCTGATTAATTAACCGATTAATAACTTACCGAGCTGTGTAGTAGATTTACATCAACCAGTTATTGCTGCTGTTATGACTGTAATCCAATCATGTTAATGCAACCATAACACATGGAAAATATGACTTGTATTTGTTTTTAAGTGTTTGCAAGCTATTCAGACCGGTAAGCAGGCTGTTTATTTCACTTCTACTTAATCTAAGGTTGATCTGACTATAGCTCTTTTGCAGATGGAGCTTCCTATAATTTTGCATTCTGTCTTTTAGAATAAAATTAGCAAACCACGTGACACACTGCGCTGTAAGAAACCTGACCATTAAAAAAATCAGATGAGGAGGAAAATATTCAGCCACCTCAGAAATCCCCTCCCCAGCCAGTCCTGTGTGACTGGTGACATGCGGTCGATGCTGTGCAACCAGGACAGTGAACCTTCTGCACAGCACAGGGGAAAAAGCAACACCCTCGTGTGTTTGACAGATTCATCATTGCAGAGTGTGTAGATACGGTCTGCATGTAAGCTAGGATAGGCTGGGAGAAAGTGTGCACAGGTCAAGCTGTGAACAGTTCCAGACAAACCAGAGTCCTACTGCTATCACTCTAGAGGTGAATATACATGCCCTCTATATGCAGGGTGTACGTTGGGATTAGCGTGCAAGTTTTTGTGTGTCAATTACTATGCATGTTTGTGTACACATGTTTTTAGTGTGTGAGCTGGTATGCATGTGTGTACGTGTGTGTTGGTGTACATGTGTGTTGGGGTGTGTGTGTGTGTTGGTGTACGTGTTTGTTGGGGTGTGTGAGTCTGTGTTGGTGTACGTGTGTGCTGGTCTGCGTGTTGGTGTACGTGTGTGCTGGTGAGTGTGTGTGTGTTGGTGTACGTGTTTGTTGGGGTGTGTGAGTCTGTGTTGGTGTACGTGTGTGCTGGTCTGCGTGTTGGTGTACGTGTGTGCTGGTGAGTGTGTGTAGTCACAGATCATTTTCTCCACTCCCCTCCCTCTGCTCTCAGCCACACTGAGGAAGTCGTGTTTCTCTGTGGTTCTGTGTCACTTCTCCTCATGCCCTTCATATGAGACACACGCTAGAGCACCTGCAGCCCTCCAGGAGTCAGTTCACATGTGCCAGTGACTGGGGTAGCAGCTTTGTAGAGAAGGATTTACTGCAGGTGACCAAACAGCATCTCACCAGACCGACATGGTACTGTAACTGCACCTCTATGAGGCGCAATCTTGACACAAAAATAGGAATCTGGCCCTTTAAGAAATGTTCTATTGAGGGTTAGAGAGGAAGTGTTCAGGGCTCCTGACAACAGTTGTTAGGGAAGCTGTGTTGAGGGGTGGATCATTTCTTTGCTACACCACTGATCTTAATGGAAACACTGGTGTCTGACAGGCCCACTTTGCTTGATCTGTGGCTCACGATTTCAGGAATCTGGACAATGAGGTCACCAATTCACACGTGTGCAATGGTAGCCTGCCCAGGGGCAGTAAACAAGCCGAGTACAGGACTGAAACGCAGATGCTGATCTGAGCAGAACGATTTATTTCCTTTTCCCCCAAAACAGCATTTTCCACAAACCTAGATAAAGTGCTCGGGTTCCTCCTTCCTAGCAGGGAAGCCCCTTTGATTTATTTAGAAGTCATCGTTCTGGGCGTCCCAGGTGGGAAGCAACCTGTCAGCAGCTCATTTTGTAGAACTTAATACAAATCTACAGAGCAAAGCGCTCTGTGTGGTAAAGTGACATACAGCTGTCTGTAGAAATGCTTAGTGATCCTCAGACTAAATGTGGCACCAATTAATTATAGCAGCGCTACACCTGCACCCCCTTCTATACTAATGCAAAAGCACAGCATTGTTAAAGCAGAGATCAGCAAAGTTCAGGGAGGGCTGGTAAAGCAAATTAAAAAACATGGCAATCTGTGTTAAACTCCAGTAAATCCTGTGACGCAGTCACGCAGCCTTTACAATAGCTGCTCTGTGTCAAATCAATTAGTCTAAACATATCCTCTCCACTGCAGAGGGGATTGTAACGGTGCCCAGCGCTGTGAGCTTAATAGCCAGTACAGAAAGGCAAGGGCGTGTGGGGTAATGAACTCAACCACTGTTTCTATCTTTATGAAACGCGACGTTCACGGGCTGTTAATCTGGTGCTACACCTCCATCCGAAAAAACAGAAATACCGACCCCCCCCCCCCCAGTGGTTCAGTGCTGGGATGAAATAGAATAAAATAAATACATCCGTAACCATTGGGCAATCAGGGCATTCACAGCAATGACAACACGGTGGTTTTGAAATGGTAGCCAGCTGCCTGTCTGGCACCACAGTGTGTATTAGTTCATGCCATTGTGACACCAAAATGTTCTCATTCTGCCAATGGCAGCCCCACCCTATTGCAGCTGCCGAGTTATCATTGCTCCTCCCTACAGAACCAGTGCAGTGATAGAGCAGCTCCTTTGGGGGTGGCATTCTTCACAGGCTGGCTACATCACGCTGATTTCATGCTGCGTTCGGGAGCCAGAAATATCATGGGACTTTGGAATCTGGTTTCTGGGTTCAAATCTGTGCTGGAGGATTGGGTGGGGCAGGATTCAGAATCCAAGGAATGGTGCTTTGTTTGGAATTTCTCATAAAAAGCATTAGAGGCGTGCCATGAAAGGAATCTGACAGGCCAAACCACACAACAGCACTGTCCCGTGTACTTTTTAAAGTTTTGTGTAAAGCATTTTTTATATATACACAGTTGAAACGTGATGTTATTTCCATCTCATACAAACTATCAGATGCAAAGCCATTTCACATGGCTGTATCACATCAATATCAGGCTCTGCTACACTGTATATTAGAAGAGCTTATGCAAGGCAAGAGGCGACGTCATTTGAAGGCTCAGAAAGCATCCCTCCCGCACAGCCCGACCAGAGGGGCTAATGGTGCGTCTCTAATGAGGTAGCAGCACTAACGAGGCATTGTTTAAAGGCTCGGTCGATGTTCATGATTTTACCAGGTCAGTGCGCTGTATTGTTATAATGTGGAGGCACAGAAGTTCACAGAGGAGGCCGTGCACCCAAGCAAAGGGATCAGACACATTTGTTTAGGAGTCAAAGAGCTAATGAGATTAGGGCTGCATGTAATAGAAGGAACCCCACTTCAGCTTTACATGTCCTTCTTCCCGCTGCTGCTGCTCGTCCATGCAGGGCGAGAAATTGGGTTAATAAAATAATTAGCTTTTTTGCTTTGTGTGTGTGATTGGAGAGGGCTCAGGTGGCTCATGAATAATAATATTAGTGCAGACTCCCTGGTTGATAGCACATGTTTTATTTAAAAGGGCTCTTACAATAAAATAAGAAACAAAACTAACAGAAATATCCCAATCCAGATTTTGACCTACCTTAAGTATAATGTTTCTCTACACACGCTGTCTTTATACAGTTTCTTGCATGGATGGATGTTTGTCTGTTTCTAATAAAGCCTGTGACTCTTAGAACTTGTGAACGACCTGTTGGTTCGATATGAAAATCTGTACACCCCTTTATTTAAATAAGCACAACAGCAGACTGTTCCAGCAAAGCATTCCCCCCAAAACACAGGTGGTTTCCCCAAAGTGTACAGCTAACAGCTTTTACAAATGGGGTTCAAAATACATCAGTGAATGTATTTTGGACTGAAACAGCAGGGATGCAAATAGTGAGACTCTCCTTGCACAGCAGTTTGAGCCACTCCTGGTTTTACAAGCAGGCACATGATTGAAATCACATGGTTCAAGAGTGTCATATTTAGGACTGGTCAGAGCTGCTATGCTAAACCTAGCCAGACCAGAATACAATCAAACTGCTATGCAATGGGAGTCTTATTTCCACCCTTGCACATATGTACACAAAGTATTACTAGAATAGCAAGTCCCTGGTACTGTCTATTTCGTACCTGGAGAATGTTATGGCGAGCTAGTCTAGACCACATCCTCACAGTGCTCAAGTAAAGGATGTGGTCTAGTTACCCTAAATATCCAGCCCTGCTCCTACGTGAAGATTACTCCCCTACGATGCGGCTTGCTGTCACCTCTTCTTGCAGCTACAGCAGGTGAAGTATGAGAAACGCGGCCCTGCAGTTTGTGGTGCAAGGCCCCTTCCTGCTCCGCGCGGCCGCTGGCTGTCATCTCTCCCTGCGCACGATGTGCAGTATGCGAATGTCCTCGCTGCGGTACTCCTCGTCCTGCTTCTCAAGGGGGATCTCTGCAACGGCAAAGTCCCTCCGCAGCAGCTGTGAAACAGCGGGGAGCGTCAGGAGAGGCAATCCGCAGCAAAAATAAAATATAAAACAAAACAGACTCTTTTTTCACTTCTTTTTTAAAGCAATAAAAGACTCTTTGTGGACAGATTTATGCTAAGTGCCAAATTGCACCACTTTTTGTGAAAGGTAAATTAGTGGATGTATTAGATTGCCAACCTGAAGTCTTTACTGAGATTCACATGCTGGCAAATATATCTACATCCCTATCTATTGACATACAGTGCTGTTTAATATGACAATACGAAAGCAAACTTTAGATTCTCATGCAGGTCCAGTTCACTATTTGAAATGTTCCACGATACCCTCCCACCCAATGTCAGAACCTGGAAACCTATCTAGGGTGTCTTGCTGGATCACGCACAGGGTGGGTTCCAATCTGGTGAGCTCAAGATAAATTCTCAAGATCTAGACCAGTTTGAAATGTCAAAATCCTGAGATAATCTTGTGATCTTGAAAAAAACACAATCCCCCACCCCACCCCACCACTGAACTATGCATGGCCCAGCCTGAGAATGATCTGCCTTGCCTGACCAGAAGGGGGCGCTGAACTGTGATGAGGTGAACAATGCTCAGGCACATCCAGGATTGAAACTAGCAAGCGCCAGACTGTCTGGAAAGCCTTCGACTCATTGAGTCAATCTATGAGTCCTCAGTGCAAAAACAACACAGCAGGGGCGGGACTCACCTCAAAGAACAGCTGCTCCACCTGGGGGTTGTTGCCCATGGTCCTCTGCTCGTAGCAGCAGATAATGCAGGTCTCCGCACTGGCCAGCTCTCTCAGGGTCGTCACAAGAGGATCCAGAGACTGAGGAGGCAGGGAAAGGCAAGCTCAGCTACAGCGCCACACGGCAGCCCTGCTCACCGCTGCTCGGGCTGCAGTTTCAACAAATATGTCAGCAACATACACCCCCACCCCCAATTCCCACTGTTGTAAATACAAAATCAGGGCCAGCAGTATGAAGGAAGAGTAGATTTCTATATTACTATGACCCACAGTATGTACATGTAAAAATGCAACTGCGAAATGTCGACGGATAAATGTACGGGTTCCTCCATATATCCTTACAATCCCATAAGCAGTTCTCTAGATGTGTACATCTTTAAAGTGTTGCATTCGTATGTATGGGCGCAGTGATAATAAAAAAAAACAAGGATAACACTTTAAAACAACTGTCTGTTCATGATTATTTCATGTGTGTTAAGGGAAATGTTATGAAGTCATGCTTGCGACACCTGAATTCAATAGGAATTTCATTTGAAATCAGTAGTTTATACAATGGTGAGTCTGTAATGATGTAAGGAAATCATGTGTTAGTTACATTAGAATTACAGACACTTATTTTAAAGTGTTACCAAAACAAGCAAAGACAAGTCGGAGCACTGAAAAAAAAAAAACACAACAATGCATGTTGTCTATGAATCTGGCGTCTAGCCATTGCACAGAGGAGGAATAATGGCTGTTTGTAAGACTGGGATGCTTCCAGTGAGATACAGTACCACGCTCAAAACACTGGGGCACACACTGAGAACAAAGCCACAGGGCCAGTCTGTGAAAATGCAGCATTTGTTACACTGATAATAAATCAGATATCAAGCTAAGCCTTTCATAGCCCTTGACTTCCACAGCGATGGAGAGCTCCAATTCACACAACTTCCAACTTCAAACAATCTTGAGCTTGCCATTGCCTCCATACTGGGACATCTTGTCCAATTGTAACCTGTTAATTGTGTTTCTGAAGCACAGTGTATCCAGAGGGTTCTGGTGTTATGCATGCTAGCATCCCAGTACGCTCAAACTGCTTGTCTTGCTGCGAAGGAAGATCCAGGGGTTCCAGGAGAAGCACAAGCATACAGACAACTCTTTTTCATTTTTCTAATTCATTTTTATTTTAACACTTTCTTGGTCCAACACTGTTTTTACCCTTGACTATCTACATGTATATTGATAGTATAGTCACATGTTTTACTGGGGCTAAAGTCACACGTGGAGTCCCTTTAGAAAGGTTTACCATGGCAGGCAGTTGTTTTATTAAATGGTTGTTTTTCCAATCAAAAGAGAGAAAACACATCTTTACCTGCTCGTAGTAAATGCAATCTGCCATCAGAATGTAATCAGGTGAAGGCAGGAACTCACTCCCGTCTTCCCCCCTTCGTGCAAAGGAACAGAGAGATAAGCATTTCAGGATTGTTTTATTTCGCTGCCTTCTACAATTAGACAGACGTTCCGAGACATCTCTGCAAGTTAGATTGAACTTGTAGCCGTCACACTGGAAGAGGCGCTGTCTTCAGTTCCTGTGAGGCACGGGGGCTATTTTAATGATCTAAACACTGGCTGACTTAATTACCACCGCTTTTTAATTCTCTAGCACCTGCTGGAGTGATTACTGACTCACTTATTAGCGAGTTGCACACAATAAAAATACAGTGGAACAAGATTCACAAATATTCCTTGTGATGCATGGAGCTCTGAACTCACAGCTGTGGATAATGTTTCTTATCTATACTGTGTTCTGATATTTCAGACAACACCATCTTAGATTGCTGCTGTTGCTTTTACAGCATGCATGGATTTGTCAAGAGAAAGAGATCAAATAAAACAAACAACCAAGCAAACAAAATGAGTGAAAGTGCTGTACAAACCATTTTAGTACCTTGGCTTGGATCGACCCAGTGACCAGGTGCTGATTCTCTTTAATATTCACTTCCATTAAACTCTGCAGGTCCTCCAGATCAGTCACAGTGACACAGGCCCTGGGGGGAGAAAAAGAGGCCACGCCTTTATCAAAAATAATTTGATTACATTACAGATCGCGCTCTTCTGGTTAACTGCAGATTTGCTGTTCAGTAAAGTTTGCAATCCCGGCTCGCTGGCTAGTTTGCTAGAGCTTGTGATTTTAACCAGCCAAGAAAGCCGAAACATCCTATCATCTCATTCCCTACTGGAAGCGCGTTTAAATCAATATTCTGCACCTTTTGCAACGAATTACATTTTTTAAATGGGGGGTTATAGCACCACCCAGTGGCCACCACAGTGTTGTAGTAGAACGTTTTCATTTTTACTGCCATGATACATTCAATGATGTTTTGCAATTATTCCGAGTGGTTCTTAGAGGCATTTTCAAAGTATTGTTTTATATTTTCAGTAACGTTAATGTCATTTTACCCGAGTTCAGGATCGCTTCCTTCGATTCTCTTTCACCACACTAACACGTCTTGTGATGGCGAATCGAATGCTTGTTTGCACTGCTGGCATTCCGCAGTGCCTGTCAACTCTAGAGATCTAGCCCGCGTTACACGTGTCTATGGTGAAACTACACACAACCTGGGCATGTAGCACATGATTCAGTGTGTTTCTCGAAACTTCAATGAGACACTGTATTTGAGAGTACAGTAACTGCAGTAGAACAATATTTTATTTTCACATGCTCTTTTTATGATCGTTTTATATGAATGTGAAAATGTTACAATGTATATGTGCGTATATATATATATAGAAATTTCTTGGGATTCATTTAGCCCGTTGATTGAGTCTCACCCTAATGTCGCTGCCATGAGACCCACCACTCCCGTCCCCGAGCCCAATTCCAAAACTCTCTTGTTCACCCATTTATAAACTCCGGTGTTGTGCTCGACAAACTGCTCCGTTTCCAGGTATTTTGACAACACGATGGCCGCGTCCCACACCACGCAGCCCACGTCGCCTTTGCTGCATTGCTTGATGCGCAGCGGGGAGCCCGCTCGCCTCTCCACTTCTCGGGTGAAATATTCACCTCCCGACTCTCCCACTACGGGCGCCTCCATCTTGACTCTAACAAAACATCTAAGGAGGGAGCCGGACAACGGCTCTGTAGAAACTTGATGTCAATTAATGGAGACTATTTGCCAGTAGGCGGCGCTGTGTACTGCCTGTTCCTTTCAGACAAACACAAATTATCGAGCCGTTCTGTTGTTAGCATTATGAACACAGTAAGGTTATAAATACAGCGGTCCGATCATTTTTGTTGTAAACATTTTCTGCAGCAGAAGTGGTGTCGTACAGTGTTTTTCTACCCTGCGGTTTAATAATACAGTACAGCGGCTAATTACCAAAAACACTTTACTCAAAAGTGTAGATTACTCAATTTGTTTCAAAAGGTAAAATAACTAAATATATAAATACATTTTAAAAAAACCCAGAGACAAAGCAAAATAAACAATTTAACTTATTAAATGTGATATCTGCTGTGTTTCTGTTTTTTTAACTTTATCAAAAGGAGAAACACACCTGTTATCAGGCCCGCTAGGCAGACCATATCAACTACACTAATTTACATCTTTTTTTTTCTTTTCTATTCTTACCTTCTGGTAACATTATTTTGATTTTGAAGCAGCTCCACAACTGAAAGCATAACGGTAATGATTATATATCTTTTTTTTTTGTTTTTTTTAAATGATGAACGCTCTCGTGAGTGTAACGGTTTTTTTTTTGAAGTATATACCATGCACGCGCCGCGGAGGCGGGGTGTTGCGCGCGTCTTTGTCAGGTCTGGTTGAACGGATCACTCTTCTGCTGAACTTTACTTTCCACTTCTTTTTTTTTTACTCACTCTCTCACTCTCGCTGTAAAGATGTTTCGTAGCGCTACTGAGGAGACGACAGGTGGCAGCTCAGTGTCCGGACGCTGCTCCCCGTCTCCGGTAACGCCTGCCCCGGTTGCTCTGCCACAGACGCCGCGGACTGGGTCCTGGAGCTCCGGCTCCGGCTCTGGCTCCGGCTCCGGCTCCGGCTCTTTCCGAGCGGCAAGCACTGGCAGCGGTCCGGCCACCTCCTCAGGGCCCGGGACATCAGGGACCGCCGTCGGCAGAGCTAGCGCCAAAGCAGGGTCCAGAGGCGGTGAGTATAATTCATATTGTTATATTGACATTGAATCAGGGAGCCTACATTAATACCGTAGTGAAGAGATTATTATTATTATTATTATTATTATTATTATTATTATTATTATTATTATTATGTGAATGCAGTTGCCAAGCGGTACCAGGGTTTGCCTTTCTTTATTGGCAGCGACCAACCAGCCACGCCTGGTGATACCCAGAATCGTAGCTGGTAAATTAGTGGTGTAGAAACAATGTATGCACAAACTATAAACTATGACACTTAAAACAAAAAAGTATCTCTTACAAAAGTACATTTTTGGTTTAAAAAAACATATTGTCGAATGTTTGTCATTCAATTTATAAAGTTTCAGTTAGTATATGAAGACTACCCTGGGGCTGCTGTGTGTTTGTGTTCAGATAGTTTCAGTTAGTATATGAAGACTACCCTGGGGCTGCTGTGTGTTTGTGTTCAGATAGTTTCAGTTAGTATATGAAGACTACCCTGGGGCTGCTGTGTGTTTGTGTTCAGATAGTTTCAGTTAGTATATGAAGACTACCCTGGGGCTGCTGTGTGTTTGTGTTCAGATAGTTTCAGTTAGTATATGAAGACTACCCTGGGGCTGCTGTGTGTTTGTGTTCAGATAGTTTCAGTTAGTATATGAAGACTACCCTGGGGCTGCTGTGTGTTTGTGTTCAGATAGTTTCAGTTAGTATATGAAGACTACCCTGGGGCTGCTGTGTGTTTGTGTTCAGATAGTTTCAGTTAGTATATGAAGACTACCCTGGGGCTGCTGTGTGTTTGTGTTCAGATAGTTTCAGTTAGTATATGAAGACTACCCTGGGGCTGCTGTGTGTTTGTGTTCAGATAGTTTCAGTTAGTATATGAAGACTACCCTGGGGCTGCTGTGTGTTTGTGTTCAGATAGTTTCAGTTAGTATATGAAGACTACCCTGGGGCTGCTGTGTGTTTGTGTTCAGATAGTTTCAGTTAGTATATGAAGACTACCCTGGGGCTGCTGTGTGTTTGTGTTCAGATAGTTTCAGTTAGTATATGAAGACTACCCTGGGGCTGCTGTGTGTTTGTGTTCAGATAGTTTCAGTTAGTATATGAAGACTACCCTGGGGCTGCTGTGTGTTTGTATTCAGATAGTTTCAGTTAGTATATGAAGACTACCCTGGGGCTGCTGTGTGTTTGTGTTCAGATAGTTTCAGTTAGTATATGAAGACTACCCTGGGGCTCCTGTGTGCTTGTGTTCAGATTCCTGCCTTGGAGACCGGAGCTCCAATACGGGATGGGCGAGCATGCCGAGTTTCACCCCGGGCACCAGCAGCTCCTCAGTGTGGGGCTGCGGGACCCCCCGGCTCAAGAGGACCCCTGTCTCAGCCGGCCATGGGGTGACAGCCACCTACCGAGCACGCACACCCCAGACTGAGCACACAGGTACAGAACACAGAGGCCTTCAACTAGCTAAACATGTGTTCTTAACCCAAGCTAGGGCTCTCTCACCGACTGAACAAGGGAAGGGTAGGGTATTGGTGAAACAGGGTGGAGGCTGGGTGCGAACCTGCAAGAGAGCGTCCTGATCACTGTGCAAAAGAGCCGGGTTCAACAGGGCATCACACGACACTGCCAGCTTCAGCCTGCCCACTCCTCCAGTCACTGCCTCTCTCTCTGCCCTGCAGTTGTGAGTAGGGTTTCCCTTTCCAGTGATCAGCTCAAGCTGCTGTTATGTGTGCCGTTCCCCAGGTATACAGAGACCTTTGCCCAGCTGCAGCTGCCTTGCAGCATTTACTACTGCCTGAGCTGTTATCAGTTATTACGTGGAATAACTTTCTGTGTATCTTGAGAACACTTCATTTGCTTCCCTAATAAGGTCTTAAATACCACTTATCCAATTTCCATTAAACCATTCATTGCCATGTCTGCTTCTGTACTATTCAGTGCATACTGTACTGTTGAGAAAAGTCATGGTCGTCACCTTTTTTTTCCATACTGCTAGGTGGCGGGGGTATGTGTTACTGACACACAGTTTTAGAATGGCAGTTTCAAGCTGCTTGTTGTGTGGTGTCTCCTATGCAGTGACCACCTCCTCCTCTGTGTCATCGGCCACGGTTGCCTCGGTGATCGTGGCGGTGGTGGAGGGCCGTGGCCTGGCCCGGGGTGAGATCGGCATTGCCAGCATTGACCTCAGGTGTCCTGAGCTAATACTGTCCCAGTTCCCAGACACGGGGACATACGCCAAGGTAAAACAAACAAACAAACAAACAAACATTTTACTAATGTAGTCTTTTTTCAGCACTGTCAAAGTAACCAACGCCGTACAGCTGAGTCTGATAGATTAAACTTTTAACCCTTTTGTGTAAACTGTCGTTTACATTTTAAACTCTTGTACCTGTTTGCAATGGGAAAGTAGACTTGATTTAATATAGTATAGTTCTTATAGTTTATATTTTGTGTTTATATTTTAGTGTTGCATTTATTTCAAATTTCAAATAGATTTTCACATACAGTCGATATATGATCACATTCTATTGCCAAGACGCTATAAATGGTTAAACAAGGCAAGATCATCCTAAAACAGTACTTTTTAGTTAAACAGTTTGCAAACTACTAACCCATATGAATTTGTATTTCTGTTTATCTTTTAAACCTTTACAACCTTGCCAGTGATGTCTGTGTTTGTGCAGGTTGTGACGAAGCTCCACATCCTAACCCCTTTGGAAATATTAATGCCAGACACAGCCAGCGATAAGGGCAAAGGGACGAAGCTGTTCGGTCTGATTACAGAGAACTTCAGGGTAAGAAAATGGGAACTGGAGCAGGAGATCTCAGAGTGGTCTTTACAGACAGGTGCTCCTTCTATGCAGTCTTTACTGCAGGTTTGACAATGTCCCCTTCAGTCACTGTGTATCATTGTGCCACATTAAGTTTCCTATCTGTGGATCTATTTTATAATGCGTATACCTGTATGTTTTTTTTCAAGGTTTTGGCAGGGCAACTTCTCGAACTCCATAGAGTTCACGCAAACTGTTATAAAATCTAAAAATTAAAAAATTAAAAAATCGCGCCTGAAGGGGGTATAAAAGCACTGCGCAGACGACTTCATGTCCGTGGCTGCTCAAGTTTATCTGTGTCATGCTTCAGGAGCAATCTATGTTTATCAGTATCTTAAAAACATGCAAATACACATTCTAAGTCAATCATAAGAAATTAAGTCGAGTAGACAAATGTTTTGGCTCCTGCCTTGATCAATGTTAGGGTGTTGTAGTGTGCTGTTCATAGTGAGCCACGCTGGCTTTGTGTAATGTGTGTAGTGCTTTGTTGTCCTGTAGGGGAGCTGAAAATGTTTTCATGAAACTGCATGAATATACAGAAAGCCTGTGTATCTGTTGTATTTTTTTGTATCTCTTTTTTCTCAGAACGTGGCTTTCACTGCAGTACAGAGAAAGTACTTCAATGAGCGAAAGGGGCTGGAATACATTCAGCAGCTGTGCGCTCCGGAGTTCAGCACTGTGCTCATGGAGGTCCAGGCTAAGTATGTATGGCTGTACGCTGACAGAGTGCCAGGGGCTCCTACAGAGCCTGTTTAAAGAGTCGTCCCGTTTTGGTGGATGACATAAAGTTAAAACTCTTCTGTTAAACATTTGTTGTTTGTGGTATATGTTTGTGCATACCGGTACTGCATATACAATTATACAATTAAAATAATAACGATAAAGGAGCATATATAGTTTTTCTTTTCTGTAGTCACTTCTATATAACAGGACTTTTTCTCTATCCTCACACAGCTGGTAATTTAGCTATACTGTGTTAAGCTTTGTTATAATACAAGATACAAAGGGAACGTGCACTACTTAACAAAACACACCATTTGAAATCAAACATTCACCCGTTGGTGCAGAATCTTTGATAACTATTGTATTCACTTTTTATTTTTTTAGATACTACTGTCTGGCTGCTGCGGCAGCTCTGCTGAAGTACTTTGAGTTTATCCAGAACTCTGTTTACGCCCCCAAATCCCTGAAAGTGAGTTTCCGAGGCAGTGAGCAGACAGCCATGATAGACTCCACATCCGCCAAGAACCTGGAGCTGGTGCTGAACAACAGAGACCCCAGGTAACAAAACTCCTGGGGGGATAATTTAATGGTGCAGACAGTGGCTGATCTAAATACTGTCGTTCTTTAACTCTATATTGATACAGCTGTGCCCCCCACCCCACTCCCCCAGCTTAATTTGTTGGTCCACGTCTTATTAACATTGCTCCATGCTAAAAATGCAGTGAGGTTCACTGGGGAAAAAAAAAAAACTGTATAAAGATTCGCCACTGTTAAGACCATTAAAGTACAGCAAACACTTTTTTTTTCTCATTGGTTATTTATTTAAAGATGTATTTTTAATTTTTAAATCAAGTAAACACTTACTGTACCCAGCCCAATTTAGTAAGCGCTTAACCAATGTCAACAAAGAAACGTGTAATATACAGCATACAGTATGACTGCCAGTGTACATCAGTGTAACAGGCGTGGATGTTTCCATGCAGGAGCGACCACACGCTGCTGGGTGTGCTGAACTACACCAAGACCCCCGGGGGCAGCCGCAGACTGCGCTCCAACGTGCTGGAGCCCCTGCTGGACACCGACACTATCAACACGCGGCTGGACTCCGTACAGGAGCTGCTGCAGGACGAGGAGCTGTTCTTCGGCTTAAAGGGGGGTGAGGAGGGGACAGGGCAGGGGTCTGTTTAGGGTCCTTGTTCAAAATACTAACCCTAATGCATTGATTGTTTCCCTCTGTCCGTATGTCATGTCTGTCTGTCATCGCAAAAGCTGCGTTTAATTTTGATCTCCTATCCTTTTAATAGGTTTGCATTTGAGTCTAACGTGATTCATTTTGGTTCCTAATAGCGAGATTATGAGAACCCACTGGGTCAGCCATCTATTCTGTCACAGTGGTTCTTAATTGTTTCCTTCCTAGCTGGGCCTCCCTTTATAATAATGTGTCCTAATAAGCCTGGTTTACCAAGAGTTAGGATGTAGTCTCTTGAGCTGGACTGAGTAATGGCAATGTCTTGCCCTTGGATATGGCATAGCTGCAAAGTTTGCTTTTCTTTACCTGTTTGAATGTGATTATAGCGACATCTGCTGGAAGCCTGTGTGTTGAGCTTTACTGGTCTGGCAACTGATGTCCCAATTTCATAAAAAAAAAAAAAAAAAAAGTTTTTTTTGTTACTTCCTTTTTCTTATTTTTGTAAAATATTTCAGATCCCTTGTTAGTCCTTTTAACAGAACATTTGCTCCTGCTCTATCTGAGGTTTAAAACAACAACAACATGAGAAGATTTACGGATTACATCTCCTGGACAAGGTGCTTGAACGCAGATGTATAAAATAGACATGTGCTGACTGGCGGGTAGCAGCAGAGCAGATTCTTTTTATGCTGGCTGCCTGTGTGCTAACAGTGTTCTCTCTGTTCTTTTTTAGCAATCGCACGCTTTCTGGATATTGACCAGCTGCTCTCAGTCCTGGTGCAGATCCCCAAGCAGGAAACGGTACAAGTTTGTCTCAATGCACTCTGATCCCTGCACAGCAAAGCACGCTGTGAAGTACCCACACCCATCTACCGTATCTGTTATCAATCGTCCCCATACTTTTTTGTCTACATATACTACAATATCAGTCTGCAGTTTTGAGTGGAGTTATCCTAAGAGTTAAAGTTCTGATTACCACTCCTTTGAGTTTGTCCCTTATAACTGAGTAAAAGAGGAAGAGAGAGAGGGTATGAATGAATTTGTTGCGCTTATAGTTTTTTTTTTTGTCTTTCTATTGAAGTTTCAGTTGGCTGAAGCAAAGATAATGCACGTGATTAACCTGAAGCACACTCTGGAGCTGGTGGCGCCTTTAAAGGTCTGTAATCTCTTCCAGAGTGGTCTCTCTCCTGAGTCATTACCGGATTAATGGGCCCCCCGAGTGACTCACCTGGTACAGACCTGTGTGCTGTGCAGGGTGAACTGCACGGTTAGTTTCTGACCTTCATTGGCTCTTGCGCTGCCATTGGTTAGGGAGGCAACATCTCTATGGACTGTTTCTCCACATCTTGCTACAGCAGACCCTGCTGGTCTTTTCCTTTGTCCTCCAGGTGCAGATGCTTGCCGACACCCGCTGTTGAGCTCTTGGGTGTAAAGAGGCTTGGTTGTAGGATAGGATGACGCCCACTGACCTTCAGATCTCCTCAGCTTTTGTGGAAAGACATGTTTTCTTACTGGTATTTCATACCAGGCATTTACTATATTAATGTGAAGGCCCTGTGCGTGTGGGTAAATGTGAAGCAGACAGTACCACTGCGGATAGGGAGGTAGGGTTGTGTGTGTGAGAGTATATCACTGTCAGGACTAATAGTCACATGTTTTTGATTGTTAGGCTGTGCTGAAGAACTGTCAGACGCCTCTGCTGAAAGCGTACTGCAGCTCCCTAGAAGATAACAGGTAATTCAGTGCAGAAGCAACACTGACAGGCAGGAATTAAAGCACAGTGTCAAAAAAAAAAAAGATGTCTGGTTGAGTGTAGTGTGGCACCCCCTCCATTAAAACAAAAAGATTTGTATTATTTTTGTGCAATTTCAACCTAAAATATTATGCAACAGTTTACAAGAAAAGCAATGGCATTTCTGCTCGATTAATGGATTTTATCATTTATAGTACAGAAGCATCCTCCTCGTTCCCTTTATTGATTTTAATGCAACTTGATATCATCATTTATAAATCACTCTGGTGCATTCAATAACTTACCGTTCATGATTTGTGTTGGAAATCCCACTCTCTCTGTAAATGGCTTGCGGTACTGATGAGGATATAAGTGCAATTCCCTTTAAAACCCACCCAGGAGACAGACTTGTCAGCAGTGAGACTATCGCCCAGCGATTTAATAAAAAAGGAAGGTCTGGTTCACCGCTGTGTTCCCTGTCTTCTGCACGTTTATTCAGGTTTGATATCATCCTAGAGCAGATAAAAACCGTGATCAACGATGACACCAGCTACACGAAGGGGAGCCTGAACATGCGGACGCAGAAATGTTACGCAGTGCGGCCCAACATCAACGAGTTCCTGGACATTGCTCGCCGTGCCTACACTGAGATTGTAGATGACATTGCGGGTGCGTTCTGCTGTATTGTTACATCTTCACACACACACACACAGCATACTGCATCTGGGGTCTGTTCAATTGATCTCAACAGCACCTGATATACAGAAATGCTGTCATTGTTTGGCAAATGAAAACAGGACAACTTTGTGTGTGCCACGATTATGAAAACCACACATTTTACAATGCATGCAAGTCTATTTGGAAGTGTATTTTTTGCCTGTAAAAAGTATTTAATGATTTAAACAACGGTGGTATTTGGATCAGCTGCAGCTTGGATCGCTTTGCACGTTAGTTTGTTGTTAAGGTTCAGGACGATGCTTAACAATGCTTATTTAACATCAAGTAATCGCTGGCATCATCATCGCTGAAAATGCCGATCTTGGGATTGTAAAACTACTGTATTAAATAAACTCCAAGTCAACCAGATTTAGACATGAGCGTGTGAAGCGGAGAGTTGTATGAATGAATGCAGACAATGCAGACTGAATATTGACAGGGATGGTCACACAGCTGGGAGAGAAGTTTGACCTGCCTCTGCGGACCAGTTTCAGCACAGCTCGCGGGTTCTTTATCCAGATGAAGACGGATGGGGTGGTCTTACCTGACGGGCAGCTTCCATCGGATTTCATGAAGGTAAACCCACTCTCCTCCTCAGGTGTGTCCTGCAGAGGAAGTGCTTTATTCACAAAGCTTTAACCCTCCAGGCCCTCAGAACATGGGGGAATTCACTGAGCCATCAACTCCACAGCGGTCATTGTAATCAGTTTGTAACTTCAGTTCGGGATGAAGGATCCCTCCCCCCCACACACACACACTATGTCCCCTTTCGGTCTCTTTCTGTTTAAAAGAGTCACGTCCCGCCACCTCCCCCAATTACCACCAAGTGGGTCTGAGGCTAACTGTTTTTAAACTTTTTCCATACTGTGTAATCAAGTGTTTCATCTGTAGCATACTCCATATTCATCAAATGAATACCATACATTACAAAGTCTGTGACGTGAGTGTTTGTCCTGAACTGCTGAATTAATCAAAGGAGAAAAACACCCAATTTACAAAACATGAAATAAGCAAGGGCTTGTTAATACATACATACATAGATAGATAGACAGATAGATAGATAGATAGATATGTTAAGTTGTTTATATGTTTTGTAACATTAAAGGGTATTGTTGTTCTCTCTTGGATGGAAGTCTTGAAGCACAGTGAGTGGGTAACTTCCCTTTCTGCCTGGGCCTGCTGTCTTTGTTTATTGGGCTGCTGTTCAGACTGTGTTGGTGCAGAATGCGGATACCTGTGGGGCTGGCTCAGCTCCCTCTTTCCAGTGCTTCCCTTCAGAAGATACAAACTAAAAACAAGCACATCATCCCAATCATGCACGCATGCATTCATTCATGCTCAGTTTGAACACCGTACACGTTCAGTACTCACAACCTGTATTCCCATTGCAGGTCACCAAATGCAGGAATAACTACAGCTTCACTACCGCGGACATGATTAAAATGAACGACAGATGTGAAGAGGCTTTGAGTGAGATTTTCCACATGTCCTACGTGTAAGGGGTGTCCTGTGATAACACGAGTCAATACAACACAGCTGTATTATGTGAAATCAATTGCACTCTTCCAGTGGCCACAGGCATTTACAGTAGAATTCTGCAGGATCCACACACTGCACAAATGCTTTTTTTTTGTTATGTCTTGGTAATAAAAATCAAGTCACTTATTACAGCAGTAACTTTTTTAGCAGTAAAAAAAAAATTTAATTAGATTTTCAGAAAACACAGCATGAGTAAGCAGTGCAGGATCAATAATAATTTAGATGATGATGTGTTATTAGAATCAAACACAATGCACCGTATTCATTCATCTTAATTAAACTGGAGCACTAAGTGGCGCATTTATACTGTCTTGCTTTTTTTGTTTGTTTGTATTTGGCTTTTTATTTGCAATAATGTACAACGAATGTATGCAGTGCAATGTAATGTCCTCCGCTTCCCTGTTAATATTGATTAGGGCTTGAGGAGTACTGTAAAACAATGCGAAACTGTGTGTTAATGGTTTACTTACTGTCCTGTCCTGTCTGTATGCTTAGCCTGGTCATGATGACGGGAAGCCTTGACACAAAGGTTCAGCGTCATGCGAAATGGCCAGGTAGAAAGCCCTGGCCGCCCCTTTAATGAGCCCTTGTGTTGGGCTTGCTGCTTCCTGCTCCTGACGTGCCTCCCCTCTGTTCACAGGGTGGTGTGTCAGCTGCTCAGCTCAATCCACGAGCATGTGCACTGCCTGTACAAGCTGTCCGACGCCGTGTCCATGCTAGACATGCTGCTCTCCCTGGCAAACGCCTGCACCGTCTCCGATTATGGCAAGTACAGCACAGGGGCAGCGAGATCAGAACTGCCCCGGGGCTAATTACAGCCCTAGAACTGTACTTAGAACTACACAAGTGAACATTGTATTATGTGTATTCTGAGATCTGTAGCCGTTACCTTCATAGCAAAGCATCTGCACTGTGCCTTAAGAACGAATGTGGGCTGTTTTTAACAGATTTCCTTGAAAATTAATGCCTGACTAAAATGTTATCCAAGTTAGAACACTGCACAAATGGATTTAATCATTTTTTTCTTATGTCTTTTAATAATAATAAGAATAATAAGAATCACAGTAGTAACACCCAGTTCAATTAGCTTTTTATCAGGAAGGAAATGATGAGTTCTATTAAAGGTTCATAAAAGTACAAATGAACAATGCTGAAATAAACACTTCTCTCTACAGGTTTCCTTGGAAATGAATTTCACTAGAAGTATTTGTTTTTAGGCAGTTCAGACAGAGTTGTGATGTTGGTGTTCACAGCAGATTGGGGGAGGTATTCTGCAGAGCTAACTGTAAACTGTAATTGACTGGAAGGCTGAAAACAGTATTTAACAGTTGTCTTGGGAACCGCCTAATTCACCGCCTGGGAAATGTGCTTTTGTTTTAGGAGTCTGATAATAGTGCAGACATGTTGAGGTCTTTTTCTGCACTAGAATGAGACTGGAAACAGGTCTAACACCCAGAGACTTCTTTTAAGCCATAAAGTAAAAAATGGTCAGGTTTAGTTTTTCAGGGGCTGGCAAATCCAGTCCTTGAGGGTCATTCTACTACAGGTTCCATAATGAAATAATTGCAAATAGCAAAAACAAAGTCACTTTGTAAAGTAGTAACTTTTTAGCAGTAAGGAAGAGTTCAGTTAAATTCAATGTTCAGAAAATACAGTATTAGTAACAAATGCAGGACGTGTCTTTCTGTGATGGAGGGTAAATGGGGATGTCTTACAAGGTGTGTTTGATGTTTGATCATTTCTCTTCAGAACACCGACACACAGAGGAAAAGTTTCCAAGCAAGTTTTTAAGTTTCAGGAGACCGGAATTATTAAAACCCAACCCTGTGCATATTACTGCAGCAGACCCCAGTGTCGTCTTGTTTTGTTCATGATCTGCCTGTGTGTACTTTGGTTTTAATGCACGTTGTGCTGTTTTTTTGTTGTTTTTTTCAGTTCGTCCCGAATTCACTGACACGTTGGCCATCAAGCAGGGCAGACACCCCATCCTGGAGAGGATATCGGGGCAGCAGCCCATCTCCAACAGCAGCTACATCTCCGAGGGGAGCAACTTCATCCTCATCACAGGGCCCAACATGAGCGGCAAGTCCACCTACCTCAAACAGGTGGCGCTGTGTCAGGTCATGGCTCAGATAGGTAGGCAGCATTCGCACTGAATTTGAGCAATCAAACACCCTCCCCTGCGAAATCAGCTCTGAGCTGATCCCACTTCTCATCACAGCATGGATAAAGCTTGCCTGAGCCTGTGGGTTTGCTATTAGGAGTTGTTCATGCATAAGCTATAGGGGAGGGACAGTTTATTGAACAGGGGCCTGATTGCTCAAACTCTTGGCTCCTGATGAATTGAATGGGTGCAGGGTTTGTGTGAGTTTCTAACTCTTATGCCATTGCATTCAATGTAACTTTTACACTTTCCCCTGAAAGACTGTCCTCTCCTTTCCTAGGGTCTTTTGTACCTGCAGAGTACGCCTCTTTTCGAATCGCAGACCAGATTTTTACCAGGATTGGGGTGGATGATGACTTTGAAACAAACTCCTCGACTTTCATGGTGGAAATGAAAGAGGTATACTCTGTTTCTCTGTCAAATATATTACCTTTTAAAAAAAATCATGTGGCATGGAGACTGTATTAGGACAGGCAGTCTAGCCCCATTTGCTGAAGATGCCTGGCAGAGTTCAGAACCTCACAAGATTCTCACTGAAGTCTTGTGTTCATATTCATCAGTCCTAGTTGTTGCATAGGTGGGTGTTTAGTGGACACTGTAAGATTTGCACCACATTTTCAGTTAAGAAACCATTTGGGTGCAAGCATTAGCCACATTCTTAGTCGTTTAGTTATTATTTTGTTAAATAAACAGGTCTTTATTTCATTATGATTTTTTTTTTTTTTACTTCAGCAAAACATTTTTTTCTTTGCCTTTGCCTTTTTTCCTCTCCTAGATAAGCTACATCATCCACAACGCGAGTGACCGGTCTCTCATCATTATAGACGAGCTGGGGAGAGGCACCAGCGCTGAGGAGGGGATTGGCATCTGTCATGCAGTCTGTGAATTTCTGCTCAATTTCAGGGTATAGTCTGCACCCACATTTAGACTGAGCTGGGCTTATGAAATTGTGAACAGTAATTGTTCAGTTTTCCTTGTTTTTACCATTGTTAATTTATACAGTACGTTTACCATGCTTTTATTTAACCATGCATTCCTTTCTTATCCGTGCTTGCCTAAGCTTCACTGCATGTGGAATGCAGTCAAATCTTTAACAAATATCCACACTAACTGACCCAGCTCGTAAACTGCAGTTAAGCAATTCTAAATGATGGTTGTAAATAGAAATATAGCTGGGATGGTGATGGGGGTTCGGGGGGATAGATAGATATCGTCTTGCCTGCAGTCACCAGCACACTGGCTCCCAGGAACCTGTGAACGCTGTGAGCTGTTGGCTCTCTGCCCGCAGGCCTTCACGCTGTTTGCCACGCACTTCCTGGAGCTGTGCCAGCTGGAGGCACTGTACCCCAACGTGGAGAACCACCACATGGGGGTGACGCTGACGCGCAGCGCCAGCAGCAACGCGGAGAAGGTCACCTACACATACCTGCTGAGCAGAGGCCGCTCCGAGGAGAAGAACTACGGTGAGATCAGGCAACATCTATCTGTCTGTCTGTCTGTCTGTCTGTCTGCCTGTGTGCCTTATCTATTGGTCTGGCAGTCTTATATTGTATATACCTGTCTATTTATTTGTCTGCCTGTCAGTCTGTATGTTCTGTATCTTTACCTCTATCTAGCCATCTGTCAGTGACTCTATCTGTCTACAGTCTCTATCTATATCCCCCCTGTCTGTATCTAATTCTGTAACCTCTTTTTATGGTCGTGCTGTGTTTTGTGGGAGACTGATTTACTGTTCTGTTTGAATGGCAGGGCTGAGGGCTGCAGAGATTACTTCCCTTCCACCTTCTATAATACAGGAAGCAAAGGAGATCACCTCTCAGATCAACAAGCAGCTCTGGGTAGGTGCAGCCTTGCTAACCCACTGACAGGAGTTCCTGAGAATCATTCCTCTTTCTGTACTATCCTGCTAATGTACCGGCAACTACCATTTCCACTGTTTCCAGCAAGTTACTGCAGGAGCCCTGTTCTCATCACACTTCCTCTCTCCCTCTTATCCCTCCCTCTTTACCATTTCACCACATTCTTTCTCTCTGATTCAACCCCACCCTGACTCTTTCACTTCTCTTTCTCTACTAACCTCCCTCCCATCTCCCCTCTCCCTCTCATCCTCTCTCTGTGTCTGTAAGAGAATCTAACAATTGAACCACAGAGGTATCACCTCTCTTAACCCTTTGTTCCTCCCTCTTTCTCTATGTTCCTCTCTCCCTCTCATACCCTCTCTGTGTCTCTAAGAGATTCTGAAAAGCGATCCACAGAGGTATCACCTCTTAACCCTTCTTTCCTCCCTCTTTCTCTATGTTCCTCTCTCCCTTGCTCTTATCTCCCCTCTCTGTCTGCAGGAAAAGCAGCAAAGCGACCCGGAGATTCTGCATCGCAGGGCAGTGTAACACCAGTCCTCCTGACCTCTCCCTTCCCATTCTCTCTCTCTCCCTCCCTCCCTCCTTCTCTCTCTGTTCCACTCTCCTTCCCTTCTTCCCTCTCTCCTTCGCTCTCATCCCCTCTCTGTGTCTCTGCAGGAGAAGCAACAGAGTGACCCCGAGGCTCTGAAGCACAGGGCTGTGTACCACCTGGCCACGCGGCTCCTTCAGGCAGCCAGGAACTCGCGGCTGGACCCCGACAGCCTGCGCATCTACCTGAAGGGGCTTAAGAAGCGCTACCAGGCCGAGCTGCTGGCTGCCGAGGGCCCCGTGCCCACGAACACGGAGGACTGAACTGCTGCTCAGCATCGCCTCTCTAAAACTATAACCTCCGATAGCGCAGGCCATCGGGGGGCAGTAATGTGGAACCACAGGCACTGACCTACTTCCACCACACCAGAAATAACTTACTTGTTTTTGCAAAGTTCCGTCCCGTTTCGAACACACCAAAAAAAAGTTCTTCGTCTGTGTTTTTACGTACACTTATTTGTGTTTTTATTTTTCCAGTCTGAGTTTATTATTCTGTCTTTGTATGATTCAGTGTTTTGGGGTGTGATAATAAAAGCAGTTTGAGAGTTTAATATTGAAAAGACTCGCATAGCCTCACGTTTCAGGAAGGAAGGCTTTCGGGGGGGGGGTTGGTGACAGATCAGCTAATTGGCAACCTTGTAATGAATGAATGTAAGTACTAATACATCTCTCAAATAGTGTGACCATCCCCCCTTAATAAGACTACGTTAACCCGCGCGTTATTTGCATAGCCCCGCCCACCATTTAACGAGCCCCTCCTCTCGTAGCGCCGCGCCGCGCCGCCCCGCCCCCGTGAAGCCGAATGAGAGAGTAGAGCAGAAACAGCTATACAGACAGGCCGGGAGCGGCTGGCAGGATTCGCAGTCATATTGACGCTAATAGAAACAGGGACACACCGCTCCACTAGCACAGTCACACACTCTCAGGTACGTGCCGTCGCCGCATTTTTGGCTTTAGCGGGTTTGTTAAAAGGGGAGGAAAGTCGGCGCTGAAGCCGCAGTGACCGTCCCATCGGCCTTGCCCAGAGATCTATCCGTGTCTCAGCGGGGTTGTGATTTCAGAAGAGGCAGCGGCTTGGCCTTTTCCCGACTAACAGGCCTAGGGTCGCTTTGGGTCTGCTGGGCGTATTCGACACCGGGGCTTTGGGTTTTTTTGTGTTCGGTGAAATAAGTAGAGGGGTGCTAGTAGTGCAGCCCGGCGGTAGGCAGGCTGAGGTTGTGCTTCGTGTATTCAGCCATTATTTCATTGTCACAACACTGCCAGTCTGGGCAAAGAGCATTGCCGGGTCAGTCCCGTTGTGGATGTGTGTTTTAACCCCGGCAGCCTCTGTGTACGTGACCTGCCGCAGCACTGCTGGGTTTTGGGTTCGTGTTGTCACGCTAGGTCCGGTCTAGGAGGGGGGGCGCCTTGTTTTATTTTGGGGAATGGGAGGGTACACGTATTTACATCGCAGCTTCTGCTACCCTGAACATTGTAATTCCCACGTTGGGATAAGTACGTAGTTGTGTCATTTGGGTGTCACACACACAACAGTTAAAGGACAGTTAGATTCAAGCGGGGGGTTCTCTTTTGTGCTGGCGCTGTTGGTATAGCAACAGTAATAGTACTGATTCTCAGTTTGGTTATAATAATATCCAGGAGTTTTTTAATGTCACGATTAGTAATCTTGCGCGATCTATATATAGAATACCATGATGCAATGGCTTCAGTGTCAAGTGAAATACCATTTTTTTCTCCCCCTCCCATCTCGTTTATGCTGTCTTGGGCTACTAATGTGTATTTAAAACAAATACATGAATGAAGACCCCCAGAACGTAATTTAAGAATCATTTCACAAAGCTCATGCCCAGCATTGTGGTCCTGTCGTACCGGGAAAGGGAGCACTTGGTTCCGAGCTTTTGTAGGAATGAGCTTGGAGGAGGAGGAGGGCGTTTCTTCTGCGGACTGCCGGGTGACACACTTTAGTTATTATCGAGGTTACCCTTTAGTTCCCTTTGCATACACATGTAGTGCCTTACACAGCCAGCCATGTGCCTGCAGCAGATCAGGAATCTCCATCCTGTATAAATAGCGTGTTACTTGGGAGGGCCTCTTGTCCCTCACCGGAGGAGACATGGCAAGCGCTAATGCTGTATCGACAGTTGGAAGAATCGCATTCCTTGTATTTATTTTCTTGTGAATCGGTAAATGTTTGCTGTACTGTGTAGTCAAGTGAAGTTACTGTGCTGTGTAGGTTCATAAGGAGATGCGTGGCAGATTAGTGGAGAGTAAACTATTTAGCTTCAGTGAAAGCTAGAATTTAAAAACTTAAATATGCTTTTTTTTGCATCATTTTAACAATCTAAAGAAAAACACGTCATGCCTTATAAAGAATTTGGGTTCTTGATTTTTAGTTTGTCTTGATGTTTAATATAAAGATATATAGTGTGTGTGTGTGTGTGTGTGTGTGTGTATATATATATATATATATATATATATATATATATATATATATATATATATATATATATATATAATTATAATTACATACACATTACATCTTCTCTTTTAAACGAGTTTGCAAGATGCCTTGTTCTGGCACGTTCGGAGTCTCTGATAAAATATCCAGTGTGGATCCCCAGTTCTTGTAATACGTACAGCCTGCAGCTCAGATTTGTTTTGCTTCACAAGGATTCTGCAGGTGACCTTTTTTATTTCGGGTGGAATTGAAGCAGTGAAAATAACATGGAGACGCAGATCTGCAGCAGCACGCAGCTACACTGGCAGGCAGTAGTATTTGGAGAAGCTTACCCTGCCTCTTGCCTGCCTGGTTAGTGAGTCACAGAGACTAAATGAGTGACAGACAGGCTCTCCTGGTGGAACCTTTCCAGAGTCGAGCAGTTTCATGCAAATTCCAGGCATTGAAATAAGACTTCTATTGCACAACAGTTTCATCCATGCCAGGTTTTACTGTGAGCTTGATTAGCCACAGTGTATAAGTAGCAAGCTCAGGTTTGTCTTATTATTAAACTCATAGTAAAACCAGGAATGGATCAAACTGCTATGGTAACAGGAGTCTTTATTTCCATCCCTGAAATCTAAAACGTGTTTAAACATAGTTGATTTAGATTATTGGTATCATTTAAATGATGCAATTGCTCATGTTTCCTTTCATTCTTGTCTTGTGCAAGTCTGTGGGAAGCAGTGCCTTCATGCCTGTGTATGTGTTCATTAGGAACAAGTAAAGGGGAAGGAAAGATCTCCACCCATAATTCATAATTCTGCGAATACAGAGTGACCTGGATGTGCACTTGTGAAAAAGAAAATGTGGGTTTTACTTTCGTGTATAGAAGTGTAAATCCATGAGAGTAACGGGTCTCGTTGTAAAGGCGTGTGAGCCTGAAGGGGATCAGATACTGCCCCTTATGTCAAACCGTGAGTGGTGCTGGGGCATCCCGGGAGAGGCAGTAAATCTGTATTAAACAGGCTGAGCATTACAATCTTCTACTGCGTGAACTACCGTTGAGGTTTTCAGTAATGAAAGTACACAGCAGCTCATTGTAGAGCCTCCCTGGCTTGGTAGCACTATTCTTGGTCTGCCTTGCAGTACAGAAGGGATTATTGATAATCAGGGTGTGGCCACTTACATTTTAGTATATTTACCATCCTTGTAAAATGAACTCTGATACAAACTCCTGGCAGGAGATCAATGACTGAGCTCACAGTTGGCAGTAGAGATCTGTGACGTCTGGAAATCGAAGAAAACACATTATATTGTGAATTTCTACCAATCCGTTTTCAATGGGATCACCCTCAGGTTAACTACCCTGGTGGCAGTGCAGTGCTGCAGCTCTGTAATGGCCTGGCTTGTGGCACATTCGCCAGGCACTCGGGCACACACAGACGGGGGTTAGGGATGTCAGGGCAGATCAAGCCCAGCTCACTGTCTGGCATGTGAATTGTGTAATAAAACCCCATTGTGTTGAGATCCCGTATTGGAGACTCCTGCAGCTATAGCAGTAGTGCCACGACTCGCTTCGTGAGCTCCACCCTTCCTTCAGTATTGTAACTGGCCTGCCCTCAGCCAATATCTCTTGTCATCCACGTTCTTTATCGTGGGAGTTTCCCAAGTAAACATTGGGTGAAATACAATGGATTACACCCTTTTGCTCCAGTGGATGTGATTTGCAGGCTCTTTTAAAGACACATTGCTTCCTCTCGCTAATTGCTGCTGCCCACACTGTGTTCAGGGCTTTACCATGCGCATGGTTGCATGGAACAGGCTGACGTACTGTATTGAGGGTAACTGTGACTTGTGGTGTTAAAGACTGAATGGTTCATATTTGGTACACAGCTTAATTATACAATTTGCTCCGTTGGGTTTCTTTTATTATCTGTTTCAGCTAGTAAAAATTAATTGTTTTACCATCACCTTGTTTTAACCTCTGGCCATATCAATGAAACAGACCACACGCACGCTTCGAGATGGTCTTTACAGTTAGTACACAGCTGCTTTCTCTTTACAGTTAGTACACAGCTGCTTTCTCTTTACAGTTAGTACACAGCTGCTTTCTATTCTTTAGTTAGTACACAGCTGCTTTCTATTCTTTAGTTAGTACACAGCTGCTTTCTCTTTACAGTTAGTACACAGCTGCTTTCTATTCTTTAGTTAGTACACAGCTGCTTTCTCTTTACAGTTAGTACACAGCTGCTTTCTCTTTACAGTTAGTACACAGCTGCTTTCTCTTTACAGTTAGTACACAGCTGCTTTCTCTTTACAGTTAGTACACAGCTGCTTTCTCTTTACAGTTAGTACACAGCTGCTTTCTCTTTACAGTTAGTACACAGCTGCTTTCTATTCTTTAGTTAGTACACAGCTGCTTTCTATTCTTTAGTTAGTACACAGCTGCTTTCTATTTTGTCAAGTTCCATTCAGTGTTTTCCAGGGACAATTGATAAGTCAACTACATTGTTTTAATCACTGGCCATTTCATAATTGCATATTATTGCATCAGGCATATGACAAATCAATACAACTATTACATACCTTTCTATATTATAACATAGATTCAGTAGAATGCTGAAAATACCAGAGAGCGTGCTAAGGGGACATTTCCAGACAATCCTAGGGTACCTGTTGCCAGTGGTGCAGATTTATAGGAGCAGCACCATGGATGGAACTCAGACTCCGGTTGCATAGCAGTTTCACCCATTCCATGTTTTACTATGAGTTTGATTAGCCACAGTATGTGTAGGTAACAAGCTCAGTTGTGTCTTATTATACTCCTAGTAAAACCAGCAATGGATCAGACTGCTGTGGGAGTCTTATTTCCATCTCTGGTATTGTTGATGTGGCGGCACAGTACTGGAATCAAATAATTATACATTTATAATGAACAAAAATTGAAAGTTATAGGCCAAGCTTAATATCTGTGTCTGACTTTGAATCTGATTAGAGATTTGATTAGCTGCGTGTTTGCCGAGAAAATTGCTAAGGAGGCAGAAGCTTATTGCTGATGAGAACGTTCTTGTAGGCTCCAAAGAATTACAACTAAAAGAAAATCTTCAGGTCCTGACCAAATCCAATCTAAATTTCAGCATCATCAGATTTCTACTCCTGCTTTTGGCCTGTGTCTGTGACAAATTCCTCTGGTCCACCGGGCCAGCAGACAGCAGATCCGTCGCCGGCCTCAGTGTTTACTCTGCGAAGCGCTTGTTGCTACAGTGTGTCAAACTCTCTGTGAACTTCCGGAATTACCTTTTTTGGCGTCAGATATTTAACATTATGACGCAACGCCCGCTACTCAAGCTATTGGTGGCTTTGCTGTTCTGTTTCAATGCCAGCAGCGCAGCCGTCGTTCATGCATGGAAGTGGAGGGCTTTTAAATACTATTTGAATGTTACGAACAGGCGTTCATTTGGTAACAAGTAGTGGATTGAACGTTTGACCTTCCTTTTCTTTGAAAACAACAGTGACCAAAATGCAAATATTTTCACTTTCCTATCTTTGTGCCTTTCCGCCTGACCCTGTCCGGTGATTTCTGTTCACAGAAATGTGAAAATGTGAATGCATGTTGTTCCCCCTGGCTACGACAGTCCCAAGAGGAGAACCTGCTGTGTTGCAAAGTTGATCCTTTTGAACCCGGGTCAAAGTCAGCGTTGCGACATCAGAACAGTGCAAAGGCCAAGTGTTGAGATGTCTGGAAAACGAAGTTGAATTCAACAACTCCAACGTTAACCACAAATTAATGCTAGACGGTCGGCCAGATGGCGTAAATGAATAAAAATAATCTTGGTAACTTTGTTTCAGTTTGAATCTTGTGGGGTTTCCTTGTCTAGACAACTCTTTTACCCAACCCGATGGGAAAGACTTCAGTGTTTCATGCTGTGGAATATTTTCCTCTCGTCTGGGGGGGCTGTCATTTTCAGTAGCGTACAAAGGCTGTAAAGAGAGTGCTTTTCATTGCCGGTATTTGGCATCTGTACGCCAGTGCACAGTAAAAATGCCACGAGTGACCAGAACATAATCTTCCAATCAGCTTTACAAACACTCCAATGCAGACGTTAGTTGCCTCTGATTGGTACTTGGATGTAAACATGAGGGAAGGACCGCTTTTTCTTTTTTGAAATCAACACGTTAATGAATGGGTTTTATTGAATACCTGCTTTATTTTATTTTTTTTAAATACTTCTTAAAGGCAATTCAGAGCACGAGTTTCTGCACACCCCTAATCTCACTATACAGACATCAGTAGTATAAATGATAACATGCTGCTGATGTCTTTGCTGAACTCAGTCAGACCTGAAGTAATGCGAGTCCAGACATAATGAAGTAAAACAGGACTTCAAAAACCCTAATGCTGTTGAAAGTTGACGCAGCGTAAAACTATTCCCAGATGTATTATGAGAGTAATCTTTCTAATCTCCAGCTCTTTCAGGGGCAGTAGCAGCTAGCTTGTGACCCAGGAAAGGATTTCAGGTCAGATCTACGAGCAGGTGGCGGAAAGTCCTTGGTCCTTTTCCACTTGCAGGATTAATTGGTATACACCGTAACCAGCTGCTTAAGACCCTGGGGGGCAGGTTTGAGGTCAATTAAATCATTCGGAACATGACTGGAATGACGTCCTGGGCTGGAATTCTGTGCTTTAATGGCCACTGCTCTTCAGTGCTGGAAATGGAAGTGAGCTGGAAAGTTTAGAGGCAAGCCAGCAAACAAACAAGCGAGTGACATGGATCAGCAGAAGAATGTGCCCAGCCAGACCCCGTCCCCAACACCTGTGTGAACGACGCATGTTGTGAACAAGCAGTCAGCGAGCGGCAAAGAGTTTGCAGGAACGTGTCCTGTTCGGAATGGAAGGTATTTTAGCTGCAGGGCAGGTGGCAAGCTGAGATTGCTGTGTTCAGCAGATAGGCTAATTGGTTCAGTGCGCTGAGGTGTGGAAAGGGAAAGGGAGAGGGAGGGAGGGAGGACCCTGCTCTAATACCACTGCATGCTTTCTCTATAGGCGCCACTGTTGTATTTAAAAATCATTGGAATAGCCACCCCTTTATTTATTTTTTCATACGGTAGGATCCTGGCGTTAAATTAACAATCGTGTGCATTCGTAATGCTATTCACTGGATTAGTTCTTCAAATAGTGGTATGCTGCTTGCTGTGGAAAAGCTGTATAACAGCAGTGTCTGAGTGTCTATGGTAGTTTAAATGTGTACGCTTTCAGGACCTGGACTGATCTGACACCTGGTTTTAGGGTCCTCTCTTCAGAGTGAACATGAACCTTGAATTTTTACCAAGATCTGAAACTGTTCTTATGGATGATGACTCCTAGCCTCCTATCATTCTTTCAGATCGTGCACTGGATTTTACTGCATTACCTGTTTAATTGCAGGGATGGAAATAAGACTCCCATTGCATAGCCGTTTGATCCATTCCTGGTTTTATTATAACACACCTGAGCTTGTTACTGTAGCTGTACACTGTGGCTAATCAAGCAAGTATTAAAACCTGGACTGGGTAATCCTGCTATGCAATAGGAGTCTAATTTCCATCCTTGAAGCAGTACACTGGCCGTCTTGGAGAAAGGCGACTTCAAGAGAAGGAAAAAAGTATCTGGAAGCCCTTAGCTGTGCTGCATTTTGCCAAGAAACTGTGATTTGTCGGCATGTGTAACTACTGGTGAGAGAAACTCGCATTATCACTGTAACTGGTTAAACATGTATTTACACTTTCAGGGGAACGGACACAAAATATACTAACTAGGGCAGAGGTTGTTGAATACGTACCCCTGCAGCCCAGGCGTGTTGTTTTCTTGGGAGCAGTTCCTTCCAGCCCTGCCTGAAGAGGCTTAGCATAGCTGTTGGATTGGGACCCCCTCAAGCCAACTATGTAAGACGGGATGATCCGGGATTGCGCCAGTAAAGCATTAAGAGCAGTTTTGCTAAGTCTGCTCCTTGCAGCACCGAGCCCATATGCACTAGAGTGTACGCTGTGACCTTTATCACCTAGGAGACTTCCCCTGCCCTCTCTCCAGTTATTCTGTCCATGCTAACTCAGATAAGTGTAGTGTTGGGAAGGCTGTATCTGATTGGACGCAGCAGTGCCACTTAGGATTTTTAGTTTATAGTTTAAATGTTTGAACCTTTACAGCCTAGTGTGCTGATTCAGACCACCTTTAAAGACTGGCTGGCTGGCTGGCTGGCTGGGAGGGAGGGAGGGAGCGGAGAGGCTGGGTGTGCCCCACATCTTGTTTTCAGCTGGCAGCTGTCTGGGCTAATTGGTGTGCTTCAGTCAGCCCAGGCGAGGAGGCAGCCAGTGGGCTTTTTTTTGGGATGATGCACAATTATCTGAGGCGCTAATGTGAAGAAGCCTGCAGGGCCAGAGCTGATCAGACAGCATGTTCTCTCGCCTTCTCCTCTCGCACACAGCTGTGTGGACTGAGCTCAGATCCTGAAAGAATAGCTTAGAAGAAGATCAACACTGCTCTAGTATGCACGTACAGTTAAACCTGTATTAAAGACCACTGAAGGACCTTACAGTGTCCACTAGGGTGAACCCGAGCGTATGCAGCCAACACAGACCATAGCAGAAATGTGCTTATAATCGCGCAGCTGGGTGGAGCTAGCGTGCATGCTGAAAGAATGCAGCTTCCATATGAAAGTGCAGTCATGCGCGAGTCGTCTGCACTTCATTGCAGGCAGTCTTTAATACAAGCCTGCATTAAACCCTGCCTGCTCTGAAGGACTCTGCAGTGATCACGTGAGGAATCCCAGGGTATCGTCTACAACAGGGCTGGTCTAATCCTGTCCTCAAGGTCCGGAGTCCTCCAGCTTTTATAGGTGTCATTAAATAATTGGCTGGAAGCAGATTAAACTGGTTCAGTGAAGTCATTCAGAGTGCCGGTGGAACAAAGAAACGGGGGGCTCTGGACCACGAGGACTGGAGTTGCACACCCCTCGTCTGCAGCCTGAACTTCAGTGCGACCATTGCAGGAGTGTCCTTATGACTGTTTGTGGGCTGGTTTGCATGTTAAATAACCTGTCTGTTTTAGGATGTATTTATTAGAAGGTTGGATTTGTAAATTTATTTGATTAATCTCCTGAAAAAAAACCCCACTTCTCCAGTTTGGTTCTGTTTTGTGTGGTGGTCCATTGTCACAAAATTCGAGTCGATTCGCGTTTTCTGCAGTAAGTGGCGGCTTTCTGTTGCTTCCTCCTCGCAGGGCGGTTCATTGCCTAAGTCTTGCATAAACAGGAAGACACTCAGGTAAGGCAGAGTTTTTCCATTCCCTGGGCAGTAGGATTATCCAAGACTCTGTGACAGGAAGGGCAGACTTGAAAACAAGGCAGACATTTAGGCACTTTTGTGTTTTGGGTTTGTTATTATAAACGTGCAGTTATGGGAACAGTTTATTATTTTGTGCAGTATCCCATAGTTATGTTCAGTAAACAAAATGATTATGCATTGTGTTAGTTATTTTTGATGTTTGCACGAATGTGCCTCGGTCATATAGGAATCTGTAGTCTTCCACACACCCAGACCTAGAGGGGCATTAGTATATGTGACCTGAAGAGCAATTCAACAAGGGCGTCTTTTTCAAATCGATCCACACGTATTTAGTACACATCCGCTTTGAACATCTAAACCTCTTGAGCTTAACGTTTGCTTTTCTCAAAAAGTGAAGATTTGACATATTTCTTGTGACTGACCTGTGTCTCTGAGGTTCCGGGTGGACCTATATAGCTGACCTCTCCTTGGCTTCTGTCCCCTGCCCAGATCATGATGGAGCTGTATGAGTCTCAGTACCTGCTCATCCTGGCCCCCTCCCTGGTCATCGTGATCATGTTCCTCTTCTTCTGGCTCTTCATGAAAGAGACCTCCTACGACGAGTTGCTGGCGCGGCAGAAACGCAACCACAAGCCTCAGCCGGTGCGCCCCGAGAGCCGCAAGAAGAACGAGAAAAAGAAAAGCAAGAAGAAGGAGAGCGGGGGGGGCGTGCTGGGCGATGTGGCCAACGGGCAGGAGTCTGACTCGGAGCACCGGGACTTCGATTTGAACGACGGCGTGCCGGAGGAAGAGGACCAGGCCAGCTCCATCATCATCGCCCCTGCCAGCAACGAAGCACCCGCGGGGCTCCGCGACAGGAAGCGGCGGGACAGGAAGCAGCAGCAGCAGCAGCAGTCCAGGGCGGGCCAGGATGAGTCTGCCAGGGAAGTGAACGGGTCGAAACCAGCACCCAAGAAGGAGACGATCCCTTTGAGCAAGCAGCCCACCCCGCCCTCCGACGCTGCCTCGGGGAAGAAGAAATCCACGCATAAGAAACAGAAGATCGAAGCAGGTAAGGCAGTGCAGAGCAGTAAGAACAAATTCACTCATTCTGTTAATTCACGGTTGGACCACGTTGACAGTAACCTGTAAAAGTCCTATATTTTCCTACCTAATTTAAGAGCGGGGCAAACCTCTGATTTGTATATCGCTGGACTAGTAACAGGAATAGCTACAGAAATTTAAGCAAATGCAAAGATATTTGCATTTACCTGATGAACAAACCTGTTATTGAAGTCTATTAATTGAGTTGGATAACTTGGTTAAAGTGCTCTCTGTCTCTCTTTGTGTCTGTGTTGCAGATGATTTCCACACAGAAACCAAACCGGAATCGGTCTGTGTGCCCACTACGAAGGAGGTCCCGCTTCTGTGTCTTGATGCCAAACTGCTGGAGAGCTCCGCTGCCAAGAAGAAGTCGGCACCAAAGAAACAGAAACCTGAGCCAGGTACTCTCTGAACAGAACCACGCGCTGCACTGAGCTAAACTCTCAAACAGAAACCCGAGCCAGGTACTCTCTGAACAGAACCACGCGCTGCACTGAGCTAAACTCTCAAAGCTAAAGTACAAAGTACAATATTATTCCACCCTACCCTGATTAGAAATAGTGCAGGGAATTGTGTTCAGTAAGTGCAGCATTAATAACTTCACTGCATCAGACAAAAAAATGTTGTTTATATTACTCAAAGGTGATAAAAACCAGTCCCTTATTTTGCTGTGTTGGACAGGGTGCTGTGTTCAGAAGAGCTTGTTGCACAGGGTAGCGCTTTCCTGAAAGCCACTGCGGAAACTAACCCTGTGAAGTGGAACCCGTGCCGAGCCCTGAGCTGACAGTCTGTGTGTGTGTGTGTGTGTGTGTGTGTGTGTGTGTGTGTGTGTGTGTGTGTGTGTGTGTCGTGTTTCTCGCAGGTCTGGGGGATGAACCGCTGACCCAGGCCCTGGTCTACATCCCACCGATGGACAACGACCCTGCCACGGCCGTCCCGGAGAAGAAGAGCGTGGACACAGCCACGAAAACCAACGCAAAGAAGCTCAAGAACGAGACTGACAAAGGTGAGGAAGGTCCAGCGGTCCACCAGGGTTATTTTTGAATATCGCAGTTGTCTTGCAGGAATTATAAACATGACGAGGTCAGAGTTTCAAGCTCAGATTTTTTTTTTTAATAACACTCCCAAAGTGCTGAGCCAAGCCCACCGGTGACGTGTTTGACTTGTTTTGTGTTTCTAGAAAACTCGGAGGTGAAGTTCAAAGAATACCTGTCGATCTTGAAGAGCCTGACTCGGGAGGAGACTGTCAACGTGGCTGCTGTGCTGATAGAGAGGAACCCCGCCGTGCTGGACAGCTGGCAGAGAGTGAGTTACAAAAACTGGAGGGGTAGAGGTGCTGGCAGAGAGTGAGTTACACAAACTGGAGGGGTAGAGGTGCTGGCAGAGAGTGAGTTACACAAACTGGAGGGGTAGAGGTGCTGGCAGAGAGTGAGTTACACAAACTGGAGGGGTAGAGGTGCTGGCAGAGAGCGAGGGGGGGAGAAGGTAGATTAACAAGCTCAGGTGTGTCTCATTATAGTAAAACCAGGAATGGATCTAACTGCTAAACAATGGGAGCCTTATTTCCATCCCTTCGGTGGCTGCTGTCCTGTGATTGTGGTCATACAGGAGACTAGTTATTGTCATCGGTGTAATACAGAAGGATGCAAGACGCTGCGAGAACCTCAGTTGAGATTGAGACATGAATGGCTACAAATGGGGATTCTTTTCATGATTAAGCATCTCTCCTGTTGAAACCCTGCCCTTGCCTGTGTTCTTGCAGCAGAGCGGGAAGGCAGACGCCACTGTGCAGCAGCTCCAGGAACGAGAGCGACTCCTCTCTACCATCCAAGAGGAGGCCTCCATCGCCAAGGAGAAGGTCAAGCAGCTCTCCCAGGTACCTTACCCCCTGGAAACACCAGCACTATCCCCCTATTATCTTAATACAATACCAGCCTCTAATACACTAGTACACCCTGACCCCTAGCCTCAATACAGTACCAGCATTTCACTTTCCAGTAAACCCTAACTCTTAACCTCAATACAGTACCAGCATTTCACTTTCCAGTAAACCCTAACTCTCCACCTCAATACAGTACCAGCATTGCACTTTCCAGTAAACCCTAACTCTTAACCTCAATACAGTACCACCCTCTAGCATCCTTTTATATTCATTCCAGTGCAAGGCACTGCGTAGTGTAGCTATCGCAGTGCGGCTTGCTGTTTCAGCCTGGTAATACCCCCTGTGCTGCAGTGAGTTTAACCTGAAAAGCAGGTCTAGCAGGTTTAATTATTATTATTATTATTATTATTATTATTATTATTATTATTATTATTATTATTATTAATGTGAAATGAGGTGTCTGTTGATTGCTCAAAGCTGCCATGTGGCAGGTTCAGGGAGACTCATGCTTCTCTCTTTCTAATCTCTGTGATGACTTGGCCTAGGTAATGTAATGCCTGGAATTCCTCCTGCCTGTTGTTTCTGATCCGTCTCCACTCTGTTAAGCAGAATGCCAGGGTTTGGAGTGGCTGGGAGGGGCTGGGAGGGGCTCAGGCTGGGGAGTCCAGGAATGCCATTGAATGCCATAGGGGTTGATTTGATTGATGTTTACAGTATTTTGTATGTAACTTGTGATCCTAGTTGAAGATGACTGGGAAACTGCACTCTTCATGGTATTCACACTGACCCATTGTCAGCCATGTGAGCCTGCAGGGAGCTGTAAACCTCTGCACACTTCGGGTACCTTCCAGCTTCACCTGTGTGCCTCTCTAGTTCCCATAGGGGTGGAAGTGTTGGCTGTGGGAGGGTTTTTAATCTGGGGCTTTTTTTCCCCCCTAACAGTTTCTTTATCGTTCGCAGGAGCTGCTGGTTGAGAAGCAGAAAGGGAGCATGGCCGAGTCCCTGTTAAGGGAGCAGCTAGGAGCCATGGAAAAGGAGCTGAGTGTCCTGCAGGGCAAAGCCCAAGGCAACTACCAGGAGAACCAGGCTGTGCAGATCAAGGTACGAGGTTCAGTTTGGGTAGGGATTCTTCAGTTCCATGAATGCACGCATTGGCTGTGACCCCCACTCTGCCCAGGGTCTCTCACGTTTTTCTGTGCTCAGTTTCAGCAGCTGGAGGGTCAGATCGCACGGTTGCAGCAGGAGAACGGGATCCTGAGGGATGCAGTCAGTTCTGCCACCAACCAGATGGAGAGCAAGTGAGTCCATTCTCCCTCTGCAGTAATAAGAGGCTAGATTATAGAGAGAAAAGTTGTTGGCTTCCTTGGTGGAGGCAGCCGTAGAGACGTGCACGTCCCAGAGTTTTGTGTCTATCTAGGCTATGTGTGTGATGATTGGTACAATCGAGGAGGGAGAGGGATCGGTGAGGTCTTACCCAACATGGCTTTCACTACACTGACATCCTCGGGTTTTCAGGCAGTCCTCGGAGCTCAACAAGCTGCGCTCGGATTACGGAAGAGTCATGACGGAACTGGCTGAGAAGAGCAGCAAGCTGCAGCAGGAAGACGCGCTGAGGAAGAATGTGGAGGTCACCTACAAACAGACCGTCAGCCAGCTCGAGGTACAGGAGGGGTGGAGAGCAGAGCGCGGTGTTAGGGGCTGCAGTGGGGTTCAAGCTCAGAGGAAGAACTTGGAGGTCACCTACAGACGCAACGGGAGGGGGAGTATATGTGGATTATAATTGGAAGGATTAAGAGTAAAGGCTGGTTCATGTTTCAAATGTACGACCATGGCTTAGGGCGTTTTTTCTAGTCTATAGTGACTGTCTGTCGGTCCAAGGGAAACTGGTTGAATTTTTCTGAACTCCAGCTAGCCGGTCACATTACGCGACCATCTCCTGGTGGTTGCAAAACTGAACTATGAACCGGCCTTCACTATGATGGGAATGTGTTAGAGGCTGCAGCAAGGCTGCTTTTCAGATTGTGTTACTGGCTGCAGCTTGACGATGTGCAAACGAAGTAATGGAGTGCTGGGTCTGACTGCGTGACGGGGAAACAGGTGCTGGGGGCAGGACTTTGTTTTTTGTATGGGTTCTGTGACTAAGATGGAAGAATGTCATGGTACCCTGATTGAACCAACCGTTCCCCTCTCCCTGGCAGGGTCAGCTTCAGCAGGCAGAGCGAAGGTGGGAGGATCTCCAGGGATTCCTGCGCAGTGTGACGGCTGAACACGAGAAACTGCAGGCCTCCAATCAGGGTGCTTTTAAATATGTATTACATCTGCGACATGGCTCCAAACAAGCAAGGGGTGCTCAGAGCTGTGTGTGTGAAATCTGGTCTTGTGACCACAGGGAGGCTACCTTGCGAAGTGATCGACTAGAGTTGAGAATAATTCAGCCCTGGCTAACAGTCTCTCCTTGGGTCACCGATGGCGCAGTCCAACGATTTGAATGTGTTAAGCATTCAGGGATGGAAATAAGACTCCCATTGCCTTAGCAGTTTGATCCATTCCTTGTTTTACTATGAGTTTACTAAGACACACCTGCGTTTGCTACCTATTCACTGTGGCTAATCAAGCTCATAGTAAAACCTGGAATGGGTGAAACTGCTCTGCAATAAGAGTCTTATTTCCGTCCCTGTTACTGTACATCCCAAAACCCTGTAATAGCAATTCCTGACACAACTCTGAAAACTCTAATTGTATATTATTGAATGTGAGAACTACTTCTATAGTGATGCAGTAGTATTATTAGTATTATTATTATTATTATTATTATTATTATTATTATTATTATTATTATTATGTTCTTTATCAAATGGGAGGGGGTGTACTGTACCCAGGCAGGAGGCTATAGTAATTGCAAGCTGTATAACACCCTGTCTGGGGAGGCTGGGGCTGCAGTGTGGAATAAACTTGCTTGGGTTCCCTTGCAGAGCTGCAGAACAAGCTGCTTGCGGTGGAGTCCGAGCTAGGCAGCAAGAACAAGGAGGTCCAGACCCTGCACAGCAGCCTGACCGACACCATGGTGTCCAAGGAGCAGGTGGAGCAGAAGATGATGCAGCTCCTGGAGGCTTCCCAGCACAGCCGGGTCGATGACACGGTGCAGGTATGAGAGCTCGCTAGAGACCAGACCCTCCCAGGCTGTATGAGAGCTTGCCACAGACCAGACCCTCCCAGGCTGTTTGAGAGCTCGCCACAGACCAGACCCTCCCAGGCTGTTTGAGAGCTTGCTAGAGACCAGACCCTCCCAGGCTGTTTGAGAGCTCGCTACAGACCAGACCCTCCCAGGCTGTATGAGAGCTCACCACAGACCAGACCCTCCCAGGCTGTTTGAGAGCTCGCCACAGACCAGACCCTCCCAGGCTGTTTGAGAGCGGCAGGGCCTTTGTTTGATTTTAAAATTTAGTACGATAAGACGAATTGCTGTCCTTTAGATCATCATTCAGCTTATCAGTTCGGCTCCGACTTTTTTAGATGTACTTAACATTATGTTCTTCCAGCGTTTCACTCTTTCTTTTTTTTGCTTTTTTTTCCTCCTCAGGACCTGTTGAATAAGAACACATCTTTGACTGATCATATTGAAACACTGCAGGCCCAGATGGCCTCTCAGGTACAGCCATGGCAGACATTTACACCTACCGTTTCACAGGTGGTTTTGCTGTTTACATTGTGGGAAGTTGTAATGACATTTACATATTTTCCACTTAAAAAAACATTAAAATGTGTTTAGAGAATGTCGTGTAACGTTCTGATCTCCAACCCACGGGCGGTCAGAGCGGCAGCCCACGGGTGGTTTATTAAAATACGATTTAACCCTGAAGTGAACCTTAATGTGACATTTGTCTGATGCAAAGAGATATCCAATGCGTCGATTGCAGCAGTATCTGGGTCGGCTGTATAGATTTTAAATGTGTAACACAAAGGTGGTATTAGAGTTCTGTGACAGGTTAAGGATTGTAGACTGCAGATGAAATCAACAGCATTCCTTATTGGCTAGCATGGCTGAGCTCATCTCGGAGTCACTGGAGCAGTTTAGACTTGAGTGTGTCTGCAGCTGGACGCGATGGATAGACTTCTGGCAGAAACCAGACTTTATACGAGCTGTGTGTTTACAGAGCCGTTATTGTTATGTGAAAGTTACCTGCAATTTCCTCACCCTTAAGAAGGGTTAGGCAAATTAAAATGAAATATTTCCATGTTCCTTTGACGTGTTTTTTTGTTGTAATTACAGTTGAAGTGATTTCATTGTTTGTTTGCGTGAAGCGTGACCAGAGGGAGATTGAACTCCTATTTGTTTTATTGTTCCAGTATGAGGCTGCTCTGTCACCACGTCACACTAAACCTGGGGAATGCGACTCTGTGTGTGTCACAGTAATAATTGGGTGTGTTGCATGAAAGAAATAAAACCCCTGTTCTGTAGTGTGGAAGGTGTTTTACTGTGTTCAGACGTCGGCATATCCCCATCATGACCCAGCGTGGTCATGTTATCTGTACTTGCTGCTCGCCCAACTCCATTCCCTGTAATCACACCCACAATGCATCTCCTCTGGTGGGTGGTGGGGTTAGACGTCCGTCTCCAAAAGCCCAAACCTGAAAGGTGCAGAGCTGGAATATACATACAAGGGATCATTCCAGTGTGCAAGGAGTCTCGTTGCTCTGCGTTGAGCTGCTTCTCTGTTTCTTTCAGACTTCGACGGCATCGCTGGTGGAGGAGCTCCAGAAAAGGTGGGTTTCAGGTTCTCTTAATAAGTCCTTTAGTTAGGGGTGTAACGATTCACTGCGTATCGCTGAATAGTGATCCTCTCTTTACATGATGTATTGTTATAGAGGTACAGTATGCATTGGGGTACAAGAACAAAAGCATAACATAGCTCAGCTAGTGGTTCTTGAATGAAGAATAAGTGTGTTTTTTATAATTGGTATGAGTGCATACCCTCCAAAATAGTCAAGTGATAAGTGATCATTTGATCTTCTAATGCACCATACAAGTGGCCAGTCTGCACTGTCACATGTATCATGATACATATCCTGTCGTAACGTGCATGTCGCAATATGTACCATGTCGTGACATTAGTCTATTACACCCCCTGACTTTATTAAAAAATGAGAGAGAACCTGTAGGGACTGGTTATATATTAAAAAAAAAAAAAAAAAAACTTTGTAAATGAAATGTCCTACATGAATGTTTTTGTAATTTAAGAAAATAAAAGATGAAATTGGATAATTGTACATAGAAGGATAAAATATATTGAATGGATGAATAATAGGCTAGATGCCTATTACAGGATGCCATCAGTTAAGGAATTCAACATGCTCTTTATAGGAAGACGGCGCGTCTGGGTGCTGGGGTTAAACCTTTCAAGAAGCAGAACAAGTAGAAGTGAATTAGTGAGCCCCACAAATCAGTTTTGAGGAGGAAAGAAAAGTATGCAGCGAATAAGATGTAGGGGGTATGATTCAAGTTCAGACAGCCCTGGGTTGCAGTAAAGCACAGAGCATTGCACAGTGTGACACTGCAGCAGATTGTGGGGAACTACTCTCTGCTGGTAGGACAGTGCACTGCGGTGCTGAAGACTAATGCTGTGCTCTTGTTCCCACCAGGCTGGCAGAGAAGGAGGCTCAGAGGAATGCGCTGGAGGAATGTTTGAAAGTGGAGAGGAGTAGCTGGGCCAGCCGCGAGGCACAACTGCAGGTACAGCCCCTTTGTCTGACTCGGGTAGAGCTACACATTGAGAGACGTGGGGCAGAAACATACTGAGAGTGCCTCTTGAAGCAGAAATCGGTCTCTCTCTCTCTCTCTCTGTCTCTGTCGCTCTCCATCTCTCTTGCTCTCTCTCACTCGCTTGCTCTCTCACTCTGATCTTTTATGGGGATGAATAATTACAGCATCATTTGCTGGTTCACAACTTCACTGATGAAATGTGTTCATTGTATTAAAGCTCGGATCAGTTTGCAGTTTGCTGTGCCACCCCTATTTCCCCTTTTCATTCGGGGTCTCATTATAGCTGTGTGTTTCCAGGCGCTGCACAACGAGAGCATGACACTAAAGGCTGAGGTTCAGAAACTGCAGGCTCAGAACTCTGAACAGGTCAGATTCATTCATGCATTCGTTGGTTAATGCATTTTACATATTCTTAATATTGCCGGTTTGCTATTTCCGCACTCACTTGACTGACGACCTGTTTCCTGTATTCATTCCAGCAGGCAGCCTCACAGCTCATCTTGGAGCAGATGCACAAAAGGTAACCATTGTCCTTGTGTCTGTTTACTGTGCAGCTGATACCATGCAGTGCAATAGCAAGAGCATCCCAACGCCCTTATTCTGCAGTCTATTAGGCATGATCTTATCCTGAAGACATTGAATACAAGGGCATCTGGTTGAAAGGTTTTGTCTAGTGGTGTTACCAAAGTTCATCATGGCAGGACTGCATGTCTCCTGATTTGAGGGCTTCTCTAATCCTGCACACTCCCTATCAAACCAACCAATTGAAGTGCACGTAAATACACCTAAAAAAAACGTGCATTAATTGTGTCGGTGTGTGCTGGTTTAAATAGAAGCACGTTTGATTATTCTGAATATTTGATTCTGTGTGATGGCTGTGAAGCCTCTAATGCTGGAAGGTCTGTTTGGGTAGTTGAGCAGGTCTATCATTTGAGCCTTCATTCCAGTTAGAGTTCACATGGGTGAATATATAGGGTGGTGGCGAGGGGATGCTCACATGCTTTCACGCAGCCTAACCTCCTCGCGTAGGATCTCTTTAGTGGAAAGCAACAGAGCCTCTTGCCTTAAATACTCGACATACATTTTGCATAGCAGTTTGATCCTTTCCTGATTTTACTGTGAGTTTAAGACATGCCTGAGCTTTTACCTACACACCGTGGCTAATCAAGCTCGTAGTAACAAAACTGGAGTGGGTGAAACTGCTGTGCAGAATGAGTCTTATTCCCATCGCTGTAAATGAAGCACGGTGCTTTAGCATTGGATCCCCACATACAGTGAAAACAGGGTTTCTTTCACCCCTCACAGCAGCTGTTTTTTTTTTGTTTTTTTTCCCCACAGTGCACAGGAAAAGGAGGAGAAGATTGTAACCGTGGAGAGTCTCTTGGAAGCTGGACTCATCGAGGTAGCCAATAAAGAGGACCAGCTGAAGGTACTGACACTGTCTTCAGATAGGGAGTGCTGTAGACTAGAATCTGGAGTGGGACGCTTGAAAACTGGAAGGTATAAACTTCTCCCAACCCCGGCGGGAACAGTTTTCAGAAATGCTAGCTTCTTAGTCAAAGTTTTGTCAAACTTTAAATGTACAGAAAAATCTGTATTTAATTTTTCACTTTTATAGTGAATGCTGCCTTAGTGAATCAACTGCCTTAGTTTTTGTTTTGTTTTTATCTTAGAGTTTTGCTGTCATTCTGTGTGATTTTCATATTTAATAACACAGTTTACAGGTACAAAAAGCAGCCACAGGCTTTAATTAAAACCTGTAATCACACCCCCGGGTCTGCCTCAGTATTGCAACACAGGCTTCTGTAACATGAACCCCTCCCTCTGCTCCTTCTCACCCAGGCCCTAAGGGTGGAGAACGAAGCTCTGAGACAGGAAGTGCACTGTCTGCAGCACCAAAACGCAGAACAGGTAACTCCCTCCTCCTCTTCTTTCTTGCTGTAGAGGGTTACAAAGCAAAGTGCCTTCAGGCCTTTCCTAATCTTCTTCTTTATTTTTCTAGACTTCTTCAGAGGCAACTGTAGAAGAACTACAGAGAGAGTAAGTGATTTTTCTACCTTTTTTTTTTCTTCCATACTTTTTACAAGGTCCTATATGTGTGTCTGTGTGCATGTGTACCCAGTAAGTTATACAGCAAGCCAGACTCCAGGGATGGAAATAAGACTCCTATTCTATAACTATTGCATTGTTTGATCCATTCCAGATTTCAATACGAGCTTGATTAGCCACAAGCTTAGGTGTGTCTTATTAAACTCGCAATAAAACCAGGAATGGATCAAACTGACATTCCGAGGGAGTCTTATTTCTATCCCTGAGACCTCGTTGCTCGTTTACCTTGCAAGTCCTCTGCGTGTGCACAGCCGCATGTAATCGCTCGCTCACTCACTCCTGCACAGGTTGTGTGTATACCCACTGTATTACAGGCAGGCCACTAGAAGGATGATGATAGCACTGCTGGCAGTCTGTTATTATCTTGTCTCATCTATCTCTAAAGATCCACAGCAGCGTGAGCCCCTTCTGCGCGCACACATGCCAATGAACTGGCTGATTTTGGTATTTATTTATTTCTCTTTCCCTATTAGGATTTTAGAAAAGGATGGGAGATTGACGTTCTTGGAGGATATGCTGCAGGCAGAGCTGGAGAGAGTATCAGGCAAAGAGAAGATGATCCAGGTACCGAACCCCAGTGACAGGGTCCCAGACAGGGGGCTCCTCCCTCCAGTCCTGCATCCAGACGCTGCTGCTGCTCAGCCTGAACGTGCTTCTCCGCTCTGCTCTGCTCTGCTCGGGCACAGAAGTTGCCAACAGGCAGCGTTGATTTTGTTCAGATTTGTTCATTGGTTTCTTCGCCGAGTTTTGCAAGTACTATTTAACCCCCAAAAACCAGACTAGGGCATTTTATATCACGATATCTATTTGTATAGTGGCTCTAATGCAGTTTATTGGCACATGTGTGCAGTGGTTCCCTCCAATGTGCTGAACAATCCAGAGCCAGTCATAGCTGGATAGCTTGCTGAACATGTTCAAAGAAAGTATGTTTTAACCCCCCAAAAAATGAAAATCCATTAAGTACATTTATCATTGCCAACATGGGGACAGATGAACAAATCCGACTTGCTGAACACAACAGAGCGCTGCAGCAGTCATAGGCCTACCACTCCCCTGACTCCAGGAGAAGGAAGTGTTGTACTTTCACTTCCTGATTCTAACAGCTTCATACCAGTGCTGTGTGGCAGTAATGGAAGGTGTGTGTGTGTGTTCAGAATTGGAATGAAACGGCAGGTGGAGCTCTCTTTCCTTTCCTTGCATGGAGTCTAGGGGAGAACCCTGCAATGCTATGCTGCTTTTGCCTCCACACCTCCCTGCTTTTCCTTCCTTGCACAGCACTGTCTCCCAGCCTCCTCCTCCTCCCCTGTTTCCATGGTCAGTCATTTGTGTTATATTATTGTATTGTCATGATGTTGCCTTGTCTGTGTCGTCGTGTCTTCCATCTCCCAGAGCATACACTGTACCTGTCTGTGTTTAATACACGGCCAGCTTGCCGTTACTTTCCTTTGCCTTGTCTGTCTGTCATTGCGAATTCCTCTCCAACGCATGTCTCTCTGTCTGAAGGCTCTGGAGCTGCAGAGTGAATCTCTGAAGGAGGAGGTGGAAGCAGCCAGACATCGTGAAGCTGAGCAGGTAAAGAGAAGGCTGTTGGGCTAATCCTGGTCTACAAAACCATTGCTTGCGTTTTGTTTTACCCTGAGAGCGCTCTTCTGCAATGTAACACACCTGTTTGTGTTTGCAGGTTTCCACAAGAAGCCAGTTTCAGGACCTCCAGATACTGTAAGTACACACTGCTACTGACTGGAGCCAGTGTACAGCAGGGGCTCGAGTGTTCATGCCCACTGGACCATAATAACCAGAGTACTTTTTGTGCTGCAGTCCCCCTTTCCCATTGCATGTAGGTTTGCGACGATGTAGATTTACCATCCGGCTGTCAAGCTGCAGTGCAATGTGGCACAGCTACTGGCTGCAATGATTACTTCTTTTATTACCTTGATATTGGTAGGGTTCGGGGCAGTGCTTTTATTTTCTGTTCATAAAGTTGGTAGCTGTTTTTTAAATTGCTACTGCACTGCTGAATGTAACATTTCTGAATCTAGAGTAGGTGCCGTTCTTTACCATCTACACGTTTACTACTGTGTGATAAATCATAATCCAAGACTACCTAGCTGTATTTCATTTGAAGTATGCAATCTTTTTTTTTTTGGTCTGTTTTGCAGGCTGCAGGCAAAGGGTGAGCAGATGCAGGCGCTGGAGCGAGCTGCAGAGGAGAGAGGCAAAGAGGCTGCAGACAGAGAGCAGCAGCTGCAGGTAGGCACCCTGTCCACCGTGATCAATGTGTGTGTGTACATCCATCCATCCATCCATCCATCTCTATGTACATATGACTTCTCTTCTGCCCTCTCCTTTGCCGTGTTGCTCAGGTGCTGAGGGAGGAAAGCTCATCGCTTCGGCTGCAGCTGCTGGAGGAACAGCAGAGGGTGCAGGAGCAGCACGTATGTATTTTGTTGCTTTGTTTTTTCGACACAGAAAACCCCTATTTTTTATTTTGAAAGAGTAGGGTTGCCTGTTAAACAATGCATTAGAGGATCATTTCTTGAGCTTGGATGCAGCTTGGCTTGTTACCCTTCCGGCTGGTTTCACAGACTCTGGACTCATCTTGGATTACCGTGGCTGATGAGCTAGTCCAAGATGAGTGCTGATCAATGAGCCTGTGAAACCAGACACCTGTGGCTAATCAAGTTAGCAGTAAAACCTGGAATGGGTGAAGCTGCTGTGCGATCATTAAGGTTCTGTTATTATCTTTGTTTCATTTCTCTGGTAGAATCAGGTCCAGATGGCGGCTCCAAACCAGGAACTGTTATCTTCGTGAGTATCATGTTCTAGTGCATTCATGACCTACACTTCAATGCACTGTCAAATGTTTTACATTTCTTAAAAAACAAACAAATGCCCCTTTTTTTTTTTTTATAAAGCCATGTTTAAATCTCCACCAGCAATGTATGCTTTATTCATTTTTTCATCCAATATTTAATAACCGCTTTGTGCAGCTCAGCTGCTTCTCCCTGTGTTGCTCTGTAATGAGACTTGAGAAGGGGTTGGTCTTGGTCTGTGTCACCCAGCTCTTGTTGTTTTAAGTGTCCTGTTTCTCTGTTTGCTTCTTGCTCCTCCAGGCTGATGGAGAAGGAGAAGCAGGTCGCTGAGCTGCAGAGTGAGCTGGGGGCGCTGAGGGAGGCAGTGGAGCTGCACAGGAAGAAAAACAATGTGAGTGAGATGGAGAGGGGAAGCACCTGACAGCACCGTGCTGCTCACGAGGCGTTTAAACACAGGCCAGGAGAACGGGACCCAGGCTACAGCAGGGTGGGAGTAAGACTCCCATTGCACAGCTCTTTGATCCACTCCTGGCTTCATAAAACACACCTGTGCTTGTTACCTGTACACTGGGGTTGATCAAGTTTGTAGTAAAACCTGGATTGGGTGAAACTGCTCTGCAATAGGAGTCGTCTTTCCATTCCTGATACAGGGTGCTGTGTTTCCACTGGACCGGCAATGCTGTGCTCTAACCAGCTCTCGCAGGGCAGTCCACAGTTAAATTGCAACTTGGTTTTTATGTGATCTTCCCAGGAGGTTTCATTTTTAAAAGACTTAAAACTGTTAAATGATTGTACTTGTATTTTGATTTAAAATACATGTGTTAATATTACACATTTAAATGACAATACGAAAGCAGCTTTTTTTTTTTTTACATAAACACGTTCATTTTGAAATTGGAGACATTGTGCTTCAGGCGTTTTTACAGCTTGATTTAATTTTGTCAAAGTTCTTCTGGAATGTTTTACAGTGAAAACGTGTTCACTTTCAAAAGATGTGTTATTTGGAAGGGTTTGGTAGATTTTATTTATTTTTTAAAAGCCAGAAAATATGATACATCAAAGAGTGTTCTCATGTACAGCTTTTGGAGAAGATTTTAAAAGAAAGCGTCCAAGCTCAAACTTGCTCAAAGCGAGCAGCATGGAGACTGGCATCCTGCTTGTTTTTGTGGCGCGTGTTCCAGGGAAGGTTTAGTGCTAACCAGTTTAAAAAAGACTGCCTTTTACTTACAATTGTAAGTGTAGCAAGCGAGCGAGCTATCCTCTCCACATGTGATTGATATTGGCAGCTGTAAGAGGTAGGCTAACTACACTTTATACGTTAAGTTTTGTTCGTCATAATTAAAAGTATAACATATAGCATACGGTTTTATGAAAATGCACACACTCTTTTCCCCACCTCCACCCCTCTCCCATGTGGCTCCCTTGTCTTGTACATTGTGGAAGTTTGTTCGTCTTCAGGCCTGCATGCTGCTTTTTTCAACATTTCTTTCATTTATAAAAGCGTACATGAGGTCATGCTGACACATGTATCGGGACAGACCCGTGTGGGAATGTAGCACCTCTAGAAACTGAGAAGGGGCTTTTTTAAAAGTGGGGTTCCTGTTGTCCTGAGAGGGGATCAGGGAGGGAGCGGGTAAGCGCTGCACAAACTGATTATTCCGATTGAGCTCTCCACAGAAATCAGGTGCTGGCAATCAGACGAGGGTTCGTTGGTGTTGATTTGAGCTCATTTACCATTCAACATGAAACGGAACAAAAGGCTTGTGTGGATCACTGTTCTCCACAGTCCTTAAAGCAGCAATCCTATAAATCCCAAGCAGCTGTTTCTTCACTCGTTTCACGTGGAATGGTGAATCAGCCCAGTCCACACCAGTGACCCTCACCTGATTTCTGTGGAGCGCTCAGTCCCAATAATCGGTTTGTGTGGCACTAGAGGGGTTGTGTGCGTGTTGGTTGTTTTTTTTTTTTTTTCCCTGGCTGAACTGAATTGATATCTCTCTAAAACCTGACTAGGAGCTTCGTGAGAAAAACTGGAGCGCAATGGAAGCTCTTTCAGCCACCGAGTCTGTGCTGCAGGGGAAACTCAACAAGACAGCCAAGGTTCGAACCCCACATTCAGTCTCTGTGTTACATTAGAGTGAAATCTGCAGCTTTTAAATAAATGAAAAAAGCACCTCCTACTAAACACTGCATCCTCATTTCTGTTTGATATCCTGTAAACTAACATGGCATAAAACCCCGACTGAGGATCTAGTCAGCAGTAGCTCTGCTGATTTTAACCCTGATAAATCTATATAAAAGTTACATAAAACCAATACAGTGCACTGCAAGAAGGGTACTGCTGCACTCGGACTATAAACACCTTCCAGACACATTATTATTTTGTTTGTTTGAAGCAGCAGCAGCTGTTTGTGTTCCTCCAGGTCCACGCATTGCAGTCCGCTCTGCATCTCTTAATGTGTCCTCTGTGGGGAGGACAGGTGAAAAACATTTTAGCAATTTTTTTTTTTTTAGCAATTAGACTCTTCCATTTTAAAAAATGACACTTGCTAGCTAATCTGTTTCACAATCTCATTCGTTCGCACTCGGGGGTTGGGTGGGGCTGCGCCTGTTCAGAGTTGCATCAAACATGTAATCTCTTGTAAACAAAACGAGAGAGTTTCTATGCAGATTTTTTTTTTTTTTTTCTCTCTTTTTAAAATGTTTGGGGATGTCAGCCAGAAATGTGTGTGCGGTTAGTGACTTGCCCCTGATTTCACTTTAGGTTTCATTAGACAGACCGCGCCTTGTAATTCCTCCTGCTCCCCCTCCACTCTTCCCCTCTCACACCTCCTCAAGCCGCATGCTCCTTTGTTGTGTCTGCATCTTGTTTTGTGATGTCCGTTTTGATTTTGTCTTCCAAGGTGTTTATTTTTTTTTTGTCCTACAATCTGAAGTTTGTACATCAATACTCTATATAATAAATAGTTGAGGGTCATTGGTGTTGATCTGGCTGATTTTACCATTCAAAGCGAAACAGGTGAAGAAACAGCTGCTTGGGATTGCTTTTGTTAAACTCTGTGCAGAACAGCGTTCCACACAAACCCAGCAGCTGTTTCTTCTCTTGTTTCACTCGGAATGCTAAATCAGCCTGATCGACACCGGTGACTCTCACCTGTGGAGCGCTTATCCGAATAATTGTTTTGTGCATTTGTTTATATATATATCTCTATTCTCCCAACTTTACTGTTCCCACTGGATTAAAACGCATCTCCTATTCCTTTGCTAAACAATCTAATCCTCTTAGCATTTTTTTGTGATTTTTTTAGAAGATTTCCTGCACCCTTCAGCACTACTTAGAAAGTGATGCATGCAACACAGCCAGCAGAGGAGTGCTGCGTGTGTGTGTGTGTGTGTGTGTGTGTGTGTGTGTGTGTGGTGTGGGGGGGTTGTTACTGAGCCGAGTGGCTGCACCTTGCTCTGCCAATCTCTTGATTTGCACAGAAGCTGCAGCGCATGTAAAACTGGTCTATTCAGTAGAGGCTGTTATACTTGTTTCATTTGTGTGTATTACAGGAACCCAAGAAGTTCATCCATAACTTAAAACAAGAAAACATTTTACAGCACTTGGGAATAACCCCGGTTTGCATCAAATGCATCTGAGGTTTTCCGAAGATTACTCCTAGAAATACATTGTCGATGCACTCATCAGTGCTGGGAAATGCTCTAAAATCTCCAGTGCTGGGAAATGCTCTAAGATGTCCAGTGTGGATTATCCCATGATTTGCAGTGTGCTCTGTGTGCCTGATGAGAGGCTGTCCTGTTTCCACAGGAGGGTCAGAAGGCGCTGGCCTCGATGGAGATGCAGACACGAGAGGCACTTCACAGACTGTTCCCCAGCCTGCCCCTGCCACACAAACAGGTGACTGGCACCCCCCTTCCCTCGCGCACGTGGACTGCAGTGCCTGTGAGGAGAGCGATGTCAAATACAAAATCAGAACCAAACTTGTTCTCAACCTTATGAACACTGAGACCACGTAGTCCTGCATGCACGATAGCCTCATATGGGGACGGAAACCCTCCTCTAGTCTTTAATGGGGACAAATGGAAGATGCAAATGCATCATAGCCTCTATGAGGATGCCGTGTTTCCCCACGTAAAACCACAGAAGAACATTGAATAAATGTTCAATAAAAAACATATTTATTTTGTGACCAGACCAGTTTCTTTTTTAAAGCTATTTTTTAATATCTCATGCGTGAAAGGGTTGAAAAATAAAGTAGTATTGATTGGATTATTATTATTATTATTATTATTTATTATTATTATTATTTCTTTCTGCAGAACCATCAGGAGTGGCTGCAGGAGTTTGAAACAGCTGCGAAGGAGGCTCTGGCATCAAAACCTGAAGACTCAAAGGTATGCAGTCCAGCAGTATTCTCATTTTGTCATGGAGCTGGTGTTGGCGGTGGTGGTTTTATTTAGTGTGTCTTATTAATGATGTTGTTTCCCAGCTGCTGGAGGAGAAGCTGAGGGAATCGGAGGAGCTCCACAGGATTATGCAGAAGGACTGCGAGACGTACAAGAAAGTGCTGGCAGAGACGGTAAGGGCAGCGTTTAAATACAGATTCAGACATTAAAAGGTGGTACAAACAGCGGTGTGCGTGTTACTCAGCAGGTCCACTAATTAAAGCAGTCTTAAGATCTGCTGCTGTTGAGTTCAGTGGCTCTCCTAGTGAAAGTGACCACGGTGTGGAGAGCAGGGTTAGCCACACAATCGGGAGCTTGCCGATTCGAATCGTGGTTGCGCCGCGTTGCTCCGCTAGGGGCCGCGCAGCCTGTGCTGTTGTGGACTTTGTGATATCGTCTTTGGGGGTTGGGGGAGAGTTTGCCTCATCGTGCTGCAGAGACTCTCCATCAGAGTTCGGACGCCCTCGTGCTGTTCTGGGTCTTGGGGTGCAAAGAGATAACCAGCTGTGTGACTGTGTGCTGCCCCATGTCCACAGGAAGGGATCCTGCAGAGACTGCAGAGCAGCGTGGAGCAGGAGGAGTCCCGCTGGAGAGTGAAGCTGGAGGTGTCGCAGAGCGAGCTGAGACAGGTGAGAGCAGTTCATGGGATGGACTTGCTTTGGATTCTTTTAGTTCTGCTTCCATCTTGTTAGGATCCCCTTTTACAACAAGATGCGTATCCAGAGTGTGGTTCTGTATCCTGGTTAGGGTATTTACATGTGAAACCTGCACCTCTTGTTTCAGATGCATTTGAAGGTGACTGGGCTGGAGAAGGAGGTGGAGAGGCTGTGTGCAGACAGCAGGGAGCTGGAGATTGTGAGTGGAGCAGACTCGCGGCTGCAGGTTTTATTTCAGGGGAGGGGGGATTGTTCGCTGGTCTCGAGCCCCCCTGTAATGTGGGCCTGTTTCTGTTTTTTTTTCAGCTGAGGCAGGAGAGGCAGCATCTTGAGTTTCAGTTGGAGAAGGCAGAACAAGAGAGTGCCACCTATGTTTCGGAGGTCGGAGAGGTGAGTTTCCAAGCTGCTCCCGTCTGTTTCAGGTGTGTTGGTAATTGCCCTCACAGACTTTTTTCTTCCTTACTGCAAAGACCAAAAGTGTTTCTTTTATAACTGTTTTTTTTAAATTGAACAATTCCATTCAAACTAAGTTTCTCGTACCCCTATTCTCTTACTGCAGCACAGAGGCGGGTGCCTCCCTGAGCTGGCATATAAACCCCGGTTTTAAACTTTATTTCAGCTGAAAGATCTGTTGACTGAATTGCAGAGCAAACTTGATGGTTCTTACTCTGAAGCAGTCAGACAGAATGAAGAGCTGAACTTGGTAAGACTGCTGTGCTGTAGACACCCTGGGGACCCCGCGCTAGGTAGAGGAGCCACACTACACTCTCACTAACGCAGCGCACAGAGTCACAGCAGGGCTGGCCAGAGAGTACTTGTACCATCCGGGAGAGTTCCAGCCCGGTCTTAAATATTGAGTTTCGGTCTGCGTTGCTTTGCCGTGCACGTTGTGCTCATGTCCAGTCTGTAGTATGCTGGGTAGACTTTGTGCAGATAAAGGAAAAAAAATAATACGGCAGAGATTGATGTCCTGATTTTAGCACACTCTTTGGGTACCTGATATGGCCAGCCCTGACAAAGTACTCGCACCAGAACTAACAGCCGCATTGAATGTACTTTCCCTTTTTTTAATAACGCTGCCTACCTGCAAAGTGATACTGATTTCATAGATCCATCAGCACTGCTTTCCAGTCACGACACACACGTTGGGATCAGTATCTCAATAGCGATTCTTCCTAACCAACCAGGTCCACCTGCGCTAAAGCTGGCATCCCAGACAGAACAAGGTTAGCATTAGACTGTTGTATCGTTGTGTATTAGCTACTAGGTATATTGGACAGTGGATTCATTAGTCACGTGGTGTAATTGTAAGACGGCAGGTTTAAATCCTGCACTCTGATACGCTGGCTCCACCCCTCTGCCCTCAGAAGAACAGCTGTGCAGCTTGCAGCTCACACTTCTCTGCTCTGTTACTGGAGCTCTGTGCAATGCTGCGTTCCCGTCTGCTTGAACTGCAGGTGCGTACAGCCCTGTCTGCAGGTGTGACCCCTGTAAGGTAACCAGACTGAGCTCTGCAGCCTCTAGTTAAACACAAAACATCTCCAACATGCGAAAATGGCACAGCAATCAAAATGATTCGATACGGTGCGATTTCAAACTGTTGATATTTGAGGTAGCTTGACTTGCATAGGTCACCAAAAACTCTCAAAGGAATTGCAGCCTTATGTACAGGTGTCCATTATTACTTCTATTGTGTACCTCCGCACAGCCACACACTATTAATCAAGCCCATGTCTACTGTTATTATCATTACTGTAGTTAGTTGAATCAATCGCATTGTATTCATAAAATATATTTAAAACCATAGTTATTGCAATAAGAACTACTGAGTGATTTGCAAACGCCATAAAGAAAAAAAAAAAAAAACTGCAATAGCATTTGAAGCTGTAATTTGCACTGCATTCCTATCCCTTGCTGTTCAGCCAATGCAAATCCTACAGCTTTATTGAATCCACCTCTTTCTGTGATCAAGCTGAACACGCTCACATTCCAAGGTTTTCACAGCCCTTCAGATCCGCAGTGCACAGTCACTGCCCAATCCTGAAAGAAAAGCCCAGGGTTTGCAGCAGTGGGAAGCTGTTGCACAAACGCTTTTAATTACAAGAATAAAAAAGGTCACTTGCCTTCCCTTTTAGTCTTCAGTCCTAAATCGGTGTTGAATTGGAATGAAGCCCCAGGCTGAATTTCTCACACGATTGCCCTCGGGCAGCGTACAGAACCTCCCTGCTGCTCAGTGCTTCATTTACTCCAGCCTTTGAGAAATGGATCTCATGGTGCAGCAGCAGAGAGATGGCTTCGTTTCTGGGGTCCTGGGGATTCATTGCAGCCTGCTAATGCTGTGCTGAGAGGTGTGCTGCTTCACAGTCCAAACTGGGTGTTAATTTTGGGGGCGCTGGCTTTTACCCCTCTAATCCCCAGTTTTTGGTTGTGGGTCTAGTCAAGTATTCTCAGTGATTCCCATTGCATAGCAGGTTGATCCATTCCTGGTTTTACTATGAGTTTAACAAGACACAACTGAGCTTGTTACCTATACACACTGTGGCGCATAAAGCTGCTAGTAAAACCTGGAATTGGTGAGAATGCTGTGCAGTAGGAGTCTTGTTTCCATCCCTTCGTTCACCCTCGCTACTAACCCGGCTACGCTTTGTCTTCCTGCTCTGTGGTTCCTGTGTTTATTCCCTGTGCTCTTTCATATCCCTCCCAGTGGTTGCTGTAATATGTTAATTGCCGTGACTTCTCGTCTGTTTGTTTCAGTTGAAATCCCAGCTGAAAGAGACGCTTTCCAAGCTGGAAGCGGAGGAGAGGGAGCGGCACAAAGTGGCTGGTGATCTGCACAAGGTGAGCACCTTCTTCAAACCTGGACCCTAACCCCCACCCCTACCCCACCCCTTCAAACCTGGACCCTAACCCCACCCCTTCAAACCTGGACCCTAACCCCCTACCCCACCCCTTCAAACCTGGACCCTAACCCCACCCCTTCAAACCTGGACCCTAACCCCACTCCTACCCCACCCCTTCAAACCTGGACCCTACCCTACCCCTTCAAACCTGGACCCTAACCCCACCCCTTCAAACCTGGACCCTAACCCCACCCCTTCAAACCTGGACCCTAACCCCTACCCCACCCTTCAAACCTGGACCCTAACCCCACCCCTTCAAACCTGGACCCTAACCCCACCCCTACCCCACCCCTTCAAACCTGAACCCTAACCCCACCCCTTCAAACCTGGACCCTAACCCCACCCCTTCAAACCTGGAGAGAACACAAGGACCTGTTTTATTGTTTCGTTCTGCTTGCCCTGGAGCCTTACTGAACACAAGGGCTGCTTTAATAGTTCAGAATTTTAAACAAGTGTTAATTGTTTGCATAACAGGAAGTGTACTGTGTAAGCCATTTTTTTTTCATTCAATGTGTGTCCATGCCATATACAATTTAAAGGCTGTAAACAGTCACCATATACAAAAAAAGTGACAGGGCTTTTTATGATGTAACAAACATTCTCTATGTTAATGTAAACGTCTAAACCTGTTTTAGTTTAAACTGAATTGGAAACTAACACCCCTTGTATAGAATCTGTTACAGGGGTGGAAGTAAGACTCCACTATTGCATGGTAGTTTCATTCATCCCAGGTGTTAATACAACCACAGTGGGAACAAGCTCAGGGGAGTAGTCTTAAACGCATAGTAAAACCAGGAGGGGATCAAACTGCTGTGCAATGGGAGTCATATTTGCATCCCTGTGTTACATCGGGTTCGTATTAATAAATGCACATGTATATGAACACTGGGCTCCGTTAACACAGGCACAGCAAGGTCTGGACCTGATCCAGGCAGAGATCCTCAAAGAGACGGGCCAGGCGAGCCTGATTGAGAACAGCACCCTCGCCACGGAGAGGGTAAGTGCCCAGCGCACCCCGGCACGCTCTCGCTCTCGCTCACATCACTGCTACTGCAATGTCAGATACAGAGTGTCAGACAGGCACCCCGGCACGCTCTCGCTCACACCACTCTGCTGCTGCAATCCCACATACAGAGTGCCAGACTGGGGGGTCTGTCCAGTCTCATTCTGAGAGCTACTGCCTTACGTGTGTGTTGGGAATGGTGTCTGAAACATTTATTATTAAAAAGATCTGTTCTAAAAACACACCCTGATGATTAGTATCAATCCCAGACTACCTTACCTAAAGTAAAATTAGGTAGTGCAAGGTTAGTGCTAATCTGGGGCTGTGAAACCAGCCATACGTGGGGTTTTCTTTTTCTAAAGAGTGGGCTCGGGAGGGCTGTTGGAGCTCTCTCCAGGGTTAACGTGTCAGGGTCTGATGGCTCGAGGATGAGTGACGCTCAGATCTCCCTCTCCCTCTCCCTCTCTCTCTCTGATACAGGAGGAGACGGACCGCAAGATGATGATGGCAGCCGGGCTCAACCAGACAGTGATGGAGCTGCAGCAGCTCCTGCAGAGTGTCAAGCAGCAGCTCAGCAAGAGGCACGAGGGGGTGAGAGAGAGGGGGGTACGAGAGGGGGGGTACGAGAGGGTAGGGGACGAGAGAGAGAAAGGGGGGTACGAGAGGGGAGGAGACGAGAGAGAGGGGGGTACGAGAGGGTAGGAGACGAGAGAGAGGGGGGTACGAGAGGGTAGGGGACGAGAGAGAGAGGGGGGTACGAGAGGGTAGGAGACGAGAGAGAGAGGGGTAGGAGACGAGAGAGAGGGGGGTACGAGAGGGTAGGAGATGAGAGAGGGTAGGAGACGAGAGAGACTTGCATCTCACTCTGTCAAACTCTTTGTAGGTCAGGGCAGCTGTACAAAATGGTCTCTGTTGCTTTTTTTTATTTTTATAAAGCTGATTTTGTGTTTCAATTCTCTTTCAGAACGACGACAAACCCAACACAGCAGAGATATAAACAGCCATTGACACAACCACCTGCCGAATTGAGCCTTACTTCAGTGTCACCTTCCTCTCTCCGTCACCTTCCTCCTCCTCCCTGATTTTAGTCATGAACACTGAACAGATTGTTCCGTCTCCACACCCCTCTCTCCTTCTCTCTCTTTTCTCCAGGGCTCAGCTACTGATACACACAAGGCGGCTTCAGAGTTTAGTTTTATAGCAATCAGCTGTTTCCTTTTTTTAAAACGACCTCTTGGGTTTATACACTATTTTTTTGCACCCTTTTTCTGAACAGAATGGGTCTGTGGGTCTGTCTGTCGGGTCCCCTGGGTTCTGAAAGCCCGGCTCTGTTGGGTTTTATGCAGAGACGGTTTCAGGATTTTTCTTGTGCTGGCGGTTTGGTCCCACCTTGACCAGGAGCTCTGATAGCGAGGCAGCGGCACTGGAATCCAACGCAGTCCAGTCACACAGTCATGAGGTGCCTGGAGGTACACAGGCAGAGGAGTGTTTGATTATTGGGGTGTGTGGGGCTGGGGGTGGAGAAGGGTCATTGTCTTTACTCTCCAGTCAACACTCTGTTTTATTGTTGCTAATTTAATTAATACTGATCAATTTTAATAAAAGGGATGCTTGGTAATCTGGTAGTCTTGTGGTTATGTGTGTGTGTGTGTGGGTTTTTTGTTAAATGTATTTATTCACTTGACACTGAAAATGGAACAGGAGCAGAAGAGCAGGGCTGGTCATTCCTGGATTTTGTGAATGCTGATGTCCCTCCCAAAGCCACAAGGGGGAGCCTGTGGTCTGTCTTAGATTCTAAAACGAAGCAGAATACAATACGAGTGATCTCTATTATTTTAGTGAAACAAAGAGAGAGAAGGCGCTGGATGCTGTTAATCTCTCTGCGAGTGTGTGAGGGGGTGGATGAATGGATAAGCGACAGACTGTTGCGTTAGTACAATTCAATCCGATTTACAAGCAATTAATTTCCTCCAAATCACGAAAAATTGGGCCTAAGCGGTGCGCACAGGAAACTTATTATATTGCAAGTAGAGTGATTTGAGACGAAGCCCCGCTGGATAGCAGCTGTGTTCCAGTGTGATTATGGTTGTAACGATGAAATCCCTGCTGAATTCAAACCGTTCCGAGTGTGATTCAGCGCAGATAATGTAATAGTTCCTGAGTGACTGAATGCGTTAAATACTCTTGCACAGCCTAATCATCCTCGCGTGGAGGTATAGCGAATCTCACTGCAGCGCCTTAATGGGAGGAAAGTGGAACCAGTTACTGGCATGACGGGTTTGTGCAGCTTTTTTTTTTTTTTTTAAACGGTATAAAATTCCAGCTGCTGACAGAGCCCACAATAGCAGCCCCCGCTGACACTCGCATTCAGAAACGTGCTGCAGAACACGGCTTCCCTTTCTTCCAATGATGTTGCGAGATCAGCGGAAAGTCAGGCTGCCACCAGCTCAGCACATTCCTGCCGCTCCCAGCCACGCCGCGCTGGAATCCGCTGACCCGTGCGAGGGGGGCTGCTCCGAGTCAGAAATGAGTCTCCGGGACACGCAGACTTGCCTGACCGAAGCATCCGATCGCTTCTTCGAGGATTTCGGAGCTTTTTTTATTTTATTTTAACGCTGATGTCTAAATATGGGATTTGTTTGCATGTTTCTGTACACCTCGACACAAGACTTTTTCGTTCCCACGAATTCTCCCGACACCACGCTGGTATTTGATCTGCACGGTATCCGTGTCTGCTCTTACACGCTGGAGAGCTGTTGCTGCTTCATCCATGGTTTGTTTGCTAGCAGTCGATCCTTGTATCACGCGCTTTCTATTCGAGACAAATTGTAGTTTTAAGAATTCTGTATTTTCTGTCTGCAGTGTTACTGCAATAGGAACTAATGTCCCTCCATGTTTTAGGATGGGGTACCTTTTTAATCCTAGATATTCAAATTCTAATGCCTAGGAACTTGTGTTGTGGTCGATACAGCTCGTTTAATCACTGCGTGCTTTGACACTTTTTTTGTGGTTTAGGTTAGTATTCAAATGGGAGATTCGATTGAAATGTATTATTTTGGTTAAGGATCTGAATCTTGAAAGTACAGTAAAAACAACCCTTTCATTAAAACCCGTTAATCTCTCAGAATGATGACGTGTGCGCTCGGGTATCTGTCCATTGCTGTTGGTTAGCTTGATTTTAAAAGCAATTTTTTTTTTTTTTTTTTGAGGTTGTGTGCAGTGTTCTCCACTCCTGTAACAGGAATTGAACTGGAGCTTTGTTCTCATCTCCACCCTGGAGCTCTCTTCTCATCTCCACCCTGGAGCTCTCTTCTCATCTCCACCCTGGAGCTCTCTCCTCCTCCCTGGAGCTCACTTCTCCTCTGCTCCTTGGCGCTCTCTCCACCCTGGAGCTCACTTCTCCTCTGCTCCTTGGCGCTCTCTCCTCCCTGGAGCTCTCTTCTCCTCTCCTCCTTGGCGCTCTCTTCTCCTCTCCACCCTGGAGCTCTCTTCTCTTCTCCACCCTGGAGCTCTCTCCTCCTCCCTGGAGCTCACTTCTCCTCTGCTCCTTGGCGCTCTCTCCACCCTGGAGCTCTCTTCTCCTCTCCTCCTTGGCGCTCTCTTCTCCTCTCCACCCTGGAGCTCTCTTCTCATCTCCACCCTGGAGCTCTCTCCTCCTCCCTGGAGCTCACTTCTCCTTTGCTCCTTGGCGCGCTCTCCTCCTCCCTGGAGCGCACTTCTCCTCTGCTCCTTGGCGCTCTCTCCTCCACCCTGGAGCTCACTTCTCAGTTTCTTAACAGATGCAGTTGAAGCGCTGCCATCTCCCACCTGATGAGCTTGAGGCAGTCCACCAGGGGGCGGTAGACTGTCGACATCCACTGCGGAGCACCTGGCCATAAAAAAATAAGTTGGTTGGGTGGTGGTATCGGAGGGTGCCCAGAGAGAGAAAGAAAGAATTTCAGTGTGCTGTCGCAGGTCAGGATGGACCCTACAGTAAGAAGTGAAGGGGGAGTGTTCTCACCACCACGCCGCCTGACTCCTCCCCCATGCCCGGCGTCACTCGGCACTGCCCGGCTTCACTCGGCACTGCCCGCAGTCTGGTGGGTTTATATCTTGCTGGCTTGTCCCGGATCCCAGACCCCTGGTGTTCTCCGTTCCCATGGCAGCGCGGTGAGTCACACGGCCGGATCGCTGACATTCCTGGGACTGGTTCAATGAGGACGATTGTTCGGCGGACTCTGTTTAATCTCGGAGCGTGTGACCAGCCTGGGGGGGGGGGGGGGAATTAAAATAGGCTCAGCCCAGCAACACAGTGGGGAATTAAGAAGAGGGTTGTGTCATCGGCCTCCAACGTTAAACTGGAAGGTTGCTGTTCTGTCTGTTCTGGTATTCATCATCACTGCTGAGTGAATACCATACCAGTCTGTTGAAATGAGAGGTATGAGTTGATGATAACTGGTCCCCTTCTCAAACTCAAAATAGCCCTGAGCAGACCAGGGCAAGGTTATATTAAACTGGAATTAATTCGAAAGGAATCTGTTGGGAAATGAAGGAACTAAGAGGCTGATTTGCCCACCCTAACTGTAGACCTACCTGGCAAAGGAGGGAACGTGGGGCTGCCCTGTAGTGCCACACTCCAACCCTCTGTGCATTGGGGTTCAGAGAGCTCAGAGGTGGAGTGCTTTAGAAAGGAAACTACACGATGAGGAGTGCAGTGAAAATGTAAGTGACGCTAACAGAAGGGCAGGAGGTCTGGATTTTTAAAATGTTTGAAAGCACTCAATACTGAGCCCCAAACCAGGGTAATGCTTTTACTGGTCTCTTTCTCTCTCTCTCTGCAGTGTGCACAGCTCCTGTACCCCTGTCCCTCACGCACACACAGAGAGGCCCGCAATGTGCACTGTGCAGCTAGAGTGTGTCAGTGTGCCAGGCAGCACCGGCTCCACAATGGACAGTTATATCGGCAGCAAGAAAACTCTATTGTTCTCATTGAGAGGGCAGCAGTACAGAGAATCAAAGCCCCCTGTGTGTGCGTGTGTGTGCGTGCGTGCGTGCGTGCGTGCGTGCGTGCGTGCGCACACAATCTTGTGATCATGTTACTTGCCTTCAGCATCTGTCTTGTGTGTCTCGCACATAAGAAACAAATGGAGGTGTTGATTACATAGCTGTAGTTTTGTAGAGCCTCCCTGCATTGTTTTAAAGCACTTTCCAGTTTTAACAGTGTTGTAATAGACACTCTGTGTTAGATGGGGGGCTTGTTCAGGAAAATCGGAGCAAAACTATTGAGGGGTTTTTTGAATACACTAGCGTCTTGCAGGAGGAGAATTCAAAGAAAGGAGATTAAGAGAATATAAGAGCCTCCCTATCTCTATACCAGCACAGAGCAGAGGTAGGCTGTTCAGAGAGTATAAGAGCCTCCCTATCTCTCTTTATACCAGCAAAGAGCAGAGGGAGGCTGTCCAGATAGTATAAGAGCCTCCCTATCTATACCAGCACAGAGCAGAGGGAGGCTGTTCAGAGAGTATAAGAGCTTCCTTATCTCTCTATACCAGCACAGAGCAGAGGGAGGCTGTTCAGAGAGTATAAGAGCTTCCTTATCTCTCTATACCAGCACAGAGCAGAGTATAAGAGAGATTATTCTAGAGGTGGAGGACTGGCATTCTTTGTATTTCTAATATAACCCAGATGAGTCGAGAGAGGGTGAGGATATGGAGCAAGGGAGGTGATGAGTCTCTCTCCCCCACATCCATCCTGCTAACTTCACAGGCTTGCTGCATCAGCAATTAACTTAGAGCGTGCTCGAGAACAGACCCATGTGGTACAATACAAACCTAGCGGACTCGCTGCCTAACTAATGAACAGTAATTTTAATATTAATGCTGTTGTCAATACTACCTCTATTACTACTAATACCAATGTTTAATAATGTGCCAGGGTAGTGTCCAGCAAGCTGTGGCTGTGCTGGGAACCTCGGTGTCGGGGGGGTAGTGAGTGAGCACGGGGAGGGCAGGATGTGTCGTTCTGTTCACTTTTGAACTGCAGCGCTCGCTAATGAAAAGCGACACTGTTCATTACTGTTCATTGTTGTTCATTATTGTTCATTGTTCTGAACTGTGGCCACAGAGACAATGCAGCTGTGAGGGAGAGGGGACAGGCTGTGACACAGAGAGAGGGAGAGGGAGCACTGGAAAGTGTGTGTGTGTGGGGGAGGGGGGCGCACACTCTACACTGCACACACCAGAGCCCCAGTGTCAGACTGATCTACACTGCACACACCAGAGCCCCAGTGTCAGACTGATCTACACTGCACACACCAGAGCCCCAGTGTCAGACTGATCTACACTGCACACACCAGAGCCCCAGTGTCAGACTGATCTACACTGCACACACCAGAGTCCCAGTGTCAGACTGATCTACACTATATGCATTTAACACTCCCACAGCTCCCAGTAGCTTGCCCCCTGTCATTCCCAGCGCCTCCAGTCCTGTGTGTTTGTGTCTCCAGCCCGGCTCAGCCCTGTAATTAGCCTCATTTACTGCGCTCTGCAATTCAATTAGACAGCCTCAGTGCTAATTAAATCTGCCAGATTACTGAGGCTCTGCGCTTCACTCTGAACTGGGAATCTGCGAGTCACACAGAGGAAAATACAAACCAATCACATGTATGCGCACACACACACAGATGGATACAGACACATAGACAGGCCCACACACAGATAGAGAGAGAGGGGGGGAAAGAGACGGGACAGGAAGGAACTGTGAGGGAGGGAGGGAGGGAGGGAGAGGCACTTAAAAGAGATCACTCTCTATTGCACACACTTCATGTTTACATTCCTATAGAAGCAAACCGCCGGCGATGCAAGCAGACCCGATGACTCGGTTTGCTGTCAGTAGCGGAGTGGTTTGTTTGCCTGGGAGATATGCAGCTGTAAAACACGCAGAGACACACAAGGCTGGGCTCCCCTGCGCTTCGGACAAACTTCTGTTCCAGTGTTTGTTTAAGGCTTGATTTAGGTTCTTCCCATGCAGCTCTTGAGAAGCAGCACCTGCACTCAATTAGGATGTTCTGGATACAGGACTGGCTCTGATCCCCTTCCTGGGCTGGGTGTGCTCTTCAAGAGAAAGGATGAAGACATTCAACAGAGGAATCCTTTCAACAGAGGAGAGGCGTGGGTTCAGAGCAGGCAGGGCAGGGTTAAACCTGAGAAAAGTACCATCGCAAAAGTGTAGTACAGCATAGCAAATGCGTGATAAAGCATAGGGTAGCGTTTTATATATAAAACATGGCGAACTGTGGTAAACTTGTAAATGAATTATATATATGGGGAAAGCAAGGGAACACAGCAAAAACACAGTGCAAATTTAGTATGGTGAACTTTTATAAGGAGCGTGGTGCTCTGTGTTCATTTGTCAAAAATCTCCACAGAACCCTAATCATGTTCAGGCGTCTATCATGGCATTTATTCGTTTAATAACCCTCACAGCACCGCAGCTGAACCCCAAACCCTCACAGCACCGCAGCTGAACCCCAAACCCTCACAGCACCGCAGCTGAACCCCAGACCCTCACAGCACCGCAGCTGAACCCCAGACCCTCACAGCACTCACTAGACCACACTGCCTCCCTCCCCCTCCCAGTCCCTCTGCTCTCATCACTAGATCACACTGCCTCCTTCCTCTCTCTCTCTCTCGCTCCCCATGCCTCTCTCCCGCTCCTCTCCCTTCATCTCCTCTCTCTCGCTCCCCATGCCTCTCTCCCGCTCCTCTCCCTTCCTCTCCTCTCCTCTCTCTCTCGCTCCCCATGCCTCTCTCCCGCTCCTCTCCCTTCATCTCTTCTCCTCTCTCTCGCTCCCCATGCCTCTCTCCCGCTCCCCATGCCTCTCTCCCTTCATCTCTTCTCCTCTCTCTCTCGCTCCCCATGCCTCTCTCCCGCTCCTCTCCCTTCATCTCTTCTCTCTCTCTCTCGCTCCCCATGCCTCTCTCCCGCTCCTCTCCCTTCATCTCTTCTCCTCTCTCTCTTGCTCCCCATGCCTCTCTCCCGCTCCTCTCCCTTCATCTCTTCTCTCTCTCTCTCGCTCCCCATGCCTCTCTCCCGCTCCTCTCCCTTCATCTCTTCTCCTCTCTCTCGCTCCCCATGCCTCTCTCCCGCTCCTCTCCCTTCATCTCTTCTCCTCTCTCTCTCGCTCCCCATGCCTCTCTCCCGCTCCTCTCCCTTCATCTCTTCTCCTCTCTCTCTCGCTCCCCATGCCTCTCTCCCGCTCCTCTCCCTTCATCTCTCCTCTCTCTCGCTCCCCATGCCTCTCTCCCGCTCCTCTCCCTTCATCTCTTCTCCTCTCTCTCTCGCTCCCCATGCCTCTCTCCGCTCCTCTCCTTCATCTCTCTCTCTCTCTCGCTCCCCATGCCTCTCTCCCGCTCCTCTCCCTTCATCTCTCTCTCTCTCGCTCCCCATGCCTCTCTCCCGCTCCTCTCCCTTCATCTCTTCTCTCTCTCTCTGCTCCCCATGCCTCTCTCCCGCTCCTCTCCCTTCATCTCTTCTCTCTCTCTCTCTCGCTCCCCATGCCTCTCCCGCTCCTCTCCCTTCATCTCTTCTCCTCTCTCTCTCTCGCTCCCCATGCCTCTCTCCCTTCATCTCTTCTCCTCTCTCTCTCGCTCCCCATGCCTCTCTCCCGCTCCTCTCCCTTCATCTCTCTCTCTCTCTCTCTCGCTCCCCATGCCTCTCTCCCGCTCCTCTCCCTTCATCTCTTCTCTCTCTCTCTGCTCCCCATGCCTCTCTCCCGCTCCTCTCCCTTCATCTCTTCTCCTCTCTCTCTCTCGCTCCCCATGCCTCTCTCCCGCTCCTCTCCCTTCATCTCTTCTCCTCTCTCTCTCGCTCCCCATGCCTCTCTCCCGCTCCTCTCCCTTCATCTCTTCTCTCTCTCGCTCCCCATGCCTCTCTCCCGCTCCTCTCCCTTCATCTCTCCTCTCTCTCTCTCGCTCCCCATGCCTCTCTCCCGCTCCTCTCCCTTCATCTCTTCTCCTCTCTCTCTCGCTCCCCATGCCTCTCTCCCGCTCCTCTCCCTTCATCTCTTCTCCTCTCTCTTCCGCGGTGGTGTTTGAGTCTTCAGTATGCTTAGCTGGCATTCCTCAGACATGTGTCTGCCCCCTCTCTTGGATTAGTGTTTAATGTGTTGCTGCTTTCATCCTTCCTAATGGTATCAATAATAATACATCCCACATGAGTCTGAGGCCACATGTGTCTCGGGGGCAGCGGGATCACATTCCACATTCAACAAGTTGCCAACAGATTAGCAGAGAAGTACAAAGCTGCTGTGAGAAGTACAAAGCTGCTGTGAGAAGTACAAAGCTGTGTAAGTTGTCTTGTGTTTTAGAATGGCTACCTGGATTGTGATCCCAGCATGCAGCACTAATCTATGTAATCATGAAAAGGGAACATGCTTTTTCTTTGAGTAATGAAATCCTTTACTCCAGTCTTTAATACACTCCTATTTTTAAAGTCTCAATACAGCCCCAGTACTTTGTGTTCTAATTCCCCTCCCAGCAGTTTCGTGGGGCTGGTATGTGTGACCTGTGTTTGCCCGGGACACCCTGCTGTTATCTCTGGGAGGGGGCTCCCCTGGGTCCGCTTTGCTGAATGTTTGGTATTTACAATTGAAATCTCCATGGAAACCAGACAGGAGCGCTCCCAGCATCCCAGCAACGGAACTCAACAAACCCCACACAACTGCAGCCGCTCCCCCAGCATGAACCTTCACCCCAATAAACTGAGAGGACAGGGGACACAGAGCAGCTAACCAGCTCCAGCACTGAAGATAGCTGAGGAGAGTGAGTGTGAGTGTAAGGGAATGGGAGAGAGGCAGTGTGGGCTACAGCTCAGAGCTGGGGGACAGTGTAGAGTCTGGCTACCTGTCTTGCATTAGTTGTGCTTTCCTTGAGCTTGCGTTTGCAGAGCTGTGATCTCCCCGCCTCACCCTCCAGCGGGCTCACACAGTTGCTTTACATTAGGCACAGAGGCCCCAGAGGTTTTATAACAGTGTTGAGAAGCATTCCACACAGCCTAAAGGAAACCTGCACACCTCGCTGTGAAGACAATGCACTTGCTATTGTCGGGAGGCTGGGTGTTTACAGCATTCACTTTCAGTTTGTAATACTAGAGCCATTGTCACACAGCATGGTTGCAGGAGATCTGTATTCGTTGTGTTAATCAAGGTATTAATGATAAAAGATGTGAAGATTGCATGCTGTTTATTTGACATTGTCACCTGAGTCTTAAAAACTCATGTCCCAAAGTGCATGTAGGATCTTACTTGTAACACAAGTCAGTTTAACAGGGCGGAGGCTACACACACTGCGAGCGAGCACCTTAACCACTGTGCAAAAGAGCCGGGCTCGTCTGCATTCGTGGGTTTAGAGCTTTGAGCCTCATCTAATGTCCCTGACAGGGAACAGAACCCATACTGGAAGTGCATCATACAACACTGCAGTTACATCCGTCTTACCTGAGGTATCGCCAGGGAGCCCAAGGTTAGTGCTAATCGGACAACAGTGTTCGGGCTTCTCCAAGTCAAAGGGAAAACAAAGTCAACAAAAAGATCACCGGTTCAATGGGGCCGGGGGCTGGCGAGAATGCTCTTGTGATAATGAGAGGTAAGACAGTGTGGCTGCTAGACCCGTACCCATCAACAGCATTTCAGAGGAGTGCGGAGCAGATCTCACAGCTCTGTGCAGTGACAGTGTCTCCCGCTGCTCTCCGCTCGCAGTGTAAATATCAATCTATTGAGAGCAGCCAGTCTGGGATCACAGGAACACGCTCAGGTGACGAGGTGCTATTAGGGGGAGCAGCGAAGTGATAAGTGATCTGATGTAACACAGTCCGTGGGAATAGGGGAAGATACTGTCTGTGTGACACACTTCTTCCTGTGAGACTGGAGACCACAGTGTGTGTGTGAGCGCGTGTGTTTGTTTCTGTGTTTGAGTCGGTGTCTATCTGTGTATGTCTGTGTGTATGTATGTGTGTGTATAGTGTCTGTGTAGGTTTGTCTGTCTGTGTGTGTGTGTGTGTGTGTGTGTGTGTGTACTGTTCCTCACTTTCCTAGAAAATCTGCTTTGATAAAGAACAAAACTAAAAGCGCTAACGAGTTATGTTTTCCTCCACTTAGAGCTGTGTGTGTGTGTGTGTGTGTGTGTGTGTGGCGGGTTTGTGTGCCAATGGGGGTCAATGCACTGTCTTCAGAAAGCAAGCAAGATGTTAGCGTGTCTGCAAACCCAGAGATGACTTTCCCTTTAAGAACCGTGCCAGCATCACAGTTACAACACAAAATCAAAATCCCACACAGAGAAAATGCAACTTCAGCAACCGGGATAAAATCGCAGGTTCTCCGTTACCACCATACCCCTCAGCCATGCAATGAAGCATGGTGGCACTGCTGAGCGGGACAGTGTGTGACGAGGGCTTGCACAGGCTGTGGCTGTGGGGCTCTGCACTCTGGGACAGTGCGAGGCACGGGCAGACAGTGGTTAAGCACGGGGAATCAGGAGTCAGTGACCCTGCTGACAGCTCACAGCTTAACAGTGAAAACACTGTGCTGCAGCTTGGTGTGAACAGGATGTGTACATCAGGGCAATGCTGCTTTGAGAGCCTCTAAGAATCATTACATTCAGACTCTGTCAGACTGCGTTGTGAGGTCAGTGCCGGACTGACAGTAGACTTTAACAGTGAATCTACCCTAACCCTAATCTAGTTCTCCCTGCCTGTGTCCCTGGGCTCCCTGTCTCTGCACACACTGTTCCCTTGAGAGAGGCTGTGATGATCACACTCACACAGGCAGCCAGGTCACTGCTTGGGGCACGTCACCCTCATTGCTTCACAGGCAATCAGCTCCGGAGATTGAAATTGATTGGCTGATAAATTAGCAGCCAGGGGCTGCTTCTGGGATATATGTCAAACCAGGGATGATCGGAGAGTGTGTGCGTGAGAGAGAGATGGGGGGAGAGAGAGAGAGAGAGAGAGAGAGAGGGAGAGAGAGGGGGGAAGGGAGAATAGAGAGGGACAGAGAGGGGAAGGGAGGATAGAGAGAGAGGGAAGGGAGGATAGAGAGGGAGAGAGAAAGAGAGGGAGAGAGAGAGAGAGAGAGAAGGGAGGATAGAGAGGGAGAGAGAGAGAGAGAGAGGGGGAAGGGAGGATAGAGAGGGAGAGAGAGAGGGGGAAGGGAGGATAGAGAGGGAGAGAGAGAGGGGGAAGGGAGGATAGAGGGAGAGAGAGAGAGGGGGGAAGGGAGGATAGAGAGAGGGGGGGAGGATAGAGGGGCAGAGACAGAGAGAGAGGGACATGCCAAGGAAGGTCCTACAGTAATGATGTAAGCGGGTGATATTTAGATGCACAGCTGTTTACATCAATTGAATAAACCCTTCTAACTCAGGAATGCATATACATAAATACAGCTATATACAGTACAGAAGCTGTGTCTGGGCTCTCTGATTATATACAGCCCTGTCACAGAGCTGCGGCCCGTGCCAGCCCCCCCGAGGTTTATTCGGGGGTGTTGTTTGGTGGAGCTGGGACAGCCGGCAGCATTGTGCCTCCACATCAAGTCTGCCCAGAGAGAGAGAGAGAGAGAGGCTTGTTGCTACAGTGATCAGCACTAACTGTCCTACTCAGCACTAACAGCAGCAATTCACAGCATTGTCTGTGTGGGCGTGGGTTTTAAACTTAGTTCTATTTAAAGGGGTACGCACAGTACTTGCTCCTTCAGTCTCTGATCTGCTTTTACTCATCTCCACTTAAATCAGAGAGTATTAGTGATATTAAAAAGCTGTTTGATTTGAGTTTGTGTCTGTTTAAATATTTTCAATAAGTGTTCAGATATAGTGAATCTGGTAATGATTCAGCAGCGCGGTTGTGCAGAATGTCAATAGCAGTCCCACCCTGCCATGGCACTGCATGTGACTGCCTGGGACATCCGATTAAACAGAGGTGCGAGAAACACGATTCAATAATACCGATGCAATGACGATTGGAGGTGATTTGCCTAAAGGAACAACTTTATTCTTTGGATTTGCATATTGTTTTATTATTTGTTTCTGTTTCATTATTCCATGCTAAGTGTTTGTATGTTCCTGTCAGTTGTTCACGTTGTAACGACAGGCAGGCTGGTATGAGATCAGTTCATTGCGGCTACAAGCCTTGTCGCAAAGGTGCCCTGTCTCACCCTTTTTACTTGTAGTTTAGAAGATGTTTTACAGGAAAAACATGTACGGTGATAGAATACATTGAAAACAAGTAATCTGTCAACGAATCTGTACGGAAACTTTCATCGTGTTTTTTGTTTTTTTTTGCAAAGTAAAAAGTTGAAACAACATTAAAACAAACAGGAAAAAATATGGGTGCGCTGGTTTAAATGCTGTGATCATTTTCTTTTATGATAAACAAAATAAAAATAAAATATTTAATAACTATACAAGATTAGCCCCAGAATGGAGACTAGACTTCAGCATGACTAGCTGTCTTGTGAGGCGCTTCCCACAGAACACAGGAGCAGAACGGCCCAATGACAGCCAAGGTAATGAAAACTCCCCTCCACCCACATGGTCAGACCCTCCTCAGGGCTGTGGGAGGGCGGGGCCTCGTCTTCAAAGGCCACACCCCTCATGCTGAGGTTTGTGAGTTGCACAGCTGCAGCCACACCCCTCCATCTGTGTTTTAAAAAGTACACTCCTGGGGTTTTGATGCGTTGAGGCACCCATAGAACTGCATCTTAGTCACAAGTCAGCACTAACCACAAGCCCTCACTGCATCCCAGTCCATCTGCTTAAATCACTTGGCCACACCGCCTCCCAGTCTCTCTTCCTGTCACTAGACCACATGTAAAATATAACACTGCTCCTTTAAGAATCTCCACTCACTCTCTGTTTACATAACAGTGGGGGGGGCCAACCCAATACCGTGGAGGAGACACAGTAGGTAATTCCCAAAATTCACACTCTCGCTTGTATTGTACGCCTACACATACACTCAAATGTATATTATAAATATCTTAATTGTATAATAACCTGATTGCGGTATTTATTTTTATTTTTATTAGAAAGGTATGTTTTTGGAGTCTGCATGTGGTCCCCCCCTTTCTCACCATGCGGCGTGTGAGCAGTTGGTACAGTCCGCCCCGGCTTCGTTATTGTTTGTGTGTCTCGCGGCTTCAGAACTGACTGAACCGCCGGCGGGAGCGGAGCTCGTGCGTGGCACGATTGCCTGCTTAAAACAAAGTGAGAAAAAGAGACGTAAGAAACTAAACAAACAAATAATAAATATAAAAAAAAGAAAGAAGTAGCGGTTACCGCGTCGAAAAAGAGCCGTCTCGATGGGGTTTACCGTCTCCCTCGTTTGAAGGGTTTCCTCGCCGAGTTTCCAGAGCACGGAAGGTGGCTGGGTTGTGACCGCGTACCCGGACTCGCGAATGTTTTCTGCCAGTCAGGAGGAGCACTGTGCCCCGAACAAGGACCCTGTGGCGTACGGGCAGCTCGTCGTGCTGGGGTGAGTAGCGAATGCGATTCAGGCGGGTTACACGCCAGCCGGACCCTGTGGCGTACGGGCAGCTCGTCGTGCTGGGGTGAGTAGCGAATGCGATTCAGGCGGATTACACGCCAGCCGGACCCTGTGGCGTACGGGCAGCTCGTCGTGCTGGGGTGAGTAGCGAATGCGATTCAGGCGGGTTACACGCCAGCCGGACCCTGTGACGTACGGGCAGCTCGTCGTGCTGGGGTGAGTAGCGAATGCGATTCAGGCGGGTTACACGCCAGCCGGACCCTGTGGCGTACGGGCAGCTCGTCGTGCTGGGGTGAGTAGCGAATGCGATTCAGGCGGGTTACACGCCAGCCGGACCCTGTGGCGTACGGGCAGCTCGTCGTGCTGGGGTGAGTAGCGAATGCGATTCAGGCGGATTACACGCCAGCCGGACCCTGTGGCGTACGGGCAGCTCGTCGTGCTGGGGTGAGTAGCGAATGCGATTCAGGCGGGTTACACGCCAGCCGGACCCTGTGGCGTACGGGCAGCTCGTCGTGCTGGGGTGAGTAGCGAATGCGATCCAGGCGGATTACACGCCAGCCGGACCCTGTGACGTACGGGCAGCTCGTCAAAATAATAGGAATTGTATTAATTATTTATTTTATTTTTTGGAGTGTTTAACCCCCAACAACTTTATAAAACTACTTGGCGTCGAAACGTTTGAGTTTCTTTTGCGTTTGTCATAGTTAAACAGAATTGGTTTTGTTTACAAGTCGAATGCAAATGTCCCTGAAGTACACGTACCCGGTACGATACAGCAGTTAGCATTGAGAATTGCCGTGTTTCCTAGCTGATCTAGCGGAGCACGCATTGTGGGTCGAGTGGAGTTTCTGCACACTAGCGAGGGGAATGCGATTGGGGGATGGGGGGAATCTGCACAGATTAGGGGGGAGAGAGAGAGTGAGACAGAGCCCGAGGGAAACGGGGATGGTGAAGTCTCCCCGGTTGTAATGTGTTTTAGTCGCGGATGGCGTGTCTGCATTTGCTTTGTTTGCTTGTTTTACTATCACGGCGTAGGTAAATCGGATCGCTGTTTATGTATTTGCACTGTGTTCATTATTTTACATCTTGTTTTGCAACTTCCGCTGGAACGTGGCGACGGTTTAAATGGAAACATTCTCTGGCTGGAGTTGAGATAAACTAATATAAAGCGATGTGTGGAAGGATTGTAAGTACATTAAAGCAATGTTTCCCTCTCCCCGTGATCCACGCTCAGCGTTGCCAGATTATTATCACCGTCCACAGCACAAACATCCTTTTATTTAGTAATTCATTCCAGCTGAAGCGCACACACAGCGACTATGTTCACTTTCTGCTGGTTAAGCTTCAGAAGCGTGCGATCTTTCCCTTGTTACTCGTCCCCAGTATTAACACGTTCTGCACAGACACAAGTCGTCAGGTGAGCATTTTATAATAAAACAGCACACCTGTATAGAGCTATTCCACTCAACCTAAGAAGGGATTATGTATAGTGACTCATTTAATAAATATTTCACTTTCTTCACCCTCAAGAAACGCCTGTGATTTGTCATATTTTCAGTCGGTTTCTGAAGTTGTGGTGTATTTCATTTCCGGCAAAATTGTAAGAGTTTTCTCTTTTGAAATGATTACATGCATTCTACGTAAACAATATATCGTTTAACCTGGTCTTATGCTCGGCGCGCACATTATATATATATATATATATATATATATATATATATATATATATATATATATATATATATATATATAGAAAGAACTCGGCGTTTTGTTGTCAGCGTAGTCTTCTTGCATAATCCGGAGGAAATGCTCGGTCTCCATTTCTAGCGTTTCGGATGCTGGGGGTGTTCTATTCAGTAAATACTCAATTGTAGTAGTCGCTACTCTGCAGTCTTTACAGTGTACCTTGCAGGACTCTAACGAGACTGTGTGGAGTAAGTGTCATTGTCAAACTGCTTCAGAAAGCTTCATTTCTAATAGAATTAGGCGTGTATTCAACACAGCATTGCTAAACTGTGTGTGTGTGGAACATCGACTAAAAAAATAAATACATAAGTATAAGTATGAAGCAATTCTACAAGGGGTCAGCGCTGCTGTGCTATATTGTAATATAGCAGGCAGTGTTTCAGGATGCAAATAGACTCCCGTTGAATTGCAGCTTGATCCTGTCATGCTTTTAATATAAGTTTAATACCCCAAGTTGGATCTGGATTATTTCTGAAATGAAGGAAGGTATTGACTGTAGCGGAGATGCTGGATCTCCGCCTCTGTCCATTGTCCTTTTCCCCGCAGTCTGGATCTCGGCCTCTGTCCATTGTCCTTTTCACTACAGCCTGGATCTCAGCCTCTGTCCATTGTCCTTTTCACTACAGCCTGGATCTCAGCCTCTGTCCATTGTCCTTTTCACTGCAGCCTGGATCTCAGCCTCTGTCCATTGTCCTTTTCCCCGCAGTCTGGATCTCCGCCTCTGTCCATTGTCCTTTTCACTGCAGCCTGTCAAAAACCTATTGATTGTTCATTGTTGGTCATTTCACCACGGGCTCCCTGTGCGGCCAGTGGGTTTGTCAGACGTTGCGTTGCTCGTTTTTAATTTCATTGCTCTCTGCAAGTTTTTTTAATAAAAGCAGCATTTTAACCAAGTGCAGCTCTAGTGCCTGGACTGCGAGTTGAATGTGGCTTCTCCTGGCTCTTGTACAGTATATAAATCTCGTGTCAGTGTTCGGGAAGCGAGTTTGATGTGGGAAAGCGTTTCACTGCTGCGTTGGTCTTAACCCAGTAGAGGGAGAAGTGCAGTAAACGGCCACCAGACCTGAAGCCACTTCTAATTGTAATGACCGTTACAGCAGAATTGTTTACTGACCTGGACTTGGTTAAAGTGCTCTTTTGTTCAGTTAGTTACAATTATGCTACAGTAATTACAATTATATTTACAATTACACTAAAAACTACCCACATATACATGTTCACTGTGTTTATTCTGAATAACCAAGCAGTCATCCCAGGTACAAATACAGACACGTGCTATAGGGAGTATTGGAGTGGCGGGTCGGCTCTCCACTGTGGCTGCAGTGTTCTCTATTCACTACAGTCTGTTAGTCACACCTCTTAAGTGGCTGCGTCTCACTGCTGTGATGGAGAGTCTGGGCTCTGCTGTTCTACAAGTTATTTTGACGAGGAGGGGAAGCTGTCCAGTTAAACATTATCCCCCATAGCTGTTAAACACTAGTGCTGAATCGAGAGAAGCTAAAAGTCTTACTCGGTTTGTTATTGAAGTTTCGTGGGAGTGTTTCTTGCTTGTGCAGCGTCTGCTGTGTAGTGTTGGATATGATTCAGATTGGGATCCTGCTCCAAGGGCATTGCTTCATTCGGTGCCTCCGTGTGTTTGTTGCTTTGTGTGCACCGCTGCAGTGACGTCATCACCGCTGCAGTGACGTCATCACCGCTGCAGCGACGTCATCACCGCCCTGTGCTGTCTGGCAGACTCAGGTGAAGGAATCCGCTGATGGAGTTGCTGGATTGTTCCAGGGAGGGGGAATAAGACTCCTGTTGCACAGCAGTTTCACCCATTCCAGGTTTTACTGTGAGCTTGATTTAGCCACAGTGTCTAAGTAACAAGCTTAGTTGTGTCTTAATAAACTTATAGTAAAACCAGGAATGGATCAAACTGCTTTTACAATGGGTGTCTTATTTCCATCCCAGCATTCCCAACTGGACCCAGGCAGGGAGTGTGCTGGCTGGCTGGCTGGGGTACAGCACAGGCATTGTAAAGATGGTTAAAAACAGAAATGTTAAAAGCTCCCTCAGGTAGGTAGAGCGTTGTAGCAGGCAGATAACTGATGAGAGGTGTGCTTCTCTACCGCAGATGAAACCGCATCAGCCTCAGGGAAGAGCAGTCGGCACCTGTGGTTTAAATGACATGACAGGAGCGCCACAGACTCTATGTGAACACCTTTCCTGGCAGGGAACATACAGATAGCGTGCAGCCTCTTTATTTCACTATCCGACTTGCGCACACACACAAAAAACAAATCACGAAGCTACTTAAACAGAGAATTGCAGTCATGAAGGGCCCCTTAGACAGAGAAACCAAGCCGATGTTCAGTTTACGTGACCTGACTTCTTGAATTTCACCTTTTTCCTTCCATATTCTTTTTGTTGAGCTGAACAATGCACAGTTCAGTTTTCTAATTAAAAAGGGAACTCTTTTTACGTGTATTTGTGAGTATACATGAGACCAGGACCGCAAAGTATTTCCTGTGAGGCTCCAGCGTGATTTTCATACAGCATGTGTTAACATGCTGGCAAATGCAGGGTGATTCTGAAAGAAATCCTGTCTGAGGTTTACAGGCAGACAGCCATGTGGAACAGGAATGCAGCGTCACAAAGTGCTTCGGTCTACCTGGATACTTGTCATGGAGTACTCTTCATTGCCTGTGTGCAACGACCATCTCAGTGTAAAAACGGAAACATACCTATTCATGTCCAGTGAAGCGCAGTGCTCCCGTTTTGATATTTAGCAGTTCAGTGTGATTTACGAGTTGGGTTGATTCGAGGTGGTCAGTGCTGACAGTAAAGTCCTTTTATTTTCCTGTAGGAGGACCCTTTACTAATGTCTTCAGTGTTTCACTTTGATGTGCAAGTCAGATAAAGAAAGCTGGAGCTCTGTATTCCTGTGATGAGTTATTTGTAACTCCCTGTGTGTGTAATTCTGTATATCTGTACACAGATAGCGTGCCATACAGCCAGCGCTGGAAATGAAGTCCTGATCATGATGGATATTGTGACATTAACATATGATTACTTACCCTGCTACATGGTGAATGGGATCCAATATCAAATCTCGCTAATGGAGATTAGTCAATGATTGCAATTTCCCTAAAGTCTTCTCAGATTATTCTTCCTTTTTTTTATGCACGGTAATGAGACTAAAAGAGAATCTATTGGCACTATGTTCCAGACAGAAGGGAGCATTAACTCTTTCTTCTGTCATCAGACAGACTCCCAGCTTCACGGACGACCTCTGACAGTGGTCTGCTTTAACGTCCTTGCTGACTGCGTTCTTGTTAATTGCAGCGTGAGCCGCTGTTGTAAATTGGATTTGTTTAACTAGCTGTCTTGCCAGGACTTGCTTGTTTGTGAAGGGGGTGTGCTTGTGTCTCAACAGTGTTCATTTTCCTTGAATAATAAAAGCTGTAATGGAAACCAGTCTCCCGAAACCAGACTATGAAGGCAAGTGTTTCCGAACACAGCAAGAAAAGTAATTAAAGACCTGCCAGAATAGATCGATCTGTCGCATCCATGATCCAGTATTCATCATTAAAAGGTTAACGTGTTATCGCAGCCAGATGTCTTCTCTGTGATGTTGTCGGGGTTAGAAATTCACAGTCCTGAGCTTCCAAACCCAGTGTAGTATGTGTGAATGAGCAGGAGCCAGATATTTAAGTAGCCAGTCTCCTGTTCATTACATTGCTATTTCCCGGTAGCTGCATGAACTCCCTAATATAACACTATAACACTGCACACTTGTTTCATGCTATGAGGCAGAGTAAGCAGATTTAGCAAGGGCCTGATGGACTATACCTAAACAAGGGGAGTGTTGAGACCCAGGACCGGGTGCAATCTGAGGCTGGTGCGAGTTTCGAACCCTGGCTGAGCACTTCAAGGTGGCTGCTGTGTCCCTGCTTTTCTCCTCTCCTGCAGTTTCCCTGGCTGGAATACTGAAAACAACACTGAATCAGACAGAGTAAAATATAATACACATGCATGTTGCTGTCAAGGTGGACTGTACGTGACTTAACCAGTGAATTCTCAAATGGGCAAGATATCATGACGAGCACGGTGTACTAGAATATTCGGAGCAGTGCGTCTCCCCTCTCTCCTCTCGCTCTCTCTCTCTGGCGCTCTTTCTTTTCCCTCGACAGTGACAACATAAGCTGCAGTAGATGAGTTGTGTAGATTATTAGCCTGGCGGTGTCTGAAACAGCTCTCCTGCACTGTGGCTTTCTGCAGGAGCCTGGCTGAAGCGATAGCTAGCTAGGTGTGTCTGTCTGTCTGCCTGAGTGCCTGACTGAGCCAACGTCTCTCACGTGTTTGTTTTTAACCCCTTTGTATGTGAAACCCCTTCTCTGCCCGATACCTGCAGCGCCCTCCCCCCAAAATGATTGTAATGTTTTCACTAATGCATAGCGTCATTAATCTATTTGCAGTGAAAGAAAGCAGCAGTAGGCATTCTGCAGCGATGTTCAGTTCTGGCCACACAACTGGAGATGAATGGGCTGACAGAGTGCTTATCACCACCTTTCATCATGAACAATTCATCTGGGTCATTCTGGCCCAAGTGACCTAAACTCAGGGAGGAGGGTAATGATGCTGCTACTGCTGCAAATAAACCACATGAGCTGGAGAGAGGAAGGTCCTGTGTGTGCATCTGATGTGGAGCTTCAGGTGGTGAACGTGTCTGACGTTCTCTACTGCTGTGGGGAATGAGCTACACAAAAAAGTAACAAATAAAATTGAGTGTCATTTTGAAGACTGAATTATTTAAGCCATCGATGCAGGTTGAGCAAGCCTCCCTCCGTGGTCCTCTTGAGCAGGTTGTAAAATGACCTGCTTGTCTGTAGCTGAAATAGCTGAAACTTGTGATGTAATGGGAGGCTTGACTATTACCCCGCGTGGCTTTTGAACGAAGCGGTTTTGTAAGCATGCAATAGCAATGCATTCATGGGGAGGGGGGGGAAATAAAGTTTAAAGTTTAAGCGCTTTGTGCAGGGTTTTGAGTGCCAGCTGTGAAGCTCCTCTGTAGAGAGCTGAGACTCCCACACCCTGCTTCAAGGGTGTTCCACTGACAGGAACACGATGAGTAGCACTGCGGTGGAGCAGGGCTCAGCCAGTCCACCTGTTAGGAAGGGAGCAGGCAGTCTGACACTGAGATGCCTTTAGAGTGCTGCTGACTGCCGGCACAAAGCTGTCACATCCCAAGCTGGAGAGAGAGGTTCGCAATATGCTGGCTATGATTGGAATGTGCTGTAAACCTCTGTGTGCAGGGATGGAAATCCGACCGGCCCCATTGCAGTTCATGTTCCCTCAGTTTAAGAAAGGGGCGCTTGCTTCCCTGGTACGGTGGGTGAAAAGCAGCGATCGGCATGACGGGGGTCACCTCTTGATCCAAGCTGAAACACAGAGGCGACATTCAAATGATCTATTTCAAAATAGTTAGAAACAGCGAGGGGAAATAGATTTTAAAATAGAGAAGTACTCTAAATAAAGAGACAGAGAGAGAGAGAGAATGCATGTGATGTGTGCCCCTTGCGTTGCAGAAGTGAGGTTCTGCGCTGGATTGCAGGGGGCTGTCTGTGTGGCTGGTAGGTCTGCCCTCCCTGTTTGTATATACTGTACATACAAGCTGCGGCTGCTGCTCAGAATAGCAAAGCCTTTCTCTTGTGTTCAGATTAGCCGGGGTAATGGAGATGCTAATCCTGGTATTTTTACCTGATTAACAGAATGGAAAAGCTGATCCTGGTATTCCACTATCCAGTGAACTCAGCCCTGCATGTGAGCAGAGCAGCAGGCTCTGATCCACATGCATGTGTACTGGAACGTGTGTGTTGAACCCGGGTCGCAGTCTATATGTCTGTCTGTCTTAAACAAACAAAAAAAACCAAAGCACTGCCTGTTTAAACAGATGCTCTAATTGCCACTCGAGGCTGTTTTATAATAAAAAGATGTGCTTTTAACAGAACTTCAAGAGGCACTTTAATCCCAGTGATCAGGGCCTGTTCGCATTTCAAGAGTGTTCATAATCGAGATTCGTCCCCAGAGTCACTTAAACATTCATCAGCCTGGGCTGCCCACGAGAGAGATGGGGGAGCGAGGGGGGCTCCTGGAGGGGGCTTGGGAGCCTTCTGTGTGCAGCGAATGGTGCTTCTGGGATTCGGGCTTCCCCATTTAAAACGTTTGTAAATGCGTACGCTCTCTTTAGTGATTGCAGTCTCTATTGCTCGAATACCTGGCAACTCGTTTTCAATACTGTGCCTAAACAAGGGGAGTGCTGAGCCCCAGGACTGGGTGCATCGTGAGGCTGGTGTGAGTTTCAAACCCTGTCTGAGCACTTAAAGGTGGCGTCTGTGTCTCCGGCTTTTCTCCTCTCCTGTGCTAATAAGTAATACACCAGTATTGCTGTGTGTGTTGGGTTTGGATGATGGGGGGCAGGTGACCTCTTTCTCGGTCATTACCTCCGTCTTTTCGCTTTGACCCCTGCTTGTGTGTGTGTGGTTTTTTTTTTTTTCTCCTCTGTTTTTCCAGCTGCATTCTCTGTCTGCCTGTTTTTTCCTGTTCTACGTTCCCCAGTTGTCTTCCCCCTCCTATTCCTGTATTCCTCCACTCCTGATTCCCTCTCTTCATGGCTTGTTTCCCTTTGTCTTAACCCACGTTTCTCTCCCCCTGCCTCTCCCGCTGACTGCTTCTCTTCTCCTAACCCCTCTACTCCTGTCTTTCTCTGTGACTTCAGTTTGTTTTCCTCCTATCTCATCCCATCTATTTCCTTTTCTCCAATGTCTTTTACTCTCTTCCTCAGCCTGTCCCCCCTCCTCTCTGCAAAGCGTCTCTCCCCCTCTTATTTCCCTCTTTCCTTTGTCGCTACATTCTTTCCTGATCTCCCCACCCCCAGGTTTATCATTTCTCATTCTTTATTTCTGTCCCCTGTATTTTTCTGTTTCCTATCCTCTCAATCCCTTTGTTTCCCAATGCTAGCCCCAGAGGTCGGGATGTCAGATTGGATGGATGGAGGGAGGGGGTTGGCTTTGAATCCCAGCTGTGCAGGACAGCTGGTGAGTTTGGATTTATGGTCCACAGCCCCGGGACCTTAATTGCCCAATCAGGCTGGTCTGTTTCACGAAGGACGAAACAGAATTAAGATGATGAAAGAATAATTGGGAGCTCTTCAACAAATATTTCTTCAGTTAAATCTTAGTCTGTGAAACTGTTTGAAGAGGCAAAATCACCCTGTCTCTATTTGCCATAAGTCTTCTGCTTTTCATTTGCACACAGACATATACATTGAACACGCCACAAACACGAGCTACAGTAATACTGTGTGTAGCAGGTAAAGACACATCTTGTGGCTGCTATTAAAATGATGACTCGCTGAGTGTTTTTATAATTGCTTTTAACATTCACAGAGTAGAGGGACCGCACTCCAGAAATGAGTTATGATTTGATTGTGTGTTTTTGTTGTTACTCCCTCACTGTGTTTGTTTGCTTTGGTGGTGTGAGCCTCTTGCCAGGTCGACATTGGAAATGAGAATTTGTTCTCCTCTGGATAAAGGTTTTTGATTGATTGATACTAGAGGTTCCTCCCGAGAGCAGTTTTCAAGTTAGTATGCAAGGTACTTTGTTATAAGAGACGTGGTTGGGCAGTCCGAGCCTCGCCCACACTGCACAGGATGAGTGCTCTTGTACAACACTGGAATATATTAAACCTCCAACAGCAGACCTTTCATCTGTTCTGTAGGTGGCTCTGCGTACAAAAGAGTCTCTGTCTGTCCCTTTTAAAGTGTGCAAATCCTTGCCTCCCTATTTCACCAACACACGCAGCCTCACTCAAAAAAAAAAAAAAAACTGTGGGTGATGAGGCTGTTGTGCAGCAGGGGGCGTCCGTGGACAGCTGCTGGGGGGGGTGTGGGTAGCATGGACAGATGGCAGGACAGACACAGGACACCAGCGGAGCTGCACACAGAGCACAGCTGGGACACTCACTCTCACGGAGCTGCACAGACAAAAGGAAAGACACGGCGATCAGTGATGTGAACTGCCAGCGTAACTCAATAGACGGGGCTGGGTTGGACTTGTTTCTCACATGTTGTAGAATAAATTTTAAAGTAAATTTAAGTGGAAATAACCCATCGCAATGATCGATACTTGAGTTGTATTGCTTGTTGCAGCAGGGCCATGACTATTATAAACATGAATTAAACGTGGTTTACTGTACAGACCTCAAGGGAGCTGAATCTGCAAAAACAAAAAAGTGAAATATTACGATAGTCCTGTAACCCTGTCTGTGTCTCTCTCTCTCTCTCTCGCAGGTATAGTGGGTCAGCGCAGTGCAGCTCCGCTCCAGTGTGTGATTGTGTTACTGCAGTGATTGTCCTGTAACCCTGCCTGTCTCTCTCTCTCTCTCTCTCTCGCAGGTACAACGGGTCCCTCCCAAATGGAGACCGCGGACGCAGGAAGAGTCGGTTCTCGCTCTACAAGAGAGCCAAGGCCAACGGGGTGAAACCCAGCACTGTGCACGTCATCAACACACCCCAGGCCAGCAAGGTAACCCTCCCAGCACTGTGCACGTCCTCAACACACCCCAGGCCAGCAAGGTAACCCTCCCAGCACTGTGCACGTCCTCAACACACCCCAGCCCAGCAAGGTAACCCTCCCAGCACTGTGCACGTCCTCAACACACCCCAGCCCAGCAAGGTAACCCTCCCAGCACTGTGCACGTCCTCAACACACCCCAGGCCAGCAAGGTAACCCTCCCAGCACTGTGCACGTCATCAACACACCCCAGCCCAGCAAGGTAACCCTCCCAGCACTGTGCACGTCCTCAACACACCCCAGCCCAGCAAGGTAACCCTCCCAGCACTGTGCATGACCTCAACACACCCCAGCCCAGCAAGGTAACCCTCCCAGCACTGTGCACGTCATCAACACACCCCAGCCCAGCAAGGTAACCCTCCCAGCACTGTGCACGTCATCAACACACCCCAGCCCAGCAAGGTAACCCTCCCAGCACTGTGCACGTCCTCAACACACCCCAGCCCAGCAAGGTAACCCTCCCAGCACTGTGCACGACCTCAACACACCCCAGCCCAGCAAGGTAACCCTCCCAGCACTGTGCACGTCCTCAACACACCCCAGCCCAGCAAGGTAACCCTCCCAGCACTGTGCACGTCATCAACACACCCCAGCCCAGCAAGGTAACCCTCCCAGCACTGTGCACGTCCTCAACACACCCCAGCCCAGCAAGGTAACCCTCCCAGCACTGTGCACGTCAACACACCCCAGCCCAGCAAGGTAACCCTCGCTCCCAGATCCTCCTCTTCTCCTGTGTGTGCTGTGGATTGCTAGTCCACTGCACTCCCTGTTGGTGAGTGTGTTGTCAGTATTAGTGCCGGCTGCACGTGGATCAAGGCAGCTCCCTGCCCGTCTCTGGGATTTCCTAAAAGAAAGGAGAGAGAGATTCACTCGCTATCTAGCCTGCAGGCAAATGCTGGATTATTATTTATTTCAGATTTATTCATTTACACAGATTCTTACAACTGGAAGACATTAGGCTTAACTAGTTCTTAACCCAGTAAAGACTGTGTTCTGGTCAATTGTTGCCTTCACTATTTGTTTTTCTTACTTTTTATTTTTTTTTTTTAGTCCCGAACATGTGCGAACTCTTTGCTATGGAGTTTCGAATAGCCTTATTATTCTATTTTTGTTTGTGGGTGGTGGTTTTGCGATATGTTGTGTATTTCATAATAAGCCAGACTCACATTTTTTCGCCTCACGCATGTGGTTCTCATCCTTCTTGCTTTCTTGACCCAATTTGGACCGTTTTCTTGTACTGTTTGTTTCTGTGCTGGAATGTATTTGGTCACGTTGCCTGCCAGCAGACAGCTATTTACAGCAAGATGTTTTATATCAAGTAGTCTGCTACTCTGAGTAGCTTGGCAATCCTGCAAACAAACATCATGCTGTTTACTTCAAAGAAAGAGGTGCTGGTGAAGCTTGCTGAAGAAAAAAAAAAAAAAAATCCTTTTCCCTCTCTCGATCCATACTGTCGCTCTCCCCCCCCCGTCCCTCATCTCTAATCACTACCCTGTGATTAGTGTGTGCCTGGTCTCTGTGTAGGAGGTGGCTCTGTCTGTGTTGCTGTCAGTTAGTGCTGTGTTTTGAAGGGTGCCACGCTGTTGGAGGAGGAGGAGGAGGAGGAGGAGGAGGAGGAGGACGTGGGTAATTGCTGAGTGAGAAAGGAGATGCCAGCCCCCTCACTCACTCCTCTACTGCCAGCCAAGCCATTTGTATGTGTTTTGGTCTGGATTGGTGATCACAAATGGTAACGCGTGTCTCTGGGATCTCTTGATGTGTGTAGAGTAGACCAGACCCTGAGTACCCGACTCTTGTGAAAGACAGCTGTTGCTACTGCTCTGCTAACACAGTGTTTGTGCTGCTGCTTCGTACCGAGTGTGTGATTTAGAAGAGGACACACAGAGAAGATCACATTCGAGTACAGGGTAGAGGAAATCCTTCTCCATCGTGAAACTAGCTGGGGATCACCATTAGGGCCTGGGGGTATATGCAGCCTGTCTGTGTGCATCAATCGGTCTCTGTCTGACACTTTCACATGTTTCTAGAGAGCTGCTTATCTGATTTTGTGTTGAAACTCAGCTCTAAACACTAGATCACACTGCCTCTCACACTTTCTTTTTTTTTTCTGTGAAATGATTGTTTTATTTTGATATAGCAGTTGAAGTTGTTGTAAGTGGTTTGCTGTCTCTCTCTCTGTGTTGAAGCGAGGGACTGGCTGTCTGGCTGCTCCCTCATGTCTCCTCACCGCTCTGTGCCGCACTGTAGCCCCCTTTTGCTGAAGGGCTGTAATTAGAGTGAAAGGCTGATGGTAGAGGATCTCTGGCAAGCTGGTAAACCTCTCTGTCTCTCCCACTCTGTCTCCCTCTGTGTGTGTGTGTGGGTGGGGGTGTTTAATGATTCGCTGCACATTGATGAATCGTGATACTTTCTTTACATGAATATTGTGTCGTGATAGAGGTGTGTAATCGATTTGTCTCGTGATACAAGAACAAAATAATTGATCCATTCCTTATTTTACTGTGAGCTTAATGACACACCTGCGTTTGCTACCTATTCACTGTGGCTAATCAAGCTTGTAGTAAAAGCTGGAATGGGTGAAACTGCTGTGCAACAGGAGTCTTATTTCCATCCCTAGATACTGCTTCTGTGTACCAATCCTATAACTTAATTTGTCCCCACAAATTGTCAAAAGTAAGATTTTTGCGATTGCCAGCTGCACCCTACCCAGAAATTTGTATAAATTTCATTAATTTTTTTTAAACATAATAGATTAACAGAGTGAGGGTGTGAACTGACAGCCTGGATAGACCGAGGCTCTGAGCTCAGAGGAGCAGTCTGGGTTACTGATGAGCGGTGTGATCAGTGGCTCAGACTGTTCCACCTCGCGGGCTGCGCTGCCTGGAAGATGAAGTTTGTTTGCAAATGCCTGTCTGCTTTGATGTGTACCCGTCAACCCCCCCCTGTGTGGGGGACAAACGGCTTCACAGCCGGGGGAGGATGGAGTGAGTGTGTGAGATCACGAGGCAGCCAGCCTGTCAGGCAGTGTGAAGGGAAGCTGTGCTTGAGGGTGCTTCCTTGTTTAGTTTGTCAGGTGGAGCAGCACCCCTCCTCCTCCTGTCTGACTCTGGCACTGTGAATGTGGGCTAGTCTCAGGGATGTCTTGGATGTGTTTGACAGGGTCGCCAGTCCTGAAGCAGCAGAAATCCATTAGACATGTGCACGGTACCGACGCTGTGCGAGTGACAAATCGGACTGATGCATGACAGTCTTTCTCCAGATAGTAACGCGAGGTCTGACCCAGCATCGGATTACTAAACCTGCACTAAACGAGGTTTCCCAGCAACAGTATAGTCTACCAGCGCTGCGAATCAAACAGAATTGCTCTCAACCCTGGAGTATTGAATAAGGGTTTCTGATTTCAATCCCACAACCCTGCTGAATTCTGACAATACTGACCGTATGGAAGACACAGGATAGGGGTTCACTGGGGGGAGAAAAAAAACAACAAAAAAAACCTTTGATTTTTTTGTTGCCCCGCTGTGTTTTGCCCTGCTGTGTTTTGTTTGCAATGTTGCGGAATCAGTAGGCTGATTGAATACTGAAGACCCCCCTCCCGCACCAGCTCACTGCTTCCTTCCCCGGCTCCCTTTCATCTCTCTAATAGAGGCAGACGACCTGCAATTCGGCTCCCTGTTCTCTCTTTAATCTTTCGATTGATCCTGTTTAGAGGGCGTCTACTTGCGATCCTGATAGAGAGAGAACGAGACGAGAAACTGAGCGATGCTGAGCTCTCATGTGTGTTAACCTGAGGTGTGTTGTGGTGTATCACATTTAATTACAAATCTGCTTATCACCAGTATAGAACGCATTTAAGCCCCCCCTCCTCCGAATCTCAGTAGGGGGTTTCTGGCAAAGTGGCAACGAACACGTTACAACTCACAGCCCACATCAGCACCACTACAGAGAGTCCTGTCTTTATGTAACTACAGCTTGCGACTCTGCTTCCCACACACTCAGAGATGACACAACCATCTGCTTAGGAACCAGTAACTGCAGGCCCTGTAAGAGAGAGAGAGAGAGAGAGAGAGAGACTCCTTTGTGTCTCTGTCTCAACTGCAAAGTCATCTGTCAATGAATGCATGAGGTTTTAAAATGATGTTTGCTCACCTGTGTGTGTGTGTGTGTCTGGCTTTTTTTTTTTCTTTTCAATTTATTTAAAAGTTAACACTAATTAATTGATCTTACGGTTTTATTTAATAGTACATTGTTAAACTATATATAATATGTAACATCCATCATGTTTTACGCACACCGCTGTTTTATACAGTGTGCAAGTGTGAATTTTATACAGCAAGGGATATCAGCAGGATACTAAAACTGAATTTGTACATTTGAGTCCTGAAATAAAATAAATAAAATACCCTAGTAGGACTGGATTTACTGTGTTTAATAACTCGGCAGGACTGGATTTACTGTGTCCGTTCTGCTTAAATAGAAGCACGTTTAAATAGAAGCAGCTGGGCAAACCCCCCCCCTAAAAATAAATAAATAAATACTAACAATGAGCTCTTGCTGCTGCTGCTGGAGAGTGTCAGTGTTACATTGATGTGTTTGTCTGTGGTCTCTGATGGGGAGTCTGTATTGGAGACTGGAGCATGCTGTCTGACAGTGTGCGGGTGCATCATCATTAACACATAGGCTCTGCGAGGACAGCTGGGCCCAACTGTGCCCCCCCCCCCAGCAAACAAAACAACAACCATCTGCCACTACTACCCCCATCCCCCAAATACCCTGCCCCCAAACTGTAGAGCTGTACCCTAATTACACTGCGCTGCACTGGGATCCCAACACGCTACTGCCCGTCCATCTTCCATCGCAAGCCAGAGAAGGGGGAGTGTTTGTTTTTTTTTTAATGTATTTTTCTTCACACCCATTGGCTGTTCCCCGGCCCCCTCCTGCTGCTGTGCTTTTACATTGTTCCACACACTGGGGCTCTGAATTCTTCACAGCCAGTCCAGAGGAGCTACCTCACCTGCTTATGGTCTTGTGTGGTTTATTCCCTTGACACAGGTTTGAAGGGCAAGCATATAGGAATGAGACCTGTCTATACCAGACGCTTTGACTGCTTCCTGTAAGCACGTAGAAACGAGACGTTGTTTTGACTCCTCTCTTCCCTTGTGTTTCAGGCGGTGAACTGCAAGGGGCAGCACAGCGTCTCGTACACGCTGTCTCGCAGTCAGACGGTGGTGGTGGAGTACTGTCACGACAAGGAGACGGACATGTTCCAGGTACGGGGGCCGGGGGGCAGCGTCCGCAGGAACGGGTCAAGGCTGTCGCAGTGTTGCTGCTTTATTTGAAGTTTAGTGTAACCTGCTTTTTATCAAAGTCATGGTAGTTTTATTGTAATTTTTTTTTCTCTCTTCCTGCAAAGTGTTTGAATCCTTCACAGCCACTAGAACGCCGGCGGGCCCGGCTGCTTTCCTTCTCAAAGTCGTCTTATTCTAGCGATTTATTAAACCATCAGCAGGTACAGCGTTTCTGTCACAGACAGGGAGAGGAATCTGTAAGGCAGGTGCCCACAGGCAGTCTGTTAGCAGACTCGTGAACAGGTTCTAGGAATCTAATCAAGGCTTTGGGGATCTGTAAAGTGAGCTACAAAGTGAGAAATCATGCGAATGAAGCAAGGTGGTAGAACACTGCACCTTCTCAAGCTGAAGCATACCAGCGACTCTGCGTACCACTCGCACTGAGGTGTGAAGCAGTAGCTTACCTAATGTGACGTACTGTTAGTTTGCTATCAGGGATGGAGACAAGACTCCTATTGCATTGCATGTCTTTGCTGTAGAAGCTACCCTTCACTATCACCCACAGTAATAAACTCTAAACTATTAATAATAAACTTTTTTTCTCTGCTTGCTCTGTCTCTCGCTCTCGCTCTCTCTCTCTCTCAGATTGGCAGGTCGACTGAGAGCCCGATTGACTTTGTCGTGACGGACACGGTGTCGGGGGGGCCGGGGGGCGAGGAGACCCCCGTCACTCAGAGCACAATCTCGCGGTTCGCGTGCCGCGTGGTGTGTGAGCGCAGCCCCCCCTACACTGCCAGGATCTACGCAGCGGGGTTCGACACGTCCAGGAACATCTTCCTCGGGGTGAGTGTGATTGTGTGGATTGCATAGAGTGGGGGGTGCGGGGATCAGCAGACAGGATCCATGCTATTGTTTGTTTTATGTTTTCAGTTGCTGTAGTTTTATCAGATCGCCTAATTTTGTTGTTCTCCCTGTACCCTGAGTTATTTCACTTTAACCTCCTTGCAGCTCTTAATCGGTTTGTTATCTAATGAAACCTGTAGGACTTCTGACATCGGACTGGGTTTCCTGCACTCCTCTGACCTACAGAAATAACGTTTCTGTTTTTTAAGCTTGTGCAAGAGAGAAATCTGTACACCTGAGCTGCAATGGAAGTCAGCAACGAGAAGTCTTTGTGGGCACAAGGAAATAAATCAAAGTTTTTTTTCTGGTAGTATCACACAGTGATAAGCACTGATGGAAATATGATTCCCATTGCAAAGCAGTTTGAGCCATTCTGGGTTTTACTCTGAGTTTTTAGTAAGACACACCTGAGCTTGTTAACTATACACTGTAGCTAATCAAGCTCATAGTAAAACCTGGACTGGGTGAAAGTGCTGTGCAATAGGAGTCTGATTCCCATCCCTGTTGAGTGTTCCTGGGTGTGCAGGGTGGGTTTGTTTGTTTGCTTGCTTTTGATGCTGACCCCTGTTTGATCCCTCGCAGGAGAAGGCTGCCAAGTGGAAGAATCCAGACGGTCACATGGACGGGTTGACCACCAATGGGGTGCTGGTGATGCACCCGAGGGGCGGGTTCACTGAGGAGTCCAAGCCGGGGGTGTGGCGAGAGATCTCTGTGTGTGGAGATGTGCACACCCTGCGAGAGACGCGGTCCGCACAGACACGGGGCAAACTGGTGAGACTGGGAGGCACTGGGAGAGGGATATGTATTCACTGCTAGAGACTGGAGTGTGGTAACCTGCATTGGAACCACAAGCTAAGAATATAGCTGAGAACTGGGCTTTGTTTTACAACAAAACCAAACCTTATAACACTCAATAAAAAAAGACAAACATTTTGACCAGAGCTTTATTGTGCTGCAGTGTCCTCCATATACACTGATAAAGCATCTAGCCCAAACATTTGTCAATGTGACTTGCTTTCTTACAGATTTGATCCTTCTAAAACCCAGTGGACAGGATTATGCACCCCAGCTGAGCTGTATATCCCCTGCATCTCCTCCTGTCCCTCTCTGAGCTGTATATCCCCTGCGTCTCTTCCTGTCCCTCTCTGAGCTGTATATCCCCTGCGTCTCCTCCTGTCCCTCTCTGAGCTGTATATCCCCTGCGTCTCTTCCTGTCCCTCTCTGAGCTGCATATCCCCTGCGTCTCCTCCTGTCCCTCTGTGTGCTCCTCCTCCTAACACTCTCTGTGCTGCTGCCCCCTGCAGGTGGAGAGCGAGAGCAATGTGCTGCAGGACGGCTCGCTGGTGGACCTCTGTGGGGCCACGCTGCTGTGGCGCACGGCGGACGGGCTCTTCCACACGCCCACGCTGAAGCACATCGAGGCTCTGCGGCAGGAGATGAATGCGGCCCGGCCGCAGTGCCCCGTGGGGCTCAACACTCTGGCCTTCCCCAGCATGCAGCGCAGCCGCGACCTGACCGCGCTCGAGGACAAGCAGCCCTGGGTCTATCTCTCCTGCGGCCACGTGCACGGCTACCACAACTGGGGCCACCGCTCCGAGAGGGAGCCCAACGCCCTGCGGGAGTGCCCCATGTGCCGGACTGTGGGCCCCTACGTGCCGCTGTGGCTCGGCTCTGAGCCTGCCTTCTATGTGGACTCTGGGGCCCCGACCCACGTCTTCGTGCCCTGCGGCCACGTGTGCTCGGAGAAGTCCGCCAAGTACTGGTCCGAGATCCCCCTGCCCCACGGCACGCACGCCTTCCATGCAGCTTGCCCCTTCTGCGCCACACAGCTGGGGACCACACAGGGCTGCGCGAAGCTCATCTTCCAGGGACCCATTGACTGAGGAGCGGGTGGGGAGCAGTACTGTGACGCTCCAGCTCCTCCTGATATTGTTTATACTGGGGGGGGAAGCAGTATTGTGATGCTCCAGCTCCTCCTGATATTGTTTATACTGGGGGGGGAAGCAGTACTGTGACGCTCCAGCTCCTCCTGATCATGTTTATACTGGGGGGGGAAGCAGTACTGTGACGCTCCAGCTCCTCCTGATCATGTTTATACTGGGGAAGCAGTACTGTGACGCTCCAGCTCCTCCTGATCATGTTTATACTGGGGGGGGAAGCAGTACTGTGACGCTCCAGCTCCTCCTGATCATGTTTATACTGGGGAAGCAGTACTGTGACGCTCCAGCTCCTCCTGATCATGTTTATACTGGGGGGGGAAGCAGTACTGTGACGCTCCAGCTCCTCCTGATCATGTTTATACTGGGGGGGGAAGCAGTACTGTGACGCTCCAGCTCCTCCTGATCATGTTTATACTGGGGGGGGAAGCAGTACTGTGACGCTCCAGCTCCTCCTGATCATGTTTATACTGGGGGGGGAAGCAGTACTGTGACGCTCCAGCTCCTCCTGATCATGTTTATACTGGTACGGTGCGGAGGGGGGGTGGGGAGCAGTACTGTGACGCTCCAACTCCTGATATTGTTTATACTGGGGGGGGAGCAGTATTGTGACGCTCCAGCTCCTCCTGATATTGTTTATACTGGGGGGGGAGCAGTATTGTGATGTTCCAGCTCCTCCTGATCATGTTTATACTGGGGGGGGGAGCAGTATTGTGATGCTCCAGCTCCTCCTGATCATGTTTATACTGTGGGGGGAGCAGTATTGTGATGCTCCAGCTCCTCCTGATCTTGTTTATACTGTGGGGGGAGCAGTATTGTGACGCTCCACCTCCTGATCTTGTTTATACTGGGGGGGGGGAAGCAGTATTGTGATGCTCCAGCTCCTCCTGATCTTGTTTATACTGTGGGGGGAGCAGTATTGTGATGCTCCAGCTCCTCCTGATCTTGTTTATACTGGAGAGGGGGGAGCAGTATTGTGATGCTCCAGCTCCTCCTGATCTTGTTTATACTGGGGGGGGGAAGCAGTACTGTGACGCTCCAGCTCCTCCTGATCATGTTTATACTGGGGGAGGAGCAGTACTGTGACGCTCCAGCTCCTCCTGATCATGTTTATACTGTGGGAGGAGGGATTGATCAGGGTGACGTCAGTTGCTGCAGTGCTGGTTATGAAGCAACCCTTCACACAGCATGACCCAGTTTTTTTTTTTTGCTGTTCTTATCCTGGACGTAGCCAGTCAGAGTTGTTTTTTTTAATTTATTTTGTATTATCATCTTGGATGAACTTGCGGCAGATCTGAGTTGTTGATACAACAAGGTAGCAAATAGGATCTTCAAATTGTTTTGTCTTTTAATCTGTTTGAGTTTTGCTATCCACCCCTTGTGTATCTCCACTGAAAGCACTGTAATTAACGTGGCGTCACCTTTGAGTTTTTTCAGGTTTGGGTTTGGGGGGGGGGAGGCTGGGACAGACTAAACCCACCCAGGACCTGGAAACCGATTTGAATGAGAGAAGCGTCTCCTGTTCTTACTGTATAAACTGTAACCCAACACCCCTGAGCTGCTTCTGTGTGGAGTTTCTTAAAATAAGACTCCCGCTGCAGAGCAGTTTGATGCAGTTCTGGATCAAGAAGCCATCAGGACCAGTGTTGGGCACCAGCCTATAGTCACATCTAGAGCACTGTGCCCTCTACTGGACATGCAGGGTACTTCAGTGTCTGGAATTGCGTTCTTATTTATGAAAAACAGGTTCCTTGACCTGTGGCTTCAGTCTGTCCCTGGGAATGAGGGTCATTTTTACAGGAGCACATTAATATTTAATGGAGGAAGGGGGCAGGGCACGGTAGTGGGATGGGGAGGGTTTACAAACAAGAAATTTCTTAATTGTTTAAAAATTTCACTGGACTGATTCTTCAAATGAGTATTTTACTACACTGAGGCCCTTGTACAGTTTTATAATTTAAATTAAGTTTAATATATTATCTCGTGTACGCCTGGGTGGGTGTATATGGATAGATGGCTTGTGTACGGGGTGGCTGTGAAGTCACCAAGACTGCTTTGCTCTGCTGCTGAGGGAAACCTTTCACTCCAGAGGAACCTGAGGGTCAGTACACCAGTACTGGACTCTCCATGTCTGCTTGGGAATCTCCTTCTCAATGCTCCTCCTGATTCCGATCTTACAATACAGGCACGTGGAGGCGAGGCATTAGATAAGCACAGAGCTTATGACGTCTTGACTGGATCCAATCTTTAGAAGCTGGAATGATGATGCATGCCATTGCAGGAGCGGTGCAGAGCAGGGCAGAGTCTCAGAGCCTCTCCTGAGCTGGAGCTGCAGACACACACATGCGCTGGGTGATGTACTTGCACACGCTCAGACTAGCCTGTTAAACTCCCACTGCCGATTTCATTTCTGGCTTCCATCTTCAAGCTGTTGGGGTGTTTTTTGTTTTTTTGTTTTTTTCTTTAACGCTCAGTCTCCCTTCAGGGACAAAAGAAAAGCTTGTGGCTGAATCGCGTCTCTTACTTTATTTTTTAAAATTTGTGGGATAATGATGAGCTGTTTGTTTTGACATTTTTTTTATGATCATGGAAAACATGAACAGCCAGGCTCTCCTCGGAGTCTCTTCTCTATCTAATCAGACCAGTTGCTTTTCAGATTTGACTGTGAGTGAAATGTGGCTGTCCTGGTGTGGGTGTCGGGGACTGACTGGTTCAGCGCACAGTGAGACCTGCAGTGGCTCGGATGCTTAAACAGGGGGAGCCTTAGTTCCATGGTGGTAGATAATTGTGGTGGGGCACTTAGCCTGGGGCAATGCTTGAGGACCAGGGGCAGCGGTATTTCCAGAAATACGTTAAGTGAAAAAAAAAAAAAAAGATATCGATATAATTCTGTTAATGCACAAGACCCTTGAAACTGACCAGACTTGGTTAGCTCTGAGAATGAACTGGAAAGTGTGTAATCTGCAGCGCCCCTGTGCTTGTGCTTGTGCCCCCCCTTTTTTTTAAATGAAATTTTATGTAACTTTTACTTTCTATTGGTGGCCAATTACTTACCCAGGCCCTTTATTTAATTTGAATGTAAAAAAAACCAAACAAACAAAAAAAAGTTTATCATAAAGGGGAGTCCTTCGTAACATAAATGGTCACTGGTGGTAAATTTAGAAATACTGATTTATACTGAAACTTTTATAGCGCCTCCCTGGTGTGCTTTAGAAGAGCTTTGCCTGCTCTGGTTCGAGGGCTCTGCTCCAGCGTTTTTTTTTTGCTGTCCAGGAGCTCTGAAGCTGGTTTGTACTTTAACCTTTGTACGAGTGCTGGTGCACTACAGAAAGCTTACTTTACTAAATAAAAACAACCCAATCAAATCTGCATTCATGTGTGGCTACTTCCTGAGAGAGAGAGAGAGTGTGAGACAGAGTGGGTGCTGGAGCTCGGAACGGGACAGACAGACAGGGCTGGGGCGCCCCTCTCTGACGCTGAGAGGTACTGAATGATCCTCCTGTGGTAATCGGCAGTTCTGCAGATCAGATTAGATTTCCTTGCTCGTTCTGTGAAACGAATGGGGCTGGGTGTGCTGTCCAGGTATGTACATCTGTGAGACTGACAGAGGTATAGTGCCCTCCTGTGGTATTGTGCAGTACTGCAATGCTTCAGCTCAATGGGTTCTGTACTGGGGATCTTCTGTGGAGCAGACTTTGGCTCCCTCTTTTGACAGTGAGCGGTACTACCGTCTGGAGACCAAACAACATAGCCCTTAGTCATTTATTTTTATATTAACTTTTTTTTCTAAAGACAATTTAGTCACACTACAGCTTCATTTTTTTATTTTTATAAAAAATCTGAAAACCAGACACAACTACTTTAATGTCATGTTACAAAATCATCCCAAGGCTTTTCTAAATGCTCCTGTAACCTTGTTCTGCTAAATATTTTGTGTTACTGTTCTCATAACTCCTTTATAAATCCCTTCTCATTCGGCTTGTAGTGGAAGCGATTGTTTTGTAATGGTGGGAGGGGAGGTCCTATAAACTGAACATGCATTTGGGCGCACATTTGCAGGTAAAGCAGTTTTAATGTTGAACTGAAAAGTCGTTCTGCTTTTCACGTTGTCTCAGTGTGGAAACCTTTGGAGTCTGCGTCGTTGTTGTTGTGCTTGATGACCACAAGAGGGAGCCCGCGCACCACATCTCAATTATGAATTTAGAAAAGGAGGCAACAAGAAGCAATCTGTTCAATTTATTTGCATTTATTTATTTTTATTAAAAAAATGCTTTATAAACTTTATAAATGCCTATAATGACATTGCTTACTGGTTCAAGCGTAAGCCAAGAGGCATTCCATAAAAATGCAACGCTGCGGAGTCCAGGCAGCGTTGCTAGTGGTTGTTGCGTCTTGTCTGTCCCTGGCAGCGGAGAGCCAGCGCAGTAATTAAACCCCGATGATGGCTGTTTTGCTATCGATTAACTTCTCAATGTGACCCCTGTAAACAGGGCTGGGGGCCCCGCTGGCGCGATGCCACAGGTGTCTGCGGGCTGCGAGCGGCGCTATCAATGGGACACCTCAGCAGCCGCGCTATAATCGCGCTAATTTCCTCGGTCACACTGCAAGCTTCTGAGGGAAATGATATGCAGATCACAGTCTGTTAATAAGAGATAGTTATTTTTTTCCCTTAAATATATGAAAACAAATCTTAAAAATAGAAAACGCACATACACAACAATCGCATGCTTGTCCTCGTTTTTTATTTTAATTCAGTCAATTTGGCAGTAATTTTAATCTTCCGGCAAATTAAACTGGCGGGGGATCGTGGCGAGCGTTGGATGCCTGTTATGAATTCACAGACATATCTATCTTGTACAATTAGTCACTCTTTGCCGCCTGAAAACGCCTCATTCATTATCCCCAGTCGTTACTGAAGTTTCGCTTGCCTCCTTTTTAGTTTGAAATGCTTTGTGTCAGAGGTCGCCGGTTTTTTTGGTCCGATATCAAACCGAGCTCCGCCAGCGACATTAAAGGTTTCTCGAAGTCTGTTTGAATTTCTCCCTCCTTCTCCCCTCTCCTTGATTTCAACAGCAGCGGGGTCCTCCGCAGTTTATAATGCCTTTCATGGTGTAATTGATCATTTTTCAAGCAGTTATAGAAACACGCTCTGCACACAGCGCTATGAATATTAAATGCTACATTTGATTTCATGCTCTGCGTTAAATTGAACGCGTCTTTCACTGTAGGCCCCTATAGCCTTCTCGTGCAGGTAGCTGCTTTCCACATTTAATCAAATTAAAAACGCATTTCTGTTTTGTTTATTTGTTTACCCTGAATCATCAAAGCTCAGGACCAGCTTGCTTTATTTAAATCACACATTTCACATGGTTCTGGTTTGTGTTGTTCAAATGGTTTTTTTTTTTAATTTCTGTATCTTTCAACCCTGCTGTTCAGTACCACTCCTTTATCATCACGATGTTGCTAATATATAATCTTACCTTTTTCATTTCCTATTAAATGTGTTCAGTACCATTCTCTGCTGTTGGTTCTGCTCAGATCATTCCTAAACCATCACATTATATCAGTGTTACTTTACTTGTAATAAGCTTTGCGTTGAACTCTTACACATACTGTATGTACAGGGCATAAGGGCTTCCCAATAAGGGGGGATCTCGCCCATCTCTCGCTCCGTTCACGTGCTTCAAACTGGGCTCCAAAGCTTTTTGTTTCCCAGCTTGTCATCTTAATCCTGCTCCGTGTTCCTGGGAGCGCTTCGGAGAAAGATCTCCTCTGATAGGAGCAGGCGGGCTGAGTCCTGTTCACAGTAAATACCCCCGGACAGTGTTCACTGAGCTGGGCTGCTGTTTGTTTCGCTTGAGAAAGGTAGTGCATTGTGAGTGGCTGGTGAGACGTGTCTGCAGACGTGTTACCACAGCCCCAGCTTCAATAATACAAAAAACACACTCTCTTACTCAGTGCCTATACCATCACTACCTCTCTCTCTTCCTCTCCCTCACACTCTCTTTCTTTTTCTCTCGCTTCCCCCTCACTCCCTCCCTCTCTTTTTCTCTCTTCCTCCCCTCACTCCCTCCCTCTCTTCCTCTCCCTCTATCTATGGCTCTCTCTCATCTCTCTATTTCTCTTTCTTTCCCATATCCCCCTCCTCTTTGCTCATCCTCCTGTTCCTTACCCTCCTTATCTCTCTCTTTCTCTTCCTCCCCTCACTCCCTCCCTCTCTCTCTTCCTCCCTCTATCTTTGGCTCTCTCTCATCTCTCTATTTCTTTCTTTCCCATATCCCCTTCATGCCCCTCCTCTTTGCTCATCCTCCTGTTCCTCACCCTCCTTATCTCCCTCTCTCTGCCCCCCTCTGCAGTGACATTCTCAGCGCGACGAGGAGCCACATTACTTTAATTATGGAGTAATTGCAGAGTGTTGTGTTAATTCAATCTTGATCAGTTTAAGTGGGTGAATTGATTACTTCCATTTGTAAGGCAGGCTGCTGCAATGGAAGCAATGAGGCTTTTTCTCTTCTGTGTGCTTGTACGCACGTGCATGTGTGATCTTCTGTGTGCTTGTACACACATGCATGTGTGATCTTGTGTGTGCTTGTATGCACATTCACATATGATCTTGTGTGTGCTTGCATGCACATGCATGTGTGATCTTGTGTGTGCTTGCATGCACATGCATGTGTGATCTTGTGTGTGCTTGCATGCACGTGCATGTGTGATCTTGTGTGTGCTTGCATGCACGTGCTTGCATGTATTTGATTGTATTTCTTAAGTCTGTGCACAGCAGCGGGATTGGAGCTGTTTCCCCTCTTGTTGTTTTTTCTGTTTTTAAATGTGATCCACGTGGATTTCTCTTTGTTTCTCCTTGCTTTGCAGGGTATTTGGGTGCAGATTAAGCTGATATCAAACATATGGTGGCCCTGCAGCTAGATGAATGAGATCAGAGGGAAACATGGCTCAGGAACGGGGACTGACAAATCCAATATGCAGACTTTACACAACAGCAATGATCCCTGATCCAGCCTGCCTGTGCCTCTTCGGGACAGACTGTGCATTACAGACAGACTCCACAGCTCTGGGAGACCCCATGTGGCCCCATGATAATTCAAATGAAATGTAATACCAGACTGCAATACAGTGGCTTGAGTTTGAAGGGATACTCACGTCTTTATTGAAAGCGGTAATTTGTTGCAGTCCCGGACTCAATAAGATACAGAAACACTTCCAGCCCTCGTCTTCTTATCTAGATCCTAAAAGTGTCCCGCCGAGAAATCTGACTGAATGCCACAGACTCTGCACCCCTTAAACACTGCATCCTGATGAGCTACCATTGAGTCTGAATCTGCATAGACTACCATTGAGTCTGAATCCCTATAGACTACCATTGAGTCTGAATCCCTATAGACTACCATTGAGTCTGAATCCCTATAGACTACCATTGAGTCTGAATCTGCATAGACTACCATTGAGTCTGAATCCCTATAGACTACCATTGAGTCTGAATCCCTATAGACTACCATTGAGTCTGAATCTGCATAGACTACCATTGAGTCTGAATCCCTATAGACTACCATTGAGTCTGAATCCCTATAGACTACCTTTGAGTCTGAATCCCTATAGACTACCATTGAGTCTGAATCCCTATAGACTACCATTGAGTCTGAATCTGCATAGACTACCATTGAGTCTGAATCTGCATAGACTACCATTGAGTCTGAATCTGCATAGACTACCATTGAGTCTGAATCCCTATAGACTACCATTGAGTCTGAATCCCTATAGACTACCATTGAGTCTGAATCTGCATAGACTACCATTGAGTCTGAATCTGCATAGACTACCATTGAGTCTGAATCTGCATAGACTACCATTGAGTCTGAATCTGCATAGACTACCATTGAGTCTGAATCTGCATAGACTACCATTGAGTCTGAATCTGCATAGACTACCATTGAGTCTGAATCTGCATAGACTACCATTGAGTCTGAATCTGCATAGACTACCATTGAGTCTGAATCTGCATAGACTACCATTGAGTCTGAATCTGCATAGACTACCATTGAGTCTGAATCTGCATAGACTACCATTGAGTCTGAATCCCTATAGACTACCATTGAGTCTGAATCTGCATAGACTACCATTGAGTCTGAATCCCTATAGACTACCATTGAGTCTGAATCTGCATAGACTACCATTGAGTCTGAATCTGCATAGACTACCATTGAGTCTGAATCTGCATAGACTACCATTGAGTCTGAATCTGCATAGACTACCATTGAGTCTGAATCTGCATAGACTTCCATTGAGTCTGAATCCCTATAGACTACCATTGAGTCTGAATGAAGCCTCTGTGCGATCACTCTTTTGCGAGTCATACTGCAGTTTATTCCCACATCGACACACACTCACAGACTCACACACACACACGCACACCTTCTCTCCCCTCAGTTCAGAGTTCGTGGCTCCCCCCTCCCCCTGTCTCTTACCCATCCTCTCCCTTTCCCTGTGCGGGCTGTCAGTCAGTCTGGATAATGAATGTAATGCCACAGCACTTGCAGCACTCTGTTTGCTAACAGCCCCTGCACCATATGGAAACCACGGCTTTGGTCCATTTGGGTAAGTCCCATCCTCGGACAAGCCCCAGCGCTAAAATAAAAACCCTCTCTTAATTTACTGAGCGCCGAGGGTCCTGTAATCCGCATCAGCGGGAGGGATTGAGAGACCGCATCAGCGGATCGGCGCATATAACCCCCCTCGCTGTGCATTAACTGGGGAAGCTGCTGGATCACTTCCAGAACGTGACTCCCACACCCTCTGCACTCACAGGGCCCCTCCAAGCAGGGGTGGGTCAGACAGGACGCTTCCACTCCTGCTCTCTGTTCCAGCCAGGAAACACAATCATTCCTGCTGAAAACAACGGACCAGCATTGAATCCTTTAAAAAACAGTTCGAAAAATGAAGAGAAGCAAGCAGAAATCGCTGGTCGAGTTTTTCAGAGTCACTTGTAGTGGTTACAGTGTGTTTGAAATGTGTGCCTTCACCTTTAAATGGCAGCTTTGAATTCGTGCACGTTTGGGTTTCGACAGTCTGGGTTAGGGTCCCCTATATTGACTGGGGGGGTTGAGCTTCATGTAGGGGGTACCGGAAGTGAGGATGATCGCAAGACTAAACAGCTGCACTTTTAAAGATGTCACTGCAGAACAAGACCAGCTCTTACCTTTTTGCTTGTGTTGAAGTGGCAATCCCAGGCATCACCGCTAGCAGACTGGCGGCAGCACTGAGCCGAGAGCGCCACTATTTCAGAAAGCGGATTCAAACCCATGGGATATACCATGTGCGATCCAACCCGGGGGGGAGGGGGACAGACACACTGTATATATTTTATATCCAAATGCACATTACAACTAAAAACACTCACCAAAAACGTCATCACAGACAGAGTGATTAATATAAGGAACACCCTGAATCCTTTATCTGTATATCGCATTTTCTCGAGACGACATAACAGTAAACAATTTGGCATCCACTCCCTGAAACGTGAATGGAACAGCCAGTCCAGGAAGTGGAATTGATATATTTTCTCGCCGTGTTTACTAACAGAATTATCTGCTGCACTTTAGTCAACGCGTTCAATTTAATTGTGCGTCGGTATAACATTCAGATATTAAACGCTAACACCTTTATCTTACTGCTCGGGGTGTGTTTCCCTGCTGAGAGCTTCCAGCTGTGCCTGCAGTAACACTGAAAAAAGACGGCTGGAAACTGGAATATTTAATACTTTTATTATAAAATGCAATGTAATTATACTTCAAGGTTGTGAGTTACACAACGGCATTGTTCCAGTAGAAGCGCTATCTTCTATGTATAACATTAGCACGTGGTTCTGTGCTCTTCGTTATTTCAATGCGCAGTGGCACAGCGGTGTCGGCTGGTGGCACGGTGTCGGCTGGTGGCACAGCGGTGTCTGCGGGTGGCACGGTGTCTGCGGGGAGCTCGCGGGATGCGTGGCTGCTCACCTGCGCTTCTTTCGCCTGCGTCACGGCGCTTTACCTGCCCGGGGTGCAGCGATCCGTGGCGGGCGGAGACTCAGGTACCGGTACACAGTTACTCACCTGTCTTACATGATTTACAAACTCGTGCTTCTTACTGTCCCGGTGTGATAAATCAAAGGCAGAATCGTGTTTAGAGGTTCCGCGGTCATTTTACAACAAGAGGGTGAAACACAGACCGGGCGCTTTGCATGCTTTTGTCCATCTATTTTTTTTTTTCTTCCAAAAACGTAAACGTCACAGGGCAAGAGTATGAATGAACCCTTAGGGACCCGAGATGCTTTTAAATGTGTGTGTTTAAAAAGTTTCGTTTGTGTAACCAGGGAGACCCCCCTCAGTGCTGGAGACAGCTTCAGTTTGAGACGGAAGGCGAGCGCAGTGCGGAGCGTGCCTCTCCGGTCCCTCTCCGGCCCCTCTCCACTCTTCTGGGTTTGAAGTGCTGTATGATTAGCATACAAGAAGCAACACTATACCGACACGTTGAAGGAACATTGACAAAGTGCAGATAAAGCTGACACAAAGTCAAGATTATGCTAATAGGGATTCTTCAAATTGAGAAGGAAGTGGCAGAGACATCGCTGTGGATGATCATTCAGTACTGAGAAATTAAATATATATATATAGCCAACTTCCCCGCTGAAAGAAATGATTAAATATGTCATTGACCTTTTTCCCGTTTAACGAAAGGAAATCTTTGTTGTAGCAGCTCCTCGGTGAAGCACTGTGCATCGCAGCCTGTGCAACGCTGATAAGCTTCCCCACAGTCAGCCTTGGGGAGTCTTTCCAGAAGCAGTTTTTTTGCTGGAATAGTCAGTAACCGTGGGAAATACGAGTCTAAGCAGATGCAGCACTATAGACCTGTACAGAGCAAGCACAGCGTGTTATTGAGCAGGTAAGAAATCCAATACCAGGACATGAGGACAGCAAGGAGACTCGAATACAATACCAGGACATGAGGACAGCAAGGAGATGCAAAGACAATACCAGGACATGAGGACAGCAAGGAGACGCAAATCCAATACCAGGACATGAGGACAGCAAGGAGACGCGAAGACAATACCAGGACATGAGGACAGCAAGGAGACGCGAAGACAATACCAGGACATGAGGACAGCAAGGAGACGCGAATACAATACCAGGACATGAGGACAGCAAGGAGACGCGAAGACAATACCAGGACATGAGGACAGCAAGGAGACGTGAAGACAATACCAGGACAGAAGGACAACAAGGAGACTCGAATACAATACCAGGACATGAGGACAGCAAGGAGACGCGAAGACAATACCAGGACATGAGGACAGCAAGGACATGCGAATACAATACCAGGACACGAGGACAGCAAGGAGACCCGAATACAATACCAGGACATGAGGACAGCAAGGAGACCCGAAGACAATACCAGGACATGAGGACAGCAAGGAGACCCGAAGACAATACCAGGACATGAGGACAGCAAGGAGACCCGAAGACAATACCAGGACATGAGGACAGCAAGGAGACCCGAAGACAATACCAGGACGCGAGGACAGCAAGGAGACACAGGGGATTGCATTGTAAATGTTAGGTCACATTAAAGATGGTGATTGATGCTCCATCTTTAACCTGTACCTGTACTGATTAACAGCACGCTGTCACAGCGATTAACAGTACATGGCGGCTCCTGGTTCCTTCTCATCCCTGTCTCTCTCTCTCTCTCTCTCTCATCCCTGTCTCTCTGTCTCTCTCATCCCTGTCTCTCTCTCTCTCCCTTCATGCCTCTCTGGTGTCCTTGCTGCAGTTCTGGGACTCTGGGAGAGTGTGTGTGTTTCGGGGGGAGGGGTCTGCACTGGGGGGATCTGGGGAGTGAGGAGAGATGAAGGCGGCGAGGCTCTTAGGATGTGTCACGCTGGGAAGATTTGCAGGTTTTGATCCAGGCAAATTAATGCAAAATCCCAGAGCAAGTATTTGGATTGGGAAAACTTTGGAGGGGCCTCATTTCTTAACAGTAATTATTGGGTTTACATTCATTTCACTCTCTTATTTTTTTATTTTTCCACAGGAGAGCTGATCACTGCTGCCTGCGAGCTTGGGGTGAGAATTAGCCGTATTGTTTAATCAATTCACTCATTAGCATTAAGGAAGTTTAATTAACCGCGGGCTGAAAGCAGATTAATTTACTTTCTGGGTGCAGTTTTTTTTCTTTTTTCTCATACACTTATTTTATTAAGTTGCAAGTGCAGAATGCTATAATTTGCAACCCGTTTTTTAAAATCCAATTAAAGTCAATGGTAAGGCGATGGCTTTTGTAGGCTTTGCCTTATGTACGCTATAGGCTTATTGTCACACCCCTCCCCCCCTCCCCCTTTGTGTGTGTGCGCTCCTGTGTGTAAGCCAGGAAGAATGAACTAAATCGGGTTAACAGTTCTAATAAGTTTTATTATTTAAAAAAGTTTATTACGCCTCTGTGATCCATTTAGGGAGGCTGTGCCGATGTCAGTGTGCCAGTAATCCAGTAGTTAGTGAAGCAGTCCGTGTGGCCTGTCTGCCTCCCTGCCTCCCTCCCTGCCTGTCTGCCTCCGTCCCTCCCTGCTTCCCAGCCTGCCTCCCTCCCTGCCTGCTTGCCTCCCTCCCTGCCTGCCTCCCTCCCTGCCTGCCTCCCTGCCTGCCTGCCTCCCTCCCTCCCTGCCTCCCTCCCTGCCTGCCTCCCTCCCTCCTGCCTGCCTGCCTGCCTCCCTCCCTCCCTCCCTGCCTCCCTGCCTCCTGCCTGCCTCCCTCCCTGCCTACCTGCCTGCCTGCCTGCCTGCCTTCCTCCCTCCCTCCCTGCCTGCCTCCCTGCCTTCCTGCCTGTCTCCCTCCCTGCCTCCCTGCCTGCCTGCCTGCCTCCCTTGTTACCTCTACACACACCATGGCTAATCAAGCTCCTAGTGAATCCTGGAGAAGGGTGGACCCGCTATGCAGTAGGAGTCTTATTTCCATCCCAGTGGTTGAGTTGACAGTCCTAGATGTCCCTCCCTTTACCCCTCTCCAGGTTGCTCACCCCCCCGGGTACCCCCTCTTCACTCTCCTCGCTCGTCTGGCTCTGGATCTGATTCCCTTCGGACTGCCAGCCTACCGCGTCAACCTTCTGAATGGGCTGCTGGGGGCGATAGCGAGCGCCTTGCTGTGCTTCACTGTCTGCAGGTAGGAGCTGCCTCGACCCTCCCTCCTCGCTGCCTCGACCCTCCCTCCTCGCTGCCTCGACCCTCCCTCCTTGCTGCCTCGACCCTCCCTCCTTGCTGCCTTGACCCTCCCTCCTCGCTGCATCGTCTGTAGTTGAGGTATTCAAATAATCCATTGTGTGGCCAGCATCGTGTTGTCACCATTTAGGTGCAGCTACAGGCCTATGGTTAATCTTTTCAACCTAATCGTCCAAACTCCTCGTTCACCGAGTCATACAGAACTCTCCAACCCAGACTGCTTCCCCTTTGTGTGAGCCTCGTGCCCGCTCCTCATTGGAAGTGAGAATTTGTTCTCAATGGACTCCACTCCCAGCTCCCCTCGGGTAGGATGTGTTTAATAATGGCCGGGTGGTGACTGCTGCTTCTGAGCCCCTGCTAACCTGGAAGTTCTTTATCCTGTTAGCTTTGCGGTGACCCTGGTTTAACTGGGGGGCAAAGGGGGCACTCTGTGGTTTGCGTGTGTGTTTTGGAGGGGGGGAAGCAAGCATTGGAATTGAAATTGAGGGATTATTATTGTGGGTTGTGGGATAGATTGAGGTTGTTTCAGAGAGAGAATTAATTTTTTCTGTAAGAAAACAGCAGTGGAATTGAAATGCAGTGGAGTCAAAACAGCATTATTGACGTGTTTATTTATTTGTTCGTTCATTTATTTATTTAACTAGTCAGCTGGGAGGGATTTGAAAAGAGTTTGATATGAGTGATATATTGTTTGCCAACGTAACCACTCTCTGGAAAAGTTTCATTAAAATGCAGTTCTTTAAAGAATGCAAGCCTTGTGAAATGTACTCCAGTGGTTTAGGTGTTTTCAAAGCTGACTGTCTTTCCCACTTGCAAGCTGTGTTCTCTCTGCACTCCCCCCAGCTCCTGGTGTTTCCCTGGGCTGGGATTGTGTATTTGTCGCTCAGTGTGTTTCGAGGGTCCTGACAGGAAGCTCTTGTAAATAAATTGTTGTGTCTTGGTGGTGCACTCCCTGTAGTTTGAATTAGCGAGTAACATATAGGCTTGATTCACTGTTTCTCAGCTGAAGTAGAATTGAATTGCAGTATGGCTGGCTTTCACTTGCTTTTACTGGTGGGGAAAGTCAAGCTCAGATCCCAGCTCTTCATAATCGCATGTGTGCCAGTGAGAATCAGGTTGAGAATGCATGGTGTGTGTGTGTGTGTGTGTGTGTGTGTGTGTGTGTGTGTGTGTGTGTGTGTGTGTTTGTGTGTGTGTGTGTGTGCGCGTGTGTCCGCTTTCCCAGCTGCTCCTCACACTGACCTCTGCACCTTGACCTTCACTCTGCGCACGACGGCCCGTATCCTGTTAACCTCTGAGTGACCCTGATTTAAAGGGATTACTGCAAGAGATACAAGAACTGGCCTGAGTCTCAATTTCCATAAACTGTCAGACAGTTTTATTACAATAACCTGGTAAGTAAGCCAGGTTAACCCTGTGTGTGTGTGTGTGCCTGTGTGAGGGGGTCCGGGCTGGATTGGCTACAGAGCACTAAGTCCCTGAGCATCAAGCGTTTGTGTGTGCTGTAAAATACCTGCAGTAAATGGACGTCATGCATGCGATACCCCTTCTGGAGGTTTTTGTGCTTGCTAGTTTCAGTGTTGAGGACGTCTGTTTGTTTGTCTTTGGCGTCCGTTGTTCTTTCTTTGTCTGTCTGTCTGTCTTTCCACGTGGCTGAATCAGACGATTTCCCAGTGCAAAAGCAAAAGAAACCCAACAAAACCAGCACACTGCGGTGTTTTTATTTCGGGGTGATCGTGCTTGCGTAGTTTTGCCCCTCCATTCTTTAGCACAAGTTTTGAATAATAAAGGAACATTGCTGTCTGTTTGTCTGTCCGTCACGCTTCCATTTCTACATGCGCGTAGGGTTGATGTAGGGTTGATATTGGGTGTGTGGTCCAGTGGTTAAAGAAAAGGGCTTGTAACCAGGAGGTCCCCGGTTCAAATCCCACCTCAGCCACTGACTCATTGTGTGACCCTGAGCAAGTCACTTAACCTCCTTGTGCTCCGTCTTTCGGGTGAGACGTAATTGTAAGTGACTCTGCAGCTGATGCATAGTTCACACACCCTAGTCTCTGTAAGTCGCCTTGGATAAAGGCGTCTGCTAAATAAACAAATAATAATAAATAACTGGGAAAAAACATCTCCTGAAATATGGAGAAATCTGTAGTTTATTCAAATACAACAACAACAACAACAGTCCACTTTAATCTAAACATGTACTTTTCCATTCAATCCAATGAAAGCTGTTTTTTTTTTTTTAGTGTCAGCAGGATGCTGCCTGTTAGCCGGCCGGACAGTCACACCCTCAAAGCTGTGAAGTACAGGCTTACACAGGGTTTAGTTTTTTAATCTATGTTTTCCAAATTAAAAACAAGCACACAGTATAAATTGAAGGTTTATGTCGTTATCCCAGCTGAGACTGAGATCCGGGGCCAGCAATTGAATGCGAGGCGAGGCTGAGAGTCGGGTTCAAATCCCAAATGAGTTCAACTCTGTCCAGCAGAGCAACAGACACCTTCACTGTCTAAAAGTGACCCCATGTCTATCCTGGAAACACACAAAGAAAACTGAGACTGCAAAAGACTTTGCATTCCTACTTTGAGACGAAACTCCTTTGTACTTTTATGAATGGTTTCACAGACCCCCGTTAGCACTAATCTTGGACTATGTAATGTAGACGAGTGCTAACCAGGGTCTGTAAAACCAGCCCATCATTTTTTTTTTAACTCTTAATCACAACTGTGACTCTCTTTCCTAACTCTCGCCTCTCCCCCTCTCCCATCTCCCATCTCCCCCTCTCCCATCTCCCTCTCTCCCATCTCCATCTCTCTCTCTGCAGTGTAGTCAGTGTGTCGTGTCATCGTTAGGGATGAGGCATTCTATTGCCATTATTATTATTATAATTATTATTATTATTATTGGTAGTACTGTAACTTGCATTTGTAAGTTGTAGCTTATGACGGTGAAACTAAATAAATGAATATCTTTTTTTTTTTTTTTTTTCTGAAATGCCTCTTGTCAATATAGGGTTAAATATCTTTAGTACATGGAACAGTGTACAGGATTCAGAGCTGTTGACCTTGAGGGATCCATTTAAATCATTAAATATCTGTGTGCGTTTGGTTAGTAGTGAGTGAATGAGTGTGCAAGCCTGATCGCGCACACACACACTCACACACACTCGCACACTCACATGCACACGCACACACAAACACTCACACGCACACGCATACTCATACACACACACACACTCACACACACGCACACACACACACGCACACTCACATGCACACTCTGCTTGACTGAAACCAAAAAGACTACGCGCCCAACATGCAGTATGACCAATGGTAGCCTTAGGAGAAATCCTTCTAATGCCTTGTAACAGACGCTTAATTAAAATGTTATTTCCTCATTACTGGATCAGAAAGTGTCAGAGTACTGTCAGAGTTAACATGCTCCTGCCCGGAGGGCGTTCACTTGTCTCCCCACAGTGGCGACTGCGAGTACTGCATCTGCTTTTAGTTATCTCAGCCGTTTTCAGCCAGTTTTGCCATCATGCTGTACCTGGCTGATGTGTGTCAGCGTTTTCTCTGTGAGTCGCAATTCGATGTATTGAACGAGCGACAGTGAGAAGTAGCCATGTATTTCAACGCAGTTCCTAATGTGTCTCTTGCTGCGCTAAATTTAAAAACAATTTAAAAAATCAATATTAAAACGCAACAGTTATCTCGTGACTGTAAATGTAAAACAGTTATGTGATTGGTTTTTTTTTTTTTTATTGTTTGTTTATTGATTAAATTCGTACCTAAATTGAGGGTTAAATAAACACTTTGCGCTTTACAAGCTGAACAAAAAGGCCGCCCGCACGAGACAAGCACACAGGTAAAAACAGACCGCACGAGACAAGCACACAGGTAAAAACAGACCGCACGAGACAAGCACACAGGTAAAAACAGACCGCACGAGACAAGCACACAGGTAAAAACAGACCGCACGAGACAAGCACACAGGTAAAAACAGACCGCACGAGACAAGCACACAGGTAAAAACAGACCGCACGAGACAAGCACACAGGTAAAAACAGACCGCACGAGACAAGCACACAGGTAAAAACAGACCGCACGAGACAAGCACACAGGTAAAAACAGACCGCACGAGACAAGCACACAGGTAAAAACAGACCGCACGAGACAAGCACACAGGTAAAAACAGACCGCACGAGACAAGCACACAGGTAAAAACACAGCAGTGCGTGTGTGTGTTTCTTTAAGGTGTAACAGTGCAGGACAGGATGGTGGACCTCTTGAGTAGCATCCATTTCTAATGCAGGAAGAAGTGTATTATTCACCCCAGCGATGGAAGAACATTGCTCCTCACACCCCATTTAGAAGTTTCATGGTGTATTTGCACGGTACTTTTTTTTTTTCAGTTTTTCCCATGCTCATGCCTGTGCATTTATCATGGTTAACCACATTCACCGCTCTGTGCAAAAAGCGGATAGCACTTATTTAAAAGGGATACGGTGTTAATGTTGCTAGCGCTAATAATATTAGATAGGAAAATGTATTTGAAATCCTTGGTTTGCATTTCTTTACAGTGGGGCCAGTGATGTTCTTGCTAGTGCTAATAATACTAATACTAAAAAGAGGAGGCAAGGCAATGCATTTCAAACATTTAAAAAGGGTGCGTTGACAATAAGAAGAGGCACGAGAATGCATTGGAAACGCTGGCTGCTCATTTAAGGGGGGTGGGGGGGGTGTAGCTCTTGTTTTTCAGTGTTGCTGATGGTAAGAGAATGCATTGGAAACGCTGGCTGCTCATTTAAGGGGGTGGGGGGTGTAGCTCTTGTTTTTCAGTGTTGCTGATGGTAAGAGAATGCATTGGAAACGCTGGCTGCTCATTTAAGGGGGGGGGGGTGTAGCTCTTGTTTTTCAGTGTTGCTGATGGTAAGAGAATGCATTGGAAACGCTGGCTGCTCATTTAAGGGGGGGGGGGTGTAGCTCTTGTTTTTCAGTGTTGCTGATGGTAAGAGAATGCATTGGAAACGCTGGCTGCTCATTTAAGGGGTGGGGGTGTAGCTCTTGTTTTTCAGTGTTGCTGATGGTAAGAGAATGCATTGGAAACGCTGGCTGCTCATTTAAGGGGGTGGGGGTGTAGCTCTTGTTTTCAGTGTTGCTGATGGTAAGAGAATGCATTGGAAACGCTGGCTGCTCATTTAAGGGGGTTGGGGGTATAGCTCTTGTTTTCATTGTTGCTGATGGTAAGAGAATGCATTGGAAACGCTGGCTGCTCATTTAAGGGGGGGGGGGTATAGCTCTTGTTTTTCAGTGTTGCTGATGGTAAGAGAATGCATTGGAAACGCTGGCTGCTCATTTAAGGGGTGGGGGTGTAGCTCTTGTTTTCAGTGTTGCTGATGGTAAGAGAATGCATTGGAAACGCTGGCTGCTCATTTAAGGGGTGGGGGTGTAGCTCTTGTTTTTCAGTGTTGCTGATGGTAAGAGAATGCATTGGAAACGCTGGCTGCTCATTTAAGGGGGTGGGGGTGTAGCTCTTGTTTTCAGTGTTGCTGATGGTAAGAGAATGCATTGGAAACGCTGGCTGCTCATTTAAGGGGTGGGGGGTGTAGCTCTTGTTTTCAGTGTTGCTGATGGTAAGAGAATGCATTGGAAACGCTGGCTGCTCATTTAAGGGGGTGGGGGTGTAGCTCTTGTTTTCAGTGTTGCTGATGGTAAGAGAATGCATTGGAAACGCTGGCTGCTCATTTAAGGGGGTGGGGGGGGTAGCTCTTGTTTTTCAGGGTTGCTGATGGTAAGAGAATGCATTGGAAACGCTGGCTGCTCATTTAAGGGGGTGGGGGTGTAGCTCTTGTTTTTCAGTGTTGCTGATGGTAAGAGAATGCATTGGAAACGCTGGCTGCTCATTTAAGGGGGGTGGGGGTGTGTGTGTAGCTCTTGTTTTTCAGTGTTGCTGATGGTAAGAGAATGCATTGGAAACGCTGGCTGCTCATTTAAGGGGGGTGGGGGGGGTATCGCTCTTCTTTTTCAGTGTTGCTGATGGTAAGAGAATGCATTGGAAACGCTGGCTGCTCTTGGTGGGTCAGCGCAGTGCTGGCATGTCTCTGCTGAGGTATTCTCCGGAGTCTCTCTTGATTGACTGGTAGTGTTTCTGCAGCAGTGTGTAAGGGATGGAGACGCAGTGTCTATTAATCTGCGTGGTGTCAGGGCCAGCTCTCCTTATTGAAATGTGTATCTGCCTGCTATTGTGAGATGTGTAAACGGTGTCGCACAGATCAATGGGGTTTGTCATGTCCCTGTCAGTCTGTCAAGATAGTGCAGATAGCAGGGCTGCAGATTAGACTGGGAGACCGCCAACAATTCATTAATAACAGGGAGCCCTTTACACTGGACAATCAATGAAGTGGTCCAGACACGGCATTGCTATATCTCTTTATATGTTTATTTCAGAACAAGTTTTAGTATAGAATATTATATAGGGTGCTGTAGACTCTGACCTTGAGTGGGTGAAAATCAGCTTTATCTTATTGTTAAATGAGAACAATTAAACAGTTTAGCTCATTCTAATGTGACGTCATTTCCATCTGATGCAAAGAAATTTCAGACGGCTGCATCACACCTGCATTAGGGTCTGCTATAGACTGTGTCGAAAACCAAGCAAGCAAACAGCTAGAATGGTTTTAAATGTGCGGTGGATTTGAGCTGTCAGAGCTTGTGGAGCTTCGGGTTAATCACAGCGTGGGGGGGGTGGTGAGGGGCTACGAATTGGGGGGCTCACCTGTCCTGCACCCCTACCCCCAACCCCCTGACTGACAACTAAATCTGAGAGGACATTTCTATAAACCCGTACAGCCCTCCCTCGATCCCTCGCTGTTCCTCCAAGAGAAGAAGAAGAAGAAAAAAAAAAAAGAAGTCAGGTTTTTTTTTTTTTCTTTTTTCTGATTTCATGCGCTTTCCCCAGAAAGCTCCATTGTTCCCTTTCCCTAAGTCTCATCAGGCCCTTTGTGGTGGAATATCACAGCGGCAGCCAGGGAGCTGGGAACGTATAAATGGTATCATGCCTGTGATTAATAGCGGTGCTTATGAGTCAGGTCTGATAACAGCCTCTGCTCTCCACTCAATTTCAGATACCGCTAATGGAATCTGTCTTCTGCAATTGTAATGTGAGAGCGCCTAATTTGCTATGGAGCTTGGAGCTGTCACCAGCAGGGGATTGCAGGGTCATGAGGGACCTGGCAGCCGTTTGGCCTGCAGCTTGTATCTGCAGCTTTGAATAGAGCAGCTCTCTGCCTGTCAGGTAGCTGATAGGCTGATGAAGACTCTAAGCCACTTCGCACAATGGTGTGCAGGACCGTGCAGGCTGACTTTTCTAATTGTGTCGGCTGCTCAGATTTCAGAGCCAGTGCGCTGGTGTGCCAGGAGTTTATTCCTTTTTTTTTTTCTTCTTCATACTCCTCTCCTCGCTTCTTACTCTCTCTCTTTCTTTTCTCTGTGTGTCTTTCTTTTCTCCCCCTCCCTTTCCTCTCTCTCTCTCTCTCGCCCTCTCTCTATCTCTCCGGTTCTGTATTAAGTATAATAATAAGTAGGCTGGGGTTTTAAGCCTCAATTACAGAAGCGATAGCGTAATAAAAAAAAATGATGAAAAAAATCAAGCATTGGTGGAAACGTTTCCATTCCTCAATGTGTTTCTCTGTGATTTTAATGAGGTACGGTGGTGCCTTGAAGTATCGCCAATCTGGGGGGTATTTTTATGATCTTAATACCGCCCTAAAATTTCTAAGGCAGCGCAGTGGCCTCACTCCCTCTCCCTCTCCCCCTCTCTCTCTGCAGGCTCTCAGGCAGCACAGTGACCTCACTCCCTCTCCCTCTCCCCCTCTCTCTCTGCAGGCTCTCAGGCAGCGCAGTGGCCTCACTCCCTCTCCCTCTCCCCCTCTCTCTCTGCAGGCTCTGAGGCAGCACAGTGACCTCACTCCCTCTCCCCCTCTCTCTCTGCAGGCTCTCAGGCAGCACAGTGACCTCACTCCCTCTCCCTCTCCCCCTCTCTCTCTGCAGGCTCTCAGGCAGCACAGTGACCTCACTCCCTCTCCCCCTCTCTCTCTGCAGGCTCTCAGGCAGCACAGTGACCTCACTCCCTCTCCCCCTCTCTCTCTGCAGGCTCTCAGGCAGCACAGTGACCTCACTCCCTCTCCCCCTCTCTCTCTGCAGGCTCTCAGGCAGCGCAGTGGCCTCACTCCCTCTCCCTCTCCCCCTCTCTCTCTGCAGGCTCTCAGGCAGTGCAGTAGCTGGTGTCTTTGCTGCTGGTAGTTTTGCAGTGTCTCGGCTGGCTTGGCAGTGGTCGATGGCCGCTGAGGTTTTCTCTCTGAACAACGTGTTCATCGGGCTGCTCCTGTGCCTCAGCGCCTGCTTCCACACCGCGGGCTCAGCCCAGCAGAGAGACAAGGTACTGTCCACCCCCTCCCATCTCCCACCTCCCCTCTCCACGCTCTCTCTCCCTCCCTCACCCTGTTTCCCTCTTTCTGTCTCTCCTGTCAGTTTGGTTGCTGGGGAGCGCTGTGCTGTGGTCTCAGTCTGTGTAATCAGCACACTGTGGTCCTGTACGTGCTCTGCATCGCCCCCTGGGTGCTGGGAGGACTCAGGACTCACAAGGTAAACTATATAACAGTATCATTGTAGAGAGGCTACACCGTGGTAGAACAGTCTGTGAGAGAGGGGAGACAGAGACACACAGGGGCGATATTGGTGTATGTACTCATAAATTCAGGGAAGGAAATGAGACTCCCATTGCACAGCAGTTTGATCCATTCCTGCTTTTACTATGAGTTTAATAAGACACACCTGCGCTTGTTACCAATACACTGTGGCTAATCAAGCTGGTAGTAAAACCTGGAATGGGTGAAATTGCTGTGCAATAGGAATCTTATCCCCATCCCTGCACGTTGATTATTTTGTAGTTATCCCACGAAGAACCATTGTGATTTCTGTGTAAATAAGCAGCATGTCAAAACATGGAACTATTGGTGTATCGCACAGTAAAGTATGTTCCCATCTCTTTGATGTTTTTAGTTATTACAATGTGTTGGATAGGTGCAGTGTAGGAGTCTGCACTCATTGAAGTGCTATTAAGTCCTGTTTAATGGCTTTGACTGTCTTATTGTGTGGCATCCCCCATAGGAACTCTCTTTGCCTATCGCGGGGCGGCTGGGGACTTGTTTCCTGGTCGGTTTCCTGCCCTACCTTTACCTGCCGCTCTCCTCCTTCCTGAACCGAGCGCGCTGGAGCTGGGGGGACCAGAGCAGCCTGGAGGGGCTCCTGAAACACCTGCTCCGGATCGAGTATGGGACCTTCAGCCTGGTAACAAACACCGTGCCCCCCTCTCCACCACTCCATCCCTAACCCTAACAAACACCGTGCCCCCCTCTCCACCACTCCATCCCTAACCCTAACAAACACCGTGCCCCCCCTCTCCACCACTCCATCCCTAACCCTAACAAACCCCGTGCCCCTCTCCACCACTCCATCCCTACCCCTAACAAACACCGTGCCCCCCTCTCCACCACTCCATCCCTAACCCTAACAAACACCGTGCCCCCTCTCCACCACTCCATCCCTAACAAACACCGTGCCCCCCTCTCCACCACTCCATCCCTAACCCTAACAAACACCGTGCCCCCCCTCTCCACCACTCCATCCCTAACCCTAACAAACACCGTGCCCCCTCTCCACCACTCCATCCCTAACCCTAACAAACACCGTGCCCCCTCTCCACCACTCCATCCCTAACCTAACAAACACCGTGCCCCCTCTCCACCACTCCATCCCTAACCCTAACAAACACCGTGCCCCCTCTCCACCACTCCATCCCTAACCCTAACAAACACCGTGCCCCCTCTCCACCACTCCATCCCTAACCCTAACAAACACCGTGCCCCCTCTCCACCACTCCATCCCTAACCCTAACAAACACCGTGCCCCTCTCCACCACTCCATCCCTAACCCTAACAAACACCGTGCCCCCCCTCTCCACCACTCCATCCCTAACAAACACCGTGACAAACCCTGCTCTCCACCACTCCATCCCTAACCCTAACAAACACCGTGCCCCCTCTCCACCACTCCATCCCTAACCCTAACAAACACCGTGCCCCCTCTCCACCACTCCATCCCTAACCCTAACAAACACCGTCCCCCCTCTCCACCACTCCATCCCTAACCCTAACAAACACCGTGCCCCCCTCTCCACCACTCCATCCCTAACCCTAACAAACACCGTGCCCCTCTCCACCACTCCATCCCTAACAAACACCGTGCCCCCCTCTCCACCACTCCATCCCTAACCCTAACAAACACCGTGCCCCCCTCTCCACCACTCCATCCCTAACCCTAACAAACACCGTGCCCCCCTCTCCACCACTCCATCCCTCCATCCGACTCCTCCCCACCCCTCTCCTTCCCTCTCTCCACTCCATCTCTCCATCCTACTCCTCTCCCTCTCTCCACTCCTCTCTCAAGCACCTGTTCCTTCGTACCCCCTTCTACCATATACCCCTCTCTCTACTCCACCCCTTCTCTTCCCTCTCCTCTGCCTCTCTCTATCTTTCTCTCCCTCTCTCTAACCTCTAACCCCTTTCTTCTCTCTACCCCATCTCCTCTTTTACCCTCCCTCTCTCTCTACCCAGTCCAGCGGTGGGGATTTGAATCCTAGTTTGAGTTACTCTCCTACAGGGATGGAAATAAAGATCCCATTGCACAGCAGTTTGATCCATTCCTGGTTTTACTATGAGTTTAATAAGACACACCTGAGCTACATACACACTGGAGGTAATCAAGCTCACATTAAAACCTGGACTGGGTGAACCTGCTATGCAGTAGGAGTCTCATTTCTATCCTGCCGCTGTCTGCAGGGTTTTTGAGATTAATAAGACACACCTGTGGCTAATCAAGCTCATTCTAAAACCTGGAATGGGTGAAACTGCTGTGCAATAGGAGTCTTATTGCCATCCCTGCTCTGTGTGTTACTGCACAGAGAGAGACTGCAGGATGGAGGGAGGGGGTGTAGCTAACTTTGTGTGTGACGAGTTTTGCTTTCTATATTGATTGTTCTTGCGGACAGGCCAAGTCGGAGACTGGGACAGGGATGGCTCAAATGTTGAGGTTAGTGTCCATGGAAACCCTCCCTGCCTGCCTGCCTGCCTGCCTGCCTGCCTGCCTGCCTGGCTGCCTGCCTGCCTGCCTGCCTGCCTGTCTGCCTGCCTGCCTGCCTGCCTGCCTGCCTGCCTGCCTGCCTGCCTGCCTGCCTGCCTGCCTGCCTGCCTGCCTGCCTGCCTGCCTGTCTGCCTGCCTGCCTGCCTGCCTGCCTGCCTGCCTGCCTGCCTGCCTGCCTGCCTGCCTGCCTGCCTGCCTGCCTGCCTGTCTGTCTGTCTGCCTGCCTGCCTGCCTGCCTGTTGCCCTGAACACTCACACTGGGCTGCTGTAATCACCAAGCTCTGCACTGCATTCCTCCTCCTCTTTTGCATTGATCAACAAGCCAAACGAAACTCCTCACCCTGCCCTGCTGTCTCCTGTTTCAGAGCCCAGCTGACTCACTGCCTGTCGGACCTCTCCGCTCCAGTTCTGGTTCTGTCTGGGGCCGCCCTGCTTCTGAACCCCTTAAACAGGTACTCATGCACAGAAAAAAAAAAGTCCTCTGTTCGCTGTAACCCAGCCCTACAGCTTTATCTAGAGAGATAGAGCACGGGCACAGAGATAGAGCACGGACACAGAGATAGAGCACAGACACAGAGATAGAGATACATGTTACCTGATCAAGCTCATAGTAAAACCTGGAATGGGTGAAGCTGCTGTGCAATAGGAGTCTTCTTTCCTTCCCTGCTCTGCTGTGTGTACAGGAGTCGTGGCTCCTCCAGGCTGGTCTGGCTGTTGGCTGCGATGGTGACCCTGTACTCTCTGTTCTTCGCGTGGAGAGCGAACCTGGATATCAGCAAGCCCCTGTTCCTGAGAGTGGTGAGCGTTGATCATCCTTTCACACGCACTCACATTCCACCAAAATAAACCTTCAAGCAAATGATCAGTTTAAACATTTAGCAGCTGTAAACTAAGCTCAAGCACAGGAACATTTAACAGGGATGGGAAAGTCCCATTTTGGGGTAAGAATTTCTTTAATTCCAACCCGTCCCTAACAGTTCAGTGTCGATTTCCATTGCACTTCAAGGGTCTGTGGTCAGTATTTGATGTCGTTGATGCTGAATCGCTGTAGTCCTTTAAGACCCGACTTGACGAAGTTTGGAGATCAGGAACCGGACGAGCGATGATGGAGCGAGCGGCGGGCCTGTCGCTCGTAAACGCGCTTGTGTTTGTGCGTTCCTCACTGCCCCCTGGCGTGTGTCCCGTGTCACTGCAGGTGGAGCGGTTCTGGGTGCAGGGCGACGCGGTGCTGTGCGTGCTGGCTGGACTGGGTCTGTCCTCGCTGTGCTGTGAGCTGGACAGACGGCTGGGCAGAGGGGGGGTGTGGAGGGCAGTGGGCTGGATCTTCACAGCAGGATTCATCGCCAGCCAGGCTCACCGGCACTCCAGGTACTGTACAGCACATTTATTCATTCATTCATGTGAAATATTGAGCATTTATAGTATCTGCTCTTGTTGGGTGGAGTGTTAAATCCTCAGGTAACTATATAACAGGGATGGAAACAAGACTCCCGCTGCATAGCAGTTAGATCCATTCCTGTTTTTACTATGAGTTTAATAAGACACACCTGAGCTTGTTACCTATACACTGGGGCTGATCAAGCTCATAGTAAAACCTGGAATGGGTGAAACTGCTGTGCAGCAGGAGTCTTATTTCCATCTCTGTGAAGAGAGAGATCTGTGTATTAACACAGCCACTGGAATGTACGATTCTGCAAAGGCTGTAAATCTGTGTTTAATATACTGTGTTAAACATTTAAACCGTTGCTTACGTTTTCAATGTAAAATGTCATTTAGTACTTGTGGTGTTTTATTTATATTTGTACGTTTATAAATCTGACCTAAATGTTCACATCGATTGCAGTGATTTACAATGCAATAATATACCAGGAGCGAATACACTTTGAGCAAAAACAAAAAGCAGGATTGTGATTCAAACTGTACGTTTCCAGTTAAACGTTTAGTTAAGTGCAACCCCGTTTAGGATTTCAGTGTTTAAACCTTTACAGCCGTATGCAACAGTCTCTTACTCTGAACTGAAAGGAAAGCACACAGGGGTTTGCCCGATCTGTTTCCTGGTTGGATCAGCGATGCTGAGTACTGAGTGAAGCTCTTTATTCTCCGATTCTCAGCTCCCTGTCTCTTCCTGTGAGAGCTGTATAAAAGCGCCGCTCTGGAATAATTCGATAGTTAATGCATGATTTGTAACGGGGGCGATCAGAGTGAACAGATTACACTAACAAGCCACTTATAAACACACATCAGAGAGACCCTTTGATCAGGTATGCAACCTGGACTAGCCTGTCACTTCACGTTGCACTCGTTGACAGAGTTATTAGAAAGTAATGGGACTGTCACCGCGGGGGGGGGGCGTCTGTGCTGACAGGACACCGAGGGGGGGGGGATCAAACACATACAGAGACACACACAGAGATCTATACAGAGATACACACACACACACAGCTATATACAGTCACACACACACAGATATACAGTCACAGACACACACACACACTGACACAGAGAGTCACAGAGACACACACACACACAGGTCTCAAATGTGCAATTTTGAAAGAAACACATGTTATCGCACACATGTATTATAATTTTTAAAACAAGATATATGAGGCCTATACAGCCAATGGAAGTGCAAAATGGCAAAGCTTTCTGGATTAATTTGGTGAGCAACACTTACCAGAGAAGAAAGTAAGCCCACATCCCTGTGCTCCTGCGCCTGTGTGTCTGTATCTGTGCCAGGCTGTTGGATCAGAGTGAGAACTTCGTTGTGGACAGGTTTGCCCGGAATATTCTGAACTCCATTCCCATTGGATCCATCGTCCTGACGAGAGGGGACCTGCCAGGGAACTCTCTGCGCTACCTGCACTACTGTGAGGGGCTGAGAGGGGACCTGAGCCTAGTGGAGCAGGAGGTGAGTGTGTGTGCGTCACTGCCTCTGTGTGTGTGTGCGTATCTGTCTGTCTCTCTGTCTCTGTGTATGTGTGTGTGTGTGTGTGTGTGTGTGTGCGCGCGCGTATCTGTCTGTCTCTGTCTCTGTGTATGTGTGTGTGTGTGTGTGTGTGTGTGTGTGTGTGTGTGTGTGTGCGTATCTGTCTGTCTCTGTCTCTGTGTATGTGTGTGTGCGTGTCTGTCTGTCTCTCTGTCTCTGTGTATGTGTGTGTGTGTGCGTATCTGTCTGTCTGTCTGTCTGTCTGTCTGTCTGTCTGTGTGTCTTTGTGAGTCTGTGCCTGTTCTGCTGTTGAGGGCACTGGATCAGATATTAAATTGGTACGATTGATCAGTGGCTTCTGGTTGGTTTTCCCGGTGTCCTTTCCCTAGATGATGACCTATGATTGGTACGTTTCCAAGCTGGGCCGACACCTCCCTGGAGTCCGGTTCCCGGGGAGGCTGTGGGACCCGGTGCTGTCGGACCAAACCTTCAACCTGCAGAGGTTCCTGTCCGAGAACGCAGGGTGAGTGCAGGGCAGACCGGGCATCAATAAATCATTGTGCAGTACCATAGACATGCTGACAGTGCCTGTGTGCGGTGGGTGTGCTTGCAGGAGGGAGGTCTTCGCTTGCATCGGGCTGCCTGGGGGGGACCGGTCCTGGGAGAGGGGCTTCTCTCTGTGGCCCTGGGGGGTCTGTGAGAAGCTGGTCCCCTCTGGAACCCCCTTCTACCCTGCGGAGTGGGTCAGACTGACCCGGAATATGTACAACTGGACTGAGCCTTACAACAGGTACAGCGTCGCACACACACACGCACACACTCATTCACACGCAAGCGCACACACACGCACTCACTCGGTGTGTTCTCTCTTAGCTTCCAGCCGGGATCCTGGGAGGAGGTAGCCAATGAAGAAATGTGGCAGTCCAGGTGAGCTTCCTCTTACAATCCCATCATTAAAACTCGTATTGTTCTTCTTGTTATCACCATGGCTGCGGTTCCTCATGCAGGATGAAGACTGCGTTCTTCCTGTTCGACCTGGCGGAGAAGCAGAGCGGCAGTGCGGAGGTACAGGTGCAGCTCTACCAGCTCTCTTACACTGTGAGTGTGAACATCTCCTACAGCAATACCACACCCGCAGCAATACCACACCCGCAGCAATACCACACCCTCAGCAATACCACACCCACAGCAATACCACACCCTCAGCAATACCACACCCACAGCAATACCACAGCAATACCACACCCTCAGCAATACCACACCCACAGCAATACCACACCCTCAGCAATACCACACCCACAGCAATACCACAGCAATACCACACCCTCAGCAATACCACACCCTCAGCAATACCACACCCTCAGCAATACCACACCCACAGCAATACCACACCCACAGCAATACCACAGCAATACCACACCCTCAGCAATATCACACCCTCAGCAATACCACACCCTCAGCAATACCACACCCACAGCAATACCACACCCACAGCAATACCACAGCAATACCACACCCTCAGCAATACCACAGCAATACCACACCCTCAGCAATATCACACCCTCAGCAATACCACACCCTCAGCAATACCACACCCACAGCAATACCACACCCACAGCAATACCACAGCAATACCACACCCTCAGCAATATCACATCCTCAGCAATACCACACCCTCAGCAATACCACACCCACAGCAATACCACAGCAATACCACACCCGCAGCAATACCACACCCACAGCAATACCACACCCACAGCAATACCACACCCACAGCAATACCACAGCAATACCACACCTGCAGCAATACCACACCCACAGCAATACCACACCCACAGCAATACCACACCCACAGCAATACCACACCCACAACACTGCGCTTCACATGAGTACCGCTGATCGCTGGACCATTACAATCTCTCTCTCTCCCCTCTCTCCCGGTCAGGTCTACCAGGAGCTGGTGGGCAGGGAGGGAGAGGTGGAGGGGGAGGGGCATCCCCCGAACTGGCACAAGAACCTGGCTCTGGCGAGCGAGAGGCTGCTGCGCACGGGCGGGGGGGGTGTGGACTCTGAGCGGCTCCTGTCCTCCAGCCAGCTCCACTTCAGCCTGTACCTGCAGAGGGAGCCAGGAGACCCCCAGGCTGAGGCCATCCGCCAGGCCGTGCATCAACTGGCCAGGGAGAGAGAAAGGCTTCAGCAGCAGTAGACCAGAGGACACTGAGACACAGAGACACCAAGGAGTTCAATGTTATTATGCACTGCTGGGGTTACCCCTTCCTTTACAGTGATCCTCTGTACATCTGTTAGTTAGTTAGTTAGTTAGTTAGTTAGTGTTTTTGTTGCCATTGGCAGTTCTGTTCTTTTGCCAAAAATGTGCCTCTCCGTTCAAGACTTCGGAGTTAAACCCGGATCGGTTCTGCGTTTTTATAAATGAATAAATGAGATGCTCGCAGAGCTGTTGTCTTTTCACCCTGCTGGTATTGTCTGTGATTTGGTTCAAACGAGACGAGGCTTCTGGCATCTTTCTTGATCTCAGTTAAGCAGCTGTTGGAAAAACTTGAGCCCAGTTGTGGGACAGACTCCTGGAGGATCGGGGTACAATCCCTCCAGAGTGGGGTACAGTCCCTCCAGAGTGGGGTACAATCCCTCCAGAGTGGGGTACAATCCCTCCAGAGTGGGGTAAATCCCTCCAGAGTGGGGTACAATCCCTCCAGAGCGGGGTACAGCCCCTCCAGAGCGGGGTACAATCCCTCCAGAGCGGGGTACAATCCCTCCAGAGCGGGGTACAATCCCACCAGAGCGGGATACAATCCCACCAGAGCGGGGTACAATCCCACCAGAGCGTGAACAGGGAAATATCACTGCATAAAGAGGTGCTGTATTTTTATTCAATTGAATCCCCCCTACCACCACGATCAAGCGCTCCCTGGTCATGAGATCACATACTGGAAGGATCTCGTCTTTAATGGTCGAGCGGAACGTCCCGCAGATTCAATTCCATGGCGACGTTTGAAAACAGTCCCACTGTCGTTCTGTGGGGTTCATTTCTGCACCTCTTTAACTGAACAGACCCCTGCCATCCACTTACTCACGAGTTCAGACCAGCACACGAGGCAGTCGCTTGCTGTCCCAGAAAGCAGCTCTCCGGGGTGCCAGGTTTGGGCAGAGTGGCAGGGATTAAGAGAGCCGGTGACTGATTAATCCAGGGAGCAGGTTGGAAATGACTCGCTCAGCGCCGGCACTCCCGCAGCTTGCGCTGTCGCCTCTGTCTCACTCCCCGGCCTTTTAAACGTCTCAGACTGAAGGATCTGCTGTTTTCAAGTCTTCCCTTAATCCCTACCGACTGGGAATTAAGAGAAAAATAAAATCGCAGAGGCTGGCCATTTGAAAGACCCCCTGGATTGTGAGTTAAACCCTCTCTGATCCCCACCCTTAACATGCACTGAAAAGCAAGTTGCTTGCTCACATAGAATACCCTTGACTTGTTATTATTTACTTAGTCGTAACTCAAAAGCACACTTGCAGATTGTTACAGCAAAGCACCCCCCCCCCCAAAAAAAAACAGTAAAAACGACCCCCCCCCGCCCACAGACTGTTGACAGATCTATGAGAAAGAATCATTTGCAAGTGCAGAACTGCCCTCCAAGTTTCATTTCTGTAGGAGTGAATAATGACCAGTTTATGGAAAGCCCCAGCAGCACAGCCAGCTCTCACAAAGCTGGAGACCTGAGCCCACACAGCGGAGTGTGCAGGACTGGGAGGAGCTGGTTTAGGAGCAGTGAGCTGTGCAGGGGGCAGCGTGCAAAGACAATTCAGCAGGGTCCAGTTTGTCTCATCACTCAGCAGCTTCAATTCTAGCAGCAGCAGCAGCAGCAGCAGATTAAGACAGTGAGGTATCACTTGCACACTGGCCTCGCTCACACACTCTCCCTCCCTGGCAATGAAAGGAACAAACCTGTCCTTGTCTGACAGAGCTCTCGATTTCCTTTCCTTTATTCTGCCGTCAAAGAGCAGCGGGCAGACCTCTCGGTGAGGGAAGGTAAAGGGGGAGGGGGGGGATCAGGTATGAAGGAAACGTGTTTCTGAAGAAATGTTCCTTCAGATTTATTAGAGAAAGCGTGCACACACGCGGTCGTGTCTTTACCAGGGGAGACCCTCGGGACCTCTACCAATCCAGTCCAGGGTCTAGTAAGCACTCGAAAATGGTTTGTTTCTCAGTTTTCTTACTTGAGTGTGGAATTTTGTTTCTTGAATGTGGAGCAGTTCTGTGCATTGATATCCAGTCTAAACAAATAAACAAGGATTGCAAAACGATGTCTGCCATTCCAAAGGAATTTCACCCAGAACTTCAATAAAACTCTTTAGTCCTGCTGACTTAAAAGTTTTACCTTCTAACACTGCAAGGCCTGCTGTCTGTTGCTGCTTACGTCCCTCAGTCACACACTCCGACTCTCCCTCCCTCCCTCCCTCCCTCCCTCTCTGTCACACACTCCGACTCCCTCTCCCTCTCTTCCTCCCTCTCTGTCACTCACTCGGACCTCCTCCCTCGCTCTCAGTCACACACTCCGACTCTCCCTCCCTCCCTCCCTCTCTCTCCGATGCCCACCACATGCCTTGGAAACAGGTTTTCTTTTTTGGGATGTGTAGAATTGCCGTGACCAGCGAGACGGGCAGCGGGCCACGGCTCAGCTGGAATGCGTGCAGAGCATCAGCTGATAAGGACTTAAAGCTGAGCTGAGAGAGAAGAAAGTGAGAGAGAGAGATACAGAGAGGGTATGAATGGGATCTGAAGACAGCGCTGTAAACACAGGAAAGAGAGAGAATAGCATAGCGAAGGAGAAGAGAGAAAAGCCTTTCGAAGGGGGGGGCACCAGCCTGCTGCCTCTTTGCATCTAATTTACATACCCGGCCGTATCGCCCAATCGGATTGGGAGTAAAGCCCAGGATTTAGGATGGGAATAAAGAGACAAAAAAAGAAATGCCTTTGCTGCTCTCATCCCTCTCTGATAATACCTCTTGTGTTTTTCTTTTCTCTTCCTCTTCTTTCTATAAGTAGATGCTGTCCGAAGTGCCAGTAGAAAGCGACACCTCCGCTCGCTGCGAGTCGCAGATAGACACAACGAGGGAAAGGCTGAAAAGACGACTTTAGCTTCTCAGGTTCAATCTCTTGTTGCAAGAAGGGAGGAGAGAGACACACACACACACACACACACACACACACACACACACACACACACACAGGTTGCCATGAATATTTCATTGCCGTGCATTTCCTCACATGTTTGTGTTTCAACAAAACACACTAGTAACTTTCACACCTGTAGAGATTCCTCTCATCCAAGTATCAGCACACCCCATACAGACCATGTTTTCAAATCCCTTTTCTGTTGTGAGCTCTACCAACATCATATTCATTTTTAGATTGACTTTTTCTGTTGTTACGTAAACAAGGATTTTACTGTAGAAGCAGGCTAGCAGACCTGCTGGACAGAGTCAGACATTTAGAAAGAAAACGTGGAGGCTGTGTGGTCCATTGGTTAAAGAAAAGGGCTTGTAACCAGGAGGTCTCCGGTTCAAATCCCACCTCAGCCACTGACTCATTGTGTGACCCTGAGCAAGTCACTTAACCTCCTTGTGCTCCGTCTTTCGGGTGAGACGTAGTTGTAAGTGACTCTGCAGCTGATGCATAGTTCACACACCCTAGTCTCTGTAAGTTTTGGATAAAGGCATCTGCTAAATAAACTAATAAAAATAATAAAACAAAACAGTCCCATGACTTAGTGCCGGACTGCGCAGTCAGATTTCCATTGAGTTTTAAAACAGACAAGATTTACAGATCATGTTGGATTCCAGAACAGCCAGCTTCCAGATTTTAGACAGAACCAAACCACCAGGTTCGGTAGTGATTTGGGTCGGGACCACAAAATGATGCCGGACTGCACATTGCTTCTAAATTGTTCTACGGGACCATTGACTCCAATCACAAGGCTCATGTAAACCAGCGTCGCTGGCTGGCTAGTTTGATCTCTAACTCAAAAAACAGTTACAAATGGCTGAAAAGGGTTGAGCTATTCATGGCTGTATCTGTGTGTGGGGAGTGGGGAGTGGGGTCAGGGGTCGGGGGGGGTCCAGCCTCTCTCCAGACGCTCTGCGCTGATAAAGAGATCCTCACCCCTCAGGTCACTCTACCTAGGCCTCTCAGAGACCCAGCGGTGAAAACCCCCCTCCCAATAATCCCCCACACAAAGGAGGGGCTTACTTTCAATCCCTGCGATCCATTCTATTATCACTGGCATTAATATTATTATGATGATGAACTCTATCAGCGCTCTTGAACCCACACAATAAATCCAGAACAATGGGAAGGATGGGGGCTGCTTATCAGTAAGGGTTGAACGCAAAGAGCCAGATAGAAAACAGAACTAAAAATACACTGCTTCAGTGTGGCTGCCCTCCAGCGTCAATTATTTTAGCATCTTGACTCGTTTGTACCAAGAAACCCCACCCAGTGTCCAGACGCTCCCCTGTAAGTAGAGTCGTGTTGTGCAGACAGCCCTGGTGTCAATCCTTCTTTCTAACACTGCGGGTGCATTATTGATTTTTGGGGGTGGGGTTGGGGGGGTCACTTACACTCAGGGCCTCGATCTCAGAGCACTTTGTTCTACAGTGGTCAATATTCTTATAAAATCTATCAGAAGTTTGTCGGAATAACCCCGAATTCAATATGTAATTATTTGTTTATTTATTATTATTTGTTTATTTAGCAGACGCCTTTATCCAAGGCGACTTACAGAGACTAGGGTGTGTGAACTATGCATCAGCTGCAGAGTCACTTACAATTACGTCTCACCCGAAAGACGGAGCACAAGGAGGTGAAGTGACTTGCTCAGGGTCACACAATGAGTCAGTGGCTGAGGTGGGGTTTGAACCCGGGGACCTCCTGGTTACAAGGCCCTTTGAGTCTGAGATAAGTTTGGAGAAGGTTTGCAATGATTCAAGGCAGTTATCATTGCTCCCCATTTACAGTGTGGCAGACAGACGCCATCAGTGCATAAGGACCCTACAAATGAAGCGCTGCTGTGGGCATTCTATATGCAGTAGAACCTGGAACTCTTATTTTGTTTGGGTTCTATAAAGAATCATTCTTACCCATGAGGGTTCTAGAACCACTCTCGTATACTAAACCACAGAGGGTTCCCCATGCTGGGTTCCAGCTGCACCATTACGTTTCTGTGATTAGAGTCACAAAGAGATAGTAAACCAGGGACTGAAGGCTCCAATTTAGGGGGTGTAATTGGAAACAAATGCCCTTGGGATAACATAAAAAAAAGAAAAAAAGCCATTCTAGCCAAATTACACACACCTGAGCCTTGTGACCTCTGGTGTGTGTGAAGCTCAGGTGTGAGTAATTATTAGGCTCCACATGTAAGACTAATAGTGTCTCAAACTGCTCTGCAGTGGGGCTCCTGAGTCGAGCATACAGAGACAAAGCTTCCTTTGCTACCCTGGAAGGTTCTATTTGCAGGGGTTGGGGGTTGAGGTTGGGTTTGGGGTTGGGGTTGAGGTTGGGTTTGGGGTTGGGGGTTGAGGTTGGGGTTGGGTTTGAAGGTTGGGTTTGGGTTTGGGGTTGGGGTTGGAGGTTGGGGTTGGGGGTTGAGGTTGAGGTTGGGTTTGGGGTTGGGGTTGGGTTTGGGGTTGTGGTTGGGGTCCACTAAATTATTTTATTGTAAGACCAAACATTGTCAGACTATAAGAGAAGACAGAGAGCATTTTCTCTAGCTTTCGTCTTGCAAGCTTTGTCGGTGGAAAGCAAAGTTCAATAAGGAGATATGGACTTCACATATAAAAGGATTTAAGAAAAAAGAGTGAAAAACATAGAAACAGCACAGCATCAAAATCCTGCGGACACGCACCTCATCAGCTTTGACTGTTAGTTTTTTACAATAAATGAGTCGACTTTATTATTATTTCTTTGCCAGTTGGTAGTCTATCGTGCATGAGACGATGCTTAAAGCAAAATAACACGTGCCGCAAGGCTCTGAAATCTGTAGCTCTGATTGGCTGAGAGCGGCTTCGTGATTAACAATGGGCTTTACGTCCACCTCTCTGTGCTCCATTACCAGGCTGTTTATTAATCAGTCCCAGTGCTTGTTGGAGGACACATGTTTAAATCTGTTCGTTCTAAAGCTTTGTGTCTGCAGGGGAGGATCTGGGGTGTTATTATTATTAATAGCGATGATAATAACAGCAATGGTATTGCAAGAGGAAGCTCACCTAGCCACAGTTCTTCATTGGCTACCTCCTCCCAGGATCCTGGCTGGAAGCTCAGAGAGAACACACAGGGTGTCACCGGTCTATGGAGTGGGCAGGACTGATCACAGACATTTCACCAGTGGAGCCTACACTAGGGGGCGCTGTGGTTCAGTGACAGTGGGAGGGCTGCTTGTTTTCAGCAAGGATGGCAAACAAAAATCTTTCTCGACTGCTGAACTCTCACACAACGGGTAAGAACGGAAGAACACAAGAGCATTTACAAACATAAGGAGGCCATTCAGACCATCGATGCTCGTTCCTAGTAGCTGAAGGATCCCAACGATTCAGCAGTAACAACATGGCTAGGTTACCCTAGGTGGCTCATTCCATAACCTCACCTTCACAAGTCTGCGTGAAGAAGTGTCTCCTAGCCTCTGTCCTAAGTCTGTCTCCACTTAGTCTTCCAGCTGCGTCCTCTGCTCCAGGTTTCTGTGCTGCACTTAAAGTATCGGTGAGGGTTAACTATGTCAGCTCCTCCTAATTATTCTTTCTTCTAGGCTAAATAGATTTAGTTTCTTTAAACAATCTTCATAGTAGTCTCTCTGCTTGATGAAAATAAAGTTTTAAAAGATGAAAACTAAAATTTAAAAATAGTTCTGCACAAAACAGCCAGCAAATATATTGGAATGTCGGACAGAATCACTTTTTTTATTAGTTTTACGAGGAATCTGTGCTTTTAAGATTGGATCCTAATATTGGAACTGGATATTCTGAATCCTCTGTGTTACATACATGTCCTTGTGTGACCGATCTGTGTTACATGCATGTCCTTGTGTGACCGATCTGTGTTACATGCATGTCCTTGTGTGACCGGTCTGTGTTACATGCATGTCCTTGTGTGACCGGTCTGTGTTACATGCATGTCCTTGTGTGACCGGTCTGTGTTACATGCATGTCCTTGTGTGACCGGTCTGTGTTACATGCATGTTCTTGTGTGACTGGTCTGTGTTACATGCATGTCCTTGTGTGACCAGTCTGTGTTACATACATGTCCTTGTGTGACCGGTCTGTGTTACATGCATGTCCTTGTGTGACCGGTCTGTGTTGCATGCATGTTCTTGTGTGACCGGTCTGTGTTACATGCATGTTCTTGTGTGCAGGGTTGAGGTTCGTTCTTCCCCAGTGAGAGCAGGGTAAGAAGAACTCTTTGTGATGAAGTTTCTCTTGATGATTTGCATTCACGGCACCCTGGTGTCAGTAATGGAAGGGCATGATTCAGTTCGGAAGGATATGAACACTGATGAAGCCGCGGTGCCGTGGGGGATTAGAGCCATTTCCACCTCGGATACGACCAGCAACACACAGGCCAGGCAGGAGCAATCCATTACCACACAGGAGATTACTCTCCCAAATTACTTTTCACACCTCAGACCCCCCCCGCCCAATCACTGAGACAGGGGGCAGCCGTGGGACAGCCTGGGGGGAGAGCGGAATGAATAGAACGAGGGAGAGAGGGCATGCACGTAAAGAAGCCTAAGGATGAGGGAGAGAAGGAAGAGGAAGCACAAGAGATAATCAAAGAGGGAGGAAGGGGGAGTCGCATCAAGCTCACAGGTTCAGTCAGTAGCGTAGTCAGACCCCCCAAATAGAAGGAGCCCCCTCCCAATTCTCGTGTTTGTTGTGGGTCATTTACCCACCTCTGCTAATGAGACAGGGTCACGGACACTTGTCAAAAATGATCACACAGCGGTCTCAGTGCAAGACCACACAGTAAACTATTAAAAGCTAAACTAGGAGGGACTAACAGAGGGCTGACACTGCACTGGGGGAGTCTGGTGACCTTGTCTTAAAATCCCTTTATAATTCCTGTTAACTGTGTGGACTGCCAGCTCCGAGGCCGTGCAAGGTGAAAAAGACTTACTGTTACTGGCACACGCTGCCTAGAACACAATGCTGCACTACAGCAGCTACAGTCAGCAACGCCAAACATGAAGCGGGGTTACATTACTGTTAACTATAGCAGCTAGACTAGAACACAGTGTTCGGTATAGATAACTATAGCAGCTAGACTAGAACACAGTGTTCGGTATAGATAACTATAGCAGCTAGACTAGAACACAGTGTTCGGTATAGATAACTATAGCAGCTAGACTAGAACACAGTGTTCGGTATAGATAACTATAGCAGCTAGACTAGAACACAGTGTTCGGTATAGATAACTATAGCAGCTAGACTAGAACACAGTGTTCGGTATAGATAACTATAGCAGCTAGACTAGAACACAGTGTTCGGTATAGATAACTATAGCAGCCAGACTAGAACACAGTGTTCGGTATAGATAACTATAGCAGCTAGACTAGAACACAGTGTTCGGTATAGACACAGCTCGTCTGTTCACTACTTCTTCCTCCAACCTGAAGCCGCACTGTAATTAAGTAAAGCCGGTGTCTGGGGCTGGTCAGCAGTTTGCAGCCCCCCACAGTGAGGCCACTGGGATTAACTGAAAATCCAGCTCAGCACGGCCATGGCAGATGGGCACCCTGCACCGATAAACCAGGGGAGCAAAGGCTAGTGTGCAAGGTGCAGGAAGCAGGGTATAAGGTGTAGGGTGTAGGGTGCAGGGAGCTGGATGTAGGGTATAAGGTGTAGGGTGCAGGGAGATGGATGTAGGGAGCAGAGTGTTTGCGTGTATCTGTGTGTGTGTGTCTGCCTGTGTCAGCGGCTCTCTCTCTGTGTGTGTGTGTGTGTGGGGGGGGGTTAGCTCTGAGGTGTAATGCATGATTAGGGGATTATAAGAAGTCGCTTCTTTTCATTTCTGAGAGAAACAATTATTAAGATTCTTGTGTCTCTAATCCAGGATAAACACGGCTTTTCAAGAACCACGACAAGAGTGTACCCCCCCCCCCCACCTAAACCGGGAGCGATAAACTGGAGACACAGCTGGACGCACCGGCACAGACACACACACCCAGTACAGGGGGGTCATGGCACTGCAAACTCTCTCTCGGCTGCAGATTGCCGTCTCAGCAGCATCTTGTTTGCAGGGTTGTCCTGGAGGGAAGAGGGCTGACATGCAGTATTAGCGCTGTGCAGAACACAAGCCCTGCTCTTCTGGGCTAATGCTTTTATGTTAATGAATGTCGAGTCTGTAATCTCTTTTGTTTGTTTCCATAGCCTCCCGACTCTAGCTGGTTGTAGACCCGCAGTCACTGCCCCCAGCAGAACCCCTCTGCTGTGTGAGACTGGCTCCCCAGACACAGTCTAATACTCCCTCAGCTGTGTTCAGTCCCTGCAAGAGACAAGGAAGTGGATTTTAAACAACGTCTTCATGAGACTTGTGGTGTGACCGCAGTGCTGGGGTTTGCACAACAAGGCTCATTTAGGGGTGGGGTGCTAAAGGTCAAAAGCCCACTATTATTCACTGGGTCGCTGGTCAACTGCATGACATCACAGAGGTCAAACACATGACCTTGTGATAGAAGTGTGTTTGTTAGGGTGCCGCATGCAAATGCTGGCAATCTGTTCAGAGAAGAAGGAGATGAAACAAAGTTAATCCAATAACATTTTAAAAGGGGGCAGCATCAGCAATGACCAGAGAGCTGAAAATGTGAGAGTGGAGTGTGTAGACTAGTGCTCATTATTATTAATGTGCTGGTAATGACAGCGCTGCAGAGCTGAGAGTGGAGTGTGTAGACTAGTGCTCATTATTATTAATGTGCTGGTAATGACAGCGCTGCAGAGCTGAGAGTGGAGTGTGTAGACTAGTGCTCATTATTATTAATGTGCTGGTAATGACAGCTGCAGAGCTGAGAGTGGAGTGTGTAGACTAGTGCTCATTATTATTAATGTGCTGGTAATGACAGCTGCAGAGCTGAGAGTGGAGTGTGTAGACTAGTGCTCATTATTATTAATGTGCTGGTAATGACAGCTGCAGAGCTGAGAGTGGAGTGTGTAGACTAGTGCTCATTATTATTAATGTGCTGGTAATGACAGCTGCAGAGCTGAGAGTGGAGTGTGTAGACTAGTGCTCATTATTATTAATGTGCTGGTAATGACAGCTGCAGAGCTGAGAGTGGAGTGTGTAGACTAGTGCTCATTATTATTAATGTGCTGGTAATGACAGCTGCAGAGCTGAGAGTGGAGTGTGTAGACTAGTGCTCATTATTATTAATGTGCTGGTAATGACAGCTGCAGAGCTGAGAGTGGAGTGTGTAGACTAGTGCTCATTATTATTAATGTGCTGGTAATGACAGCTGCAGAGCTGAGAGTGGAGTGTGTAGACTAGTGCTCATTATTATTAATGTGCTGGTAATGACAGGCTGCAGAGCTGAGAGTGGAGTGTGTAGACTAGTGCTCATTATTATTAATGTGCTGGTAATGACAGCGCTGCAGAGCTGAGAGTGGAGTGTGTAGACTAGTGCTCATTATTATTAATGTGCTGGTAATGACAGGCTGCAGAGCTGAGAGTGGAGTGTGTAGACTAGTGCTCATTATTATTAATGTGCTGGTAATGACAGGCTGCAGAGCTGAGAGTGGAGTGTGTAGACTAGTGCTCATTATTATTAATGTGCTGGTAATGACAGCTGCAGAGCTGAGAGTGGAGTGTGTAGACTAGTGCTCATTATTATTAATGTGCTGGTAATGACAGCTGCAGAGCTGAGAGTGGAGTGTGTAGACTAGTGCTCATTATTATTAATGTGCTGGTAATGACAGCGCTGCAGAGCTGAGAGTGGAGTGTGTAGACTAGTGCTCATTATTATTAATGTGCTGGTAATGACAGTGCTGCAGAGCTGAGAGTGGAGTGTGTAGACTAGTGCTCATTATTATTAATGTGCTGGTAATGACAGCGCTGCAGAGCTGAGAGTGGAGTGTGTAGACTAGTGCTCATTATTATTAATGTGCTGGTAATGACAGCTGCAGAGCTGAGAGTGGAGTGTGTAGACTAGTGCTCATTATTATTAATGTGCTGGTAATGACAGCTGCAGAGCTGAGAGTGGAGTGTGTAGACTAGTGCTCATTATTATTAATGTGCTGGTAATGACAGCTGCAGAGCTGAGAGTGGAGTGTGTAGACTAGTGCTCATTATTATTAATGTGCTGGTAATGACAGCGCTGCAGAGCTGAGAGTGGAGTGTGTAGACTAGTGCTCATTATTATTAATGTGCTGGTAATGACAGCGCTGCAGAGCTGAGAGTGGAGTGTGTAGACTAGTGCTCATTATTATTAATGTGCTGGTAATGACAGCGCTGCAGAGCTGAGAGTGGAGTGTGTAGACTAGTGCTCATTATTATTAATGTGCTGGTAATGACAGTGCTGCAGAGCTGAGAGTGGAGTGTGTAGACTAGTGCTCATTATTATTAATGTGCTGGTAATGACAGCGCTGCAGAGCTGAGAGTGGAGTGTGTAGACTAGTGCTCATTATTATTAATGTGCTGGTAATGACAGCTGCAGAGCTGAGAGTGGAGTGTGTAGACTAGTGCTCATTATTATTAATGTGCTGGTAATGACAGCTGCAGAGCTGAGAGTGGAGTGTGTAGACTAGTGCTCATTATTATTAATGTGCTGGTAATGACAGCTGCAGAGCTGAGAGTGGAGTGTGTAGACTAGTGCTCATTATTATTAATGTGCTGGTAATGACAGCTGCAGAGCTGAGAGTGGAGTGTGTAGACTAGTGCTCATTATTATTAATGTGCTGGTAATGACAGCTGCAGAGCTGAGAGTGGAGTGTGTAGACTAGTGCTCATTATTATTAATGTGCTGGTAATGACAGCGCTGCAGAGCTGAGAGTGGAGTGTGTAGACTAGTGCTCATTATTATTAATGTGCTGGTAATGACAGCGCTGCAGAGCTGAGAGTGGAGTGTGTAGACTAGTGCTCATTATTATTAATGTGCTGGTAATGACAGCGCTGCAGAGCTGAGAGTGGAGTGTGTGGAGTGTCTTTTACTTTCTGTCACTCTGCATGGTGATCCTTTAACATGACAGGCCACTCAGAGGAGCATCTCTCTGATGCTCTGTCTGAAGCCGTTTTGTGCGTTGCTCACCTGACAGCTGAACCCGTCACTCACAGAGGAGAGAGCTGTCATCCACTGCACGGAGTGAGAGAGGGAGAGGAGAGAGAGAGAGGGGAGGAAACGGTAGGGTTAGAATCCCTACTGTGTTCAGTTTGAGAATGAATCTTTTATGCAGGACTTTGTCAAAAGCTTTCTGGAAATCTAAACACTGTAAACCATGTCATAAGCTTTGCAATTATCCATTGTCGATGTTGCATCCTCAAAAAAATCAAGCAGGTTAGTTAGAGACGATCTCCCTTTCCTAAAATCATAAGACCATGCTGACTGGCTGACTGTTTAAAACAGTGAGTAAACCAGCAGACGATCCTCGCATCTGTGATTATTGTTTTTGTGAGTTGTTCCCCCTCCCAGCCTCAGCCCCCCCGCCCCGACTAATGCTCTAAATTGAGATCGGAGGCTAAACTCTGCACTCTGCTGGGATTAACGTGCAGAATTTAATTAGTGGAGGCTGTCATCCTCCGGCCTTAACATTTCAATCTAGCAATCCACCATTATTATTAATGTAGCCATTGACAAGCAAGCTGGTGGGGAGATCCGCAGACTGATTCATTCTCCAGCTCCGATGGGGAAATGGACAGAGAACACATGTTCCCCTTTTTATCTCACAATCTCACACATCAGAAAAATGTGAAGTATTGAAAACAGCAGATTAATGAAGGGTCCTTATACAGGAAAATATATCAACTGTCAACATGGTGAATTAAACAACTTAGTAAGAGAGCTCTGTGTAGATACAGACAGATGGATAGGATAGACCGATAGATAGATAGATAGAGGGACAGATTGCATGGCTAGAGTGGGGCTGGTGGTCGATGGATTTGGAGGGGGGCTGGGGGGCTGGCTGCACCCCCCTCATCACATGTTTTTAGGTAGACGCATGTCGCACTGTCTGCTGAAACAGTAATCACAGCTCCGGCCCAGCCTGCCACTCAATAATTGCCCACCGTCTCTCTGTAATCCCACTCCTAAATCCGGCTCTAATCCATCAGGGACCAGGCTCTGTGCTTCTCGCTGTGGAGCGTGCCACACCGCTGGCTGCCTCCTTGCTGCTCTTAGCCTCGATGTCACAGATATTGCATCAGATGGCATCACGTTCTCTGTGCTTTATTTATTTGTTATGCGAGTCTGATTTCCCAGATCCCAAAGTCCTCCTTTGAGATGCAGAATTTAACACCTCAAGCATTGAATAACTTCACTTCCTATTCAACGCTTCTGAGTCAATATTATTATTATTATTATTATTATTATTATTATTATTATTTTTATTATTTTTATTATTATTACTATTATAGTTTTGTTTTTTTTAAGCGGATCTCATTTTTGAATCTGTCTTGCACTTGTTCCAATCCAATGACAGGACTAGCAGGCGAAACGCGCTGTTCCAGATCACCTCAAAGAGTAGCTTCGAGCAGATGCAGAAAAAGAAAACTCCTAAACCTGCGTGGAGCCGCGTGTTTAAATAATGTGTAGTGTACTCTGTTACAGTCACAGTGTATTGTCGGTCTATTTATGCAGCCAGATCGATGCCTTTTCCTGTGTTCGTTTTTTGTGTCGTGTCACACAGTGATATAAAGAGAGAGCTCTGCACATTTTGAACCTCTGAAGGGACACCAGGAATTCAGCGCTTGTTCAGACAGTTTCTTCTTAAAATACATTAGAGAACGACCTGAGTATCACGAGGAGGAAACTGACAATTTGGGCGACCAGATCCAACCTTTCAGGACAATTTAATCCCTGTTTTGTGCGCCTCATTGCAAAAATAAGCAAGTTAGCATCATTTTATTTATGGGACACATGTCCCTTGTACCTTAAAGGGTTAAATACTGAAAGGGTGGTATTTTTATGTGGTCCCATTTGATCATGTTTTCTGGGGGGGTTCAATATTTCACTGTGGGGTTTTCTTTGTGCACCCCCACAACCCCACGCTTAACCAGGGCTACATTGTACTGTACATGAGCGGGTTATCGCGTGCCCCCCTCTCCCTCCCTGTGAAAGCACAGCTGAAGTTTCCGTTGATGTGGGGGATACCTCTCCAAGCCTCTTGCCAGGTTTGTTTTGTGGAGCCCTCCTCACAATCACCACGGCACTCTTCACTGTTCTTCTCCCACTGTGTATTATTCCAGAGGTACAATGCTATTCTAGAGAGCCTCTAATTAGGAGAGCGGGGCTTAACGAGCTCTGCCCCGAGTCTCATTAGCGAGAGGAGCATCAGTCTCCACTGACCGGCTGGGGAGGGGGAGGGGCCTGTCCAGTTAGCATGCATGTGCCTCGACTTCATACAATACAAAGGGTCTGCTTTTGTTTTTTGCTTCCATTTTTTATAAAAATAAATAAATAAAAAGGAGATCTTGTGAAGGAGATCTTCTGTTATACTGTTAAAATAACAAGACTTCTCAATTGTTTTCACTGAAATATACAGCACTGCCCTGGGATTTCACTGGAATATACAGCACTGCCCTGGGATTTCACTGGAATATACAGCATTGCCCTGGGATTTCACTGGAATATACAGCACTGCCCTGGGATTTCACTGGAATATACAGCACTGCCCTGGGATTTCACTGGAATATACAGCACTGCCCCGGGATTTCACTGGAATATACAGCACTCCCCCACGTTGGCAGTAAATTGCCAAAAACTATATTTTCCAGTCCAAGGGCTCTTCACCTAAATGTACTGTGTTTGATATTTCTCGTTTTCTCACTTAGCTGTTGGGCTCTTGTTTTGTAAAATGAACAGGTGTTTAAAATAAAAGAACAGGCGTGAATGGCAAAGTGGAGTAAATGCTTTGTGAATATGCCACTTACTCCCATCTTTCCAAACTGCTGCTCAAAGACTTTTATGAAATTATACTTATTTAGATAATCTTTAAATATATTTGAATACTAAAAGTGTGTCTGTTGAAGACCAGGCAAATTCTCAGGAAGGAATACAATAATTCACTTTTGGAGCAGTGTGGAGTTTTGGGGCAGCAGTGTGGAGTAGTGGTTAGGGCTCTGGACTCTTGACCGGAGGGTCGTGGGTTCAATCCCAGGTGGGGGACACTGCTGCTGTACCCTTGAGCAAGGTACTTTACCTAGATTGCTCCAGTAAAAACCCAACTGTATAAATGGGGAATTGTATGTAAAAAATAATGTGTAAAATATAATGTAATTGTTTGTAAAAATAATGTGATGTCT
>CM060266.1:27507188-27532188 GCA_030684275.1 Acipenser oxyrinchus oxyrinchus
GGACATGAAGTGCTGTAGTACTTGTGACAAAACAAAACATATCAGTTTTATCAGTGATTTGGATCTGTAATGCAATGTACAGTATGCAAGCCTATCAAGAGTAACTCAGTGTAGGCACGCCTCTCAACATGATGGCGCTCTTTCCACTCTGCACCAAGGACACACCTGCCTTCCAAGGGGATCTTCACACTCATCAGAGGAGGCTTCATGGGAACCAGGAGCAGCATCATTACTGTCTTCAGTTTGTGACACTTCCTCTTCCACTTCACTGTCTCTGTCCAGCTCTGCGACAAATAGATTTGTCTGACAGTCACTCGCAACGGCTCATTTCTGAACCTCTTTATCAGAGAGATGCTGAGAAAATGAGCCTCTAGTAACCTCTGCCTTGGAGAGATTTGTAGAAACCTTGTTTATAAACATCTCTCCAGAAAGGTGCAGCCATTTCCAGACATCATCATCATCATCATCATCATCATCATCATCATCATCATCATCATCATAAAAGAAATGTCTCAAAGCTCTTATTGTCTGTTGGTAAGTTCGTGACCCCAACCTAGGAAAAGTCACAAAATATACTAAGGGGAAAAATAACATTATCCGGTCTTCATAAGTAAATCATCATACAGATAAAAACAGGGAATGTAGGGCCTTGTGCACTCTGTAGTTTTGAACGCTGGAGACCCCAAAGGCTGGAGAATATCTCAATGCACAGCTGGAGTTACACACCGCTCGCCAGCCGATTGAAGATGTCAGGTAATTACTATGCTCGAGATTATTATTCCAATTGCCCCAGCTCCTAATTGCTGCAGATGTATGTAGTTTGACAATAAGAAGAAAATCTGATCGTTATTGCCTTCAGTGCAATATCAGTCTTTGTCAGTTTTCTGAGCTGTAGTGCAGTGTTGTTCTAAATATACATGCCATATCTAACCTCCATCTGCTGCAAGTAATCGAGCATGTAAGCTGTAGTGCAAGTTCAGGTATTAGGGAGTTGGATTGCCCATGCACCCAGGCACCCAGGCACCCAGGCACCCATGCACCCATGCACCCAGGCACCCAGGCACCCAGGCACCCATGCACCCAGGCACCCAGGCACCCAGGCACCCAGGTACCCATGCACCCAGGCACCCAGGCACCCATGCACCCATGCACCCATGCACCCAGGCACCCAGGCACCCATGCACCCATGCACCCATGCACCCAGGCACCCATGCACCCATGCACCCATGCACCTACAACAATCCTTGCGAATGAACTGGACTGCCAATGGCTGCTCTGCTGAAATATAAAAAGTGGTGTTGTGGTAAAGTGAAGGCTGCGTGGATGAATTTAACAAACTGGACACCAGATGGCATTGGACACACTGTGTGACACAATGCACTGTAAAAACAACCCCACTAAACATTGAAAGGATCCCTGTTGCTGTAGAAAATGCAACACAGACGAGGCAATAACAATAAGCGAGACAGTAACACGGGTCTGTACATGTCTGTGAACTTGTAGGAAATCGCAGTGCTGTGTACAAGTGTTTCAAAGAAGCTAAGTGCTGGAATACAGCAACGTTATCATCCCAAATACCCCAGCAACAATAGCCACTTGGCCATTTTGTTTAGAGAATTATCCCCGACTCGTTCATTATCTGTAATAAAGTATTAAGTGCTAAACCACCTTCATGTGTAAATCGTTTGCAGGACATGTCTGTCAGTGCGCAATTGTATCAGGAAAGGGTTAGGGATAGGAAGGATTAGGGTTATCAAGCATAAAGATTTACACACATTCTCTCACAGATTCATCTCCATTGCAAGGTGGTGTCCTCACTCTCTCACACACACCTTCATCTCCATTGCAAGGTGGTGTCCTCACTCTCTCACACACACCTTCATCTCCATTGCAAGGTGGTGTCCTCACTCTCTCACACACACCTTCATCTCCATTGCAAGGTGGTGTCCTCACTCTCTCACACCTTCATCTCCATTGCAAGGTGGTGTCCTCACTCTCTCACACCTTCATCTCCATTGCAAGGTGATGTCCTCACTCACTCTCTCACACCTTCATCTCTATTGCAAGGTGGTGTCCTCACTCTCTCTCTCACACCTTCATCTCCATTGCAAGGTGGTGTCCTCACTCTCTCACACCTTCATCTCCATTGCAAGGTGGTGTCCTCACTCAATCTCTCACACCTTCATCTCCATTGCAAGGTGGTGTCCTCACTCTCTCTCTCACACCTTCATCTCCATTGCAAGGTGGTGTCCTCACTCTCTCACACCTTCATCTCCATTGCAAGGTGGTGTCCTCACTCTCTCTCTCACACCTTCATCTCCATTGCAAGGTGGTGTCCTCACTCACTCTCTCACACCTTCATCTCCATTGCAAGGTGGTGTCCTCACTCTCTCACACCTTCATCTCCATTGCAAGGTGGTGTCCTCACTCTCTCACACCTTCATCTCCATTGCAAGGTGATGTCCTCACTCACTCTCTCACACCTTCATCTCTATTGCAAGGTGGTGTCCTCACTCTCTCTCTCACACCTTCATCTCTATTGCAAGGTGGTGTCCTCACTCTCTCTCTCACACCTTCATCTCCATTGCAAGGTGGTGTCCTCACTCTCTCACACCTTCATCTCCATTGCAAGGTGGTGTCCTCACTCTCTCTCTCACACCTTCATCTCCATTGCAAGGTGGTGTCCTCACTCACTCTCTCACACCTTCATCTCCATTGCAAGGTGGTGTCCTCACTCTCTCACACACACCTTCATCTCCATTGCAAGGTGGTGTCCTCACTCTCTCACACCTTCATCTCCATTGCAAGGTGGTGTCCTCACTCTCTCTCTCACACCTTCATCTCCATTGCAAGGTGGTGTCCTCACTCACTCTCTCACACCTTCATCTCCATTGCAAGGTGGTGTCCTCACTCTCTCTCTCACACCTTCATCTCCATTGCAAGGTGGTGTCCTCACTCTCTCACACCTTCATCTCCATTGCAAGGTGGTGTCCTCACTCTCTCACACCTTCATCTCCATTGCAAGGTGGTGTCCTCACTCTCTCACACCTTCATCTCCATTGCAAGGTGATGTCCTCACTCTCTCTCACACCTTCATCTCCATTGCAAGGTGGTGTCCTCACTCTCTCTCACACCTTCATCTCCATTGCAAGGTGGTGTCCTCACTCTCTCTCACACCTTCATCTCCATTGCAAGGTGGTGTCCTCACTCTCTCTCACACCTTCATCTCCATTGCAAGGTGGTGTCCTCACTCTCTCTCACACCTTCATCTCCATTGCAAGGTGGTGTCCTCACTCTCTCACACCTTCATCTCCATTGCAAGGTGGTGTCCTCACTCTCTCACACCTTCATCTCCATTGCAAGGTGGTGTCCTCACTCTCTCACACCTTCATCTCCATTGCAAGGTGGTGTCCTCACTCTCTCACACCTTCATCTCCATTGCAAGGTGGTGTCCTCACTCTCTCTCACACCTTCATCTCCATTGCAAGGTGGTGTCCTCACTCTCTCTCACACCTTCATCTCCATTGCAAGGTGGTGTCCTCACTCTCTCTCACACCTTCATCTCCATTGCAAGGTGGTGTCCTCACTCTCTCTCACACCTTCATCTCCATTGCAAGGTGGTGTCCTCACTCACTCTCTCACACCTTCATCTCCATTGCAAGGTGGTGTCCTCACTCTCTCACACCTTCATCTCCATTGCAAGGTGGTGTCCTCACTCTCTCACACCTTCATCTCCATTGCAAGGTGGTGTCCTCACTCTCTCACACCTTCATCTCCATTGCAAGGTGGTGTCCTCACTCTCTCACACCTTCATCTCCATTGCAAGGTGGTGTCCTCACTCTCTCACACACACCTTCATCTCCATTGCAAGGTGGTGTCCTCACTCTCTCACACACACCTTCATCTCCATTGCAAGGTGGTGTCCTCACTCTCTCACACACACACTCACAGCATTTTCCTTACACATAAAAAATTAAATCTGTAACCCTGACGCCTCTGAAGACACCAGGGGGCCATTAGGGGTATCCGGTACTCAGCGCCGTTTGATTGGATAATAATAATCACTCATCTGTGCCGTTTGAGACACGCTAAACTCCGGGCGCTTGTGCATACAGAGCGGGTCATCATATCGCCATTAGTGGTTTGTAATCCGCTAGCAAAGCATTTCAATTGCGATGTAAGGAGGTTTTTTTAGAGAGGTATATGGCGGTCCTGCCCGCTCGTCTCCCCGGCCCAGGTACTCTGTAATCCCCGAGTTTATGACGTGATCAGGAGCACAGATCAAACGCGCAGGGACCCGGGCCGAAATGTGCTCGACGCTGAGCGAATTAGGTATTCACTTTTCTAAAGAGACGAAATACTAAAATGTCATTTGATTTTAACATATGTTAAAAACCGATAATCGGCTCACGGCTTTGTATTCCAGTACAGAATATTGGTATTTTTTTGTTATTTTAAGTGTAGGCTAATGGATCTGTAAGAGCAAAAATGAGTAAGTAAATAAATACATGTTCAAATAAATAAATAAATCAAATTACAAAAACGTCACCAAGCTGTAAGCAGGATAAAACAAAGCACATGAAAAACAGAGAATATGACCAGCAGTGTTGTCGTGTCTCCGAGCACACGGCATGTATGCACTGTGCTTATTGATTCTTTGTGATTCATTGATTGATTGATGTATTTATCGGTGCCCTTTTCCGAGTCTTCACTGGATAGCTTTCTATGTATTTGAAGCATCTGACACTTCGGTCTGGAAAGCATAGCTCATCTTCCTGTAGAAAGGGCTTCGTTCATCAGGGCTTTAACGAGACCCCTTTTAATGCAGGTTCTACAAAGAACAATTCATATCACACAAGCAACACAATACAGGGATGGGACTGAGACTCCCATTGCATCAATTCATATCACACAAGCAACACAATACAGGGATGGGAATGAGATCTCATTGCATCAATTCATATCACACAAGCAACACAATACAGGGATGGGAATGAGACTCCCATTGCATCAATTCATATCACACAAGCAACACAATACAGGGATGGGAATGAGACTCCCATTGCATTAATTCATATCACACAAGCAACACAATACAGGGATGGGAATGAGACTCCCATTGCATCAATTCATATCACACAAGCAACACAATACAGGGATGGGAATGAGACTCCCATTGCATCAATTCATATTACACAAGCAACACAATACAGGGATGGGAATGAGATCTCATTGCATCAAGTCATATCACACAAGCAACACAATACAGGGATGGGAATGAGACTCCCATTGCCTCAATTCATATCACACAAGCAACACAATACAGGGATGGGAATGAGACTCCCATTGCATCAATTCATATCACACAAGCAACACAATACAGGGATGGAAATGAGATCTCATTGCATCAATTCATATCACACAAGCAACACAATACAGGGATGGGAATGAGACTCCCATTGCATAGCAGTTTCACGCAGTTCTGGTTTTCCTATGAGTTTAATAAGACACACCTGAGCTTGTTACCTGCACAATGGTTACATGGAATGTGTAACACTGCAAAGCAATATTATTATTTATTAGCAGACGCCCTTATCCAGGGCGACTTACCATTGTTACAAGCTATCACATTATTTTTACATACAATTACATTATTTTTTTTACACATTATTTTTTACATACAATTACCCATTTATACAGTTGGGTTTTTACTGGAGCAATCTAGGTAAAGTACTTAGCAGCAGTGTCCCCCACCTGGGATTGAACCCAGGACCCTCCGGTCAAGAGTCCAGAGCCATAACCACTGCGCCACACTGCTACCCTAATAGGAGTCTTCTTTCCAGTCGTGTAATACATGTCACCTGTTCTGAGAAACCCAGCTCAAGGCACACTGTGTTACTCACCGGGTCCTTGCTTTAACCCTTTAAGGTGCAGGCACATATATGTGTCCCACAAATAAAACCGTGCTGACTTTCTGATTTTTGCCACGAGGTGCACAAAGCAGTGGTAACATGCACTGCCAGATTTGATCCGGCCAGCCACATTGTTTGCACCAGTTACAGACTCGCGAGAGGGTTACAGGCTGGATAAGTGAAGATGAAATAGAGAAAAAACAGCATTATCAGTACGATATGTCCTGAAAGCATAGGCTATGAAAGAATACGATTCGAATTCGAATTTTTAGTCTTATTCTTATTCTGATGACGATGACCTCACAGCCTCTGCGGGTAACAGCAGATCGACTTTACTGTACAATGGAGATGTTAGGGCCTCTTCCCGTTTGACTTCATCACACCCCGAAGTTGTCAAGCTGCCGGCGCTATTATCACATTCGGATCTCCGCTAAGCCCTTGGATTTGTGGGAGCAGTCGGAGAAATTAAAATCGCATGCTTTTTAGTGCGCTTAAGCCAATCCCTTTAGACGTTTAAATCTGTTATTATGGGTACAAAAAAACCCTTTTAATTTAATCTTTGACAAGATTATCAAATGTATTGATGATGCCACAAACCTAAATAAGTAATACAGGATTTAGGGCGAGCTTAGACAGGCTAACACAACACACTGATACTGGAGGAGCCAGCACCTATTATTATTATTATTATTATTATTATTATTATTATTATTATTATTATTATTAGTATTAGTATTAGTATTAGTATTAGTATTATTATTTATTTCTTAGCAGATGCCCTTATCCAGGGCGACTAGTCGTAAACAAAAAATACATTTCAAGAATCATAGTACAAATATATTCACTGTGAACGAATTATCTTAGTGAAAACAATGACCCTTTTTACGCATTTGATAATAATGCTCAGGTTGATTTCAGTTTCTGATGTCGGCTATATCTGATGTGGAATAGGTTTTATCTGATTGCAATGCTTTGTTTATTTACATGTAGAAATACACTACTGTAGACATACTGTAGATTTCTGAAATCATTGTTCAGATCGTGCATTTATATGTATATGTCCTTTTGGGTTGAAAGGTTGCATCAGTGGACATGATTTGGATTTCAAGACAAGGAGGGATATTTTATTAAATGGTAGATTTCACAACATGCAATGCATGTTCTTATCTCGCAGCCATACTCCCATTAAGCAATGATATTCATACATCTATATATATATATATATATAGACCTGCATGTATATGTATATATATATATATAGTGTAGACGTGTTGTTCATTATGCAGTGGTATTCCAGTGGGCTATAGCCAGTAAAGACATGCCCTGCTTTGTTGCGTCCCGGCTCGCTGTGTTCCGCGGTCTCCGCGTGCACAATGCCTCGAGCTCTGACAAGTGGCCTTTGCGTCCTCGAGTCTGCCTGGTTTCCATAAACGAGGGGCGCACAGAGAATAGACCGCGCTCAAGCGAGGGCCACTTGAACCCCGGCGCCCATTGTTTAACGAAGAGAGGGGATTACTTTAGCGTCTGCTCTCCCCATATGTTCCTTAGCTCGACGAGGGCTTAATTAAACCCGAAAGATTCTCTCTGTAGGAATGCGTCTCCAGGTCGCTGCCCGTGCCCCTCGACAATGCGCCGGCTAACCTCTGCGCAATCTTAGTACACAAAAGTCAAGGGAGATGTTTCATTGTGAGTGGCGCCAATATGCAATGGCTTTGGGTAGCCCAGCTGTATCAGTGCTTGGCTGGTTGTCGTGTCTTTGTGGCCGAGAGGGTTCTTAAAAGCTTTCTTATAACGTCCCTTATGAGACTTAATGTGCTCTCGTTTTAAAAACGATCAGGTGTATGCTAATTTAAATTCATTCATCGGGTGACATCTTCTGAAATACATTTAGTCTACTCTTACCTTTTTATGTCGCACAATACACCCCAAAATTTAAACACAGCTATTACTCTGTGAATAAATACATACATTGCGCATTAAGTAACAGACAAGCGGTGCACTGGACCGGCTTTCGTTTTTAAACGTGTATATAGCATTAGTATGATCAGCATTCATTTATATTACGACTTGCGCAGGTCTGTTTGCATGGAACACAATACCTGCATGGAACCCCTAAAGAACCCCAATGGGGTTAGAACGCCTTGGAACCTTTTTTTTCTAGATTTGAAGACGCCAGAATTTTTTATTTTTACTGGAACAGTTCTTAAGCATTTCAAAGTTGTTTCTGAAACACTGCATATTCAAAACCATTTTGCAATCTTTTAAACAATTCCAATAAACTAGATTATTTAAAATTCCAAGAACACACATCTAGATTTTCAGAACTAAACGTGTAGGTTTCAGTCAGTGGACGGCCCAATGATAATAATTCAATATCATCTCTCGTCTATTTTGATAAAAGCTACCTGCTACACATTTTATCACGCTTCTGCGCGTTATTCCCTGCGTTTCATTCTCCTTATTTATTTGAACAGAGCTTGTCACCGAGCTCATGTTATTATTATTATTATTATTATTATTATTATTATTATTATTATTATTATTACTAGTAGTAGTATTGTTGTTGCAATTAACTTAATAAGTTTTCTTCTATATAAGCACGAGAGAGAGAGAGAGAGAGAGAGAGAGAGAGAGAGAGAGAGAGAGAGAGAGAGAGAGAGAGAGAGAGATTGATTGCGTTGGATTAACTGATAAACTTCATTTGCCATCGGATGCGTCACTTTATCACTGCGTAAAAGTGTGCTGCGGCCGACCAGGGAGAGCGATGGTTTGGGGAGAAGAGTTTTGTTTGTTCATTTTAAAGACAGATCATGTGACGTTGTACTGCTTTTAAATTCGCCAGTTGTTTTGTGTCCAGAGAGGAAACCAAATCACAAATCAAATCTATAGAAAAGTCTTCTCTTCTGTGTTCGTATGAAAACGTGTGTAATTGTATACTTCCGCAAAGTGACTTGCTATTGTACAGTCCGCTTCCACTGCTCTCCATATACACGGCCCCGCGTTTCTGTTTTGAGAGATGATCCCTGAAACTAAAGCAAATCAATTCTGCATGAATTATTCACGACAACAGAAACGCTTTGCTCAGCGCTTACTTCCTCGTGTGCTGTTTGTTTTGTTGAACAGAAAAATCTGTAATATTAAAATTTGATCGTCTACTCCTGGCGCTTTTCATTTTATTTGACTGTATTTTATTTGATTTGATTTTAACATCGTAACACATATAGTTTTTATATTTAACCCCGACCTAGTTCAATTCTTGAAAACGCACCTTTTTTGTGTTGCCATTCTTATTCAAGAACACCACATTTTACCCACATCGTGTTTTTTTAATAGGTCTCGTGTAAATATTCATTCTAACAAAGGTTATCCTCTGTGAAGGAAGCAGACCAGCGGGCTGCTTGTGGGTATCCCTGCCGCGCGTTTAGCTCTGTAACCCGCAGCACTGCACTGGCGATGCACGCCTTTTGGAAATTCATATTTAGGCAGATGTTATGAATCTATTTGTTATTGGCTATGTGAAGCGCTTCAGCACCGCTATTGTGGAGTAGTGGTTAGGGCTCTGGACTCTTAACCGGAGGGTCGTGGGTTCAATCTCAGGTGGGGGACACTGCTGCTGTACCCTTAAGCAAGGTACTTTACCTAGATTGCTCCAGTAAAAACCGAACTGTATAAATGGAAAATTGTATGTAAAAATAATGTGATATCTTGTAACGATTGTAAATCATCCTGGATAAAGGCGTCTGCTAATAAATAAATAATAATATTGTTTTTTAATGTACTGTCAGATTACAGCACGGAGGTGCACTGTTAGTTACGGCGCGGGTGTTTTTATACACAATGCGCTCTGATGAAAGCTGAACAGCTTCCCTTACACTGTGTATCGGTTTTATATGCATTACAATGCACATGTTTTCTCCACCTACACCGAGACAGTTACACGCATGATGTGGAAGATCGGAAAACTCACCTGTGAACTGTCTGACCTCGTCACCATGACGTCAGAGGGCGGCGGCTCTGCTTCTATCGCTCCAATGAACATAAGAACATAAGAACATAAGAAAGTTTACAAACGAGAGGAGGCCCCATACAGCCCATCTTGCTCGTTTGGTTGTTAGTAGCTTATTGATCCCAGAATCTCATCGAGCAGCTTCTTGAAGGATCCCAGGGTGTCCGCTTCAACAACATTACTGGGGAGTTGGTTCAGATGAAAGCTTCTTATTTAGTGGAATTGATCGTACATGTTCAACGTGGGCTCGTCTATATCTTACTTAAACTGTCTACTACTTTATTATTATTATTATTATTATTATTATTATTATTATTATTATTATTATTATTATTATTATTTCTTAGCAGACACCCTTATCCAGGGCGACTTACAGTTAATACAAAGTATCACATTGCAAAATATCACTAAATATCACATTACAAATTTCTGCTAATAATAATCATTAAACACTGTTCATTAGGAAATGCTTACTCGTATTTTATTATTATTATGTATTAATAATACTAATACTAATACTACTACTACTACTACTACTAATAATAATAATAATAATAATAATTATTATTATTATTATTATTATTATTATTATTATTATTATTATTATTATTTCTTTCTTTAATGAACGCTACACTTTTGAAATATGCAGTGTGTTTAATAAGGCAACACGGTTAGTGTTCGATGTAACTCGAACTGTCTTTTTCTTCGTTAAAGAAACTGCTCGTTTCTCCTAATCTAATGCCTCGTGTGTACATTTAACACGATTAAACACGAGTGTGTTTCTAAAAACGCCAAGAACGATACACTTTCGATACACTATGTTTTAATTACTATTCAATAAAACGTAAGCACGGAGTTTAATCTGTTATTAGAACGTGTTATAATATATTTTTACAAATCTATAATATACGAATGTGTTGCTGCAAATCATCCGGTTTTCATTGCTGATATGCAAGTTAATATCGCGATGAGGAATGGAGCGCTCATCTCTGTGGCTGAAGTGAAAGATTCCGGAAAAGATTCTGCAAACTGCGATACAGAGAGCAGCCAGCAAGCATGGCAAGAAACTATTATTATTATTATTATTATTATTATTATTATTATTATTATTATTATTATTATTATTATTATTATTATTTCAATGAGTGGTTTGCACATGAAGTTCATGCACATTTTGAAGTTCCCTGAAGTCCTGAATGCAATGCTAGGTCTATATCATTTAAATCATTTCAGGAGAATTGTTTGTTTAGTATGTATGGGTTACTGCATGCTTTTCTTCAATGCGAGACAATTCCACACCATTTAATACGAGGGTACCATATAATTAACTTCATAATACAATTCGAAAAAAATAATAATAATAATAATAATAATAATAATAATAATAATAATAATAATAATAAATACCCCCCCCCCCAAAACAAACAAATAAAAAACACAAACCCGACAAACACAAACCCACAAGAATCGTGTTTGGCCTGCACGCATATCGGAGAATAGGTTTGTCACGATTGGACTGCCGAGCTAGGTTTGTTTGTGCCTGTGTTTTGAGCCTGTGTTTTGAGCCTGTGTTTTGAGCTGCTGGAACAGTAGATCTGTAGATAACACTGAGACGCGTCACAGTTCCGCACCTCTCATTAGCTCCGCTCTTTTAAATGTTTCGATTGTTCTAATCGCGCCGTGTTTTAATGAGCGCGTCTCCGTGCCTTAGCACTGCAGTGAAAGGCAGGTTATTGGCAACGTCAAGGATGCTAATTGAATGAACCACAAGAACGGCAATTTCTGAATCTCATAAAACCTAATTCCAGCGCCACTGCCTCTCACTGCGTTTTCATCTTTCTCGTTTCTTTCTTCCCCTCTCATTCAGAGAGTCACAATTAGGACGCGTATTGCCAGAGTCAAACCTCTCAAGAAAACAGAAAAAGCCGACATCACTAAAACTTTTTTCTTCCCTTATCCGATTGCAGTACTGTTGCGTTCGCCCTGTGTGTTCCAGAGAGACGGCGGCTATTGTTCTCACGAACAGGGTCTTTAAAAAAAAAATCTGTGGTCTTTTTACAAATCGGATTGTGATCATCAAAGGCATTAAAAACTACTGATTTAGAGTTTGCTTCGATGAGCATCTTTCTAATGCCCGTCCGCGTTTAAAATAGCGAACCGATTGGAAAAGAGAGAGAGAGAGAGAGAGAGAGAGAGAGAGAGAGAGAGAGAGAGAGAGAGAGAGGAACACAATGCGATTTGCTGTCCACGCGTTACATTCCAACCTTTCAGCATTTATTAGAAGTAGCGCTTCTTTTGCAAACTTTCTTTACTATTCCGGCTCTCTCGTTTTTAAATAACCCTTCTGTATATGTTAGCAACGAAAATACAATTGAACGTAAACCACATTGTAACCAAAAAACAAAAACACAAGCCATCTTCTGAAGCTGGACGCGTATTTAAACGGTAAGACCCTGGCTGTGTATGCTGTAGCTTCTCTATTTTAAATAATAACCCTTTGGACCCAGTATACTCCAGCGTGGGCCCCTTAGCTGAGAAACCCCGCCTGCTAAAAGCAGGATTAGTTTTTCATTGAAGTTGGGATTAAAAGCGCTTTCCCATGCCTCGAATTCCACTAGCTGGAACTTTCAAGTGAGGAGTGGAGACAGTCGGTGACCTCTTTCTTTCTTTCTTTCTTTCTTTCTTTCTTTCTTTCTTTCTTTCTTTCTTTCCCTATGTATTTATTTATTTATTTATTTATTTATTTATTTATTAAAGAACATATTTGCACATCAGTCAGAAAATCCAATGGAGAAGTCACCAGGGTATTATAAACGACAATAATGTTTGTCCATGAAAAAAAAAAAAAACAGAACTAGAATTTAGTTCAAAGTTTTATATTAAAAAAATATGACAAAACTGAGGACTAGTAGCGTATAGAATATACTATAGGGCTTATACAAAAGAGATTATTAGTGGGTGATCTGTGGTGTTGATTTTTAAAAATATTTCTTCTTAAAAAATTGTGATAAACTAGTTGGTAAATTGCATGCCAGTGAGTTCAAAGTGTAAAGTGAATTCATATGGTTCTTGTCGACCCCATTCCCCCGCAGCAATGGAAGTCTACACGATCAATCCCAATAGTTAAGAATTCAATCTTATGAAACCCATTTTAAACACAGCTCGGTTTAACCGACCAAAAAAAACCATGACAGTGCCGTGTAAAACACACAGTGAAACGTGTTTTCATTTTGTATTTCATTATTTTTTGCTTTGTGTATTTCACTTCTAGATTGAAGTTTTTTTTGTAACTGATTAAAAGATAAACAGGAAGCACGAGTGCTTATCATATATGGTAAAATGATCAAATGGTATCTCACAAGAGCTTCAAGAGGATGTGCATGAAAGACTCGTCTAACAACAACAGCAACAACAACACCTGTGTATTGTATTCCACAACTGGCAATCTTTAATGAAGGGAGCAATAAATACCGCAATGAAACACTTATTACAGCATGATGGGCTTCAATAGGGACAAAAGCAGAATTCATTCACCATGTTTAAAACACACACACACCACTCAGAGATCTCATACAGCGAGGCTATCTCTCAATGTAATAACAGCGGCTAGATTATACATACACCCTATTTAAAATGCCTAGATGTGACGGAGGCGTTAAAACACATCTGAAGCAGTGTGGTTTATTATGATATAGAAGGGAGCGCTTCGCCTGTTCTTTCTTTAAATGGATAAACTGAAGTGTATAAAATCACAGGTGTGCGGTTCTGGAGGCTCTTTCTTTGTCCAGAGTTTTTTTTTTCTGCATGGCTTCCCGTCGGATTCCAGTTACACCCCAGCCGCCGCGTTTCTTACAGGAATGCCCTGATAAAAAATACAAAATCAAACAGGATCTTCCGAAACAGGCCGGGCAGTTTCGATCTTGTAAAGAAAGCTGGCACACTGTTATTTTGTTGTCCGCCCTTCTCAATCAGAGACTTGTGAAAACTTATACAAAAGCGCTTCGCCTTCGCTTCCCATTTTTGTTAAAACGCGGTCACTCGAATGGATACCTGAGCTCAGCCCCTTTCTTTCATTTGAAAACCCCGCACCGCCCTTCCGAGCCGCGCTTTCTTCCGACCCATGAGAAACACGCAGGACGCTGTTTTATATTTGTATGGAAGCGTGGTACATGTTGACAACACTCCGATCGATTTACCCTCTTTGAAAAAAAAACAGAATCGAGGGAGCGGCTGTTCGAGCCCCAAAGACCAAAAACCGGACGAACTTGCTCGCAATCTTTATGTTGTTTTTAATAGGGCCCAACGAGCTCAACTCTGCGCATACATTCCTCAACAGAAGCACCGTGGTTACACGCCGCCTTGTGAAATGCGTGCCACCCACAGCAATATCACTGAAGAACTTGCTTATTTTGTCTTGTTGAAATGTTTATTGCATATCTCATTGTTATTTTAAACGGCAGTGATAGTCACTGCGGTACTGCCATAGTGTTCCGCCGCGCTGGATTATCATACAGGTGGGTTTCTTTCCGCGGGTTCAGCGTGCAGTGAAACCAACCCCGCTTTATTGTAATTAATGCACGGTCAGACCCGTCCTGTCACTGCAGACAAGCCGGACCGATCCCCAATACCACATCATCGAAGATCCTTTATTTTCCATTCAAAATAAATTAAAAAAAGAGCAAATCTTTATTTCTGTCTTTGTTTATGAAAGTGGAAGACAATTGGACTTGTGCTAGAACGACTTTAATATAGAGCGAGATTCAAGCCTGACGTGTATGCATATATAATGATATATAATAATATTCTATCAACAACTGCAAACACACGCACGCACGCACGCACGCACACACGCACGCACACACACAATAATAATAACCCACTCTGAATGAAATAGTCACAAGAACACCGGGATCTTAATGTCCATTTTACTTTTTCATGTTCTTTTTTAATTATTATCCCAACCGCTGGTTTGTGGCCATCGGTCCGGAATTACTAGCCTTGAAGAGGTCCGTGCCATTATGAAATATTGTGTATTTAGTGGCTGTAGGGATGGAGAGAGAGGAGGAGAGGGGCAGGGAGAGAGGCAGTAGTTTGGACGAGGTTTTACAGTGCAATAGAGTTCCTCTTCAGTTCAGATTCTCTCCCCCTTGTATATGGGCAGCCAGGTTTTCTTGTCTGTTTATAATAATAATAATAATAATAATAATAATAATAATAATAATAAAGCAACACAAGATGTATGAAACCCTAATCAAATCACAGCAGAGGAAGCCCGCGGGTGCGAAGCACGCCAACGACTTGCATACAATACAAGAGATCACAGTTTTGAAGTCTAGCACAGATAAAAAACACACATGTACTATTGATAAGACATACACTGATTGTCTCTTAAAAACTACATATTGACTTCTTATAAACATTTTTTTTCTTAAATAAAGTAGTGCATCTACGACACCCAAGTAGTCGAGCAGTCCACACAATCCCCACGCCCCGTCCTGCCCCGCCCCGCCCCGCCCCTGGTGTAAAGGTCTCTTGGTGTGCCAACCAGGGTGCAAGTCAGGAATTTAAGGAACTTTTAGGGAAACCCCGCCCATTCTGAGTCCGTAACCAAGCAATGGCTCTCCTGGCTGTATATATTTTGTGTCTTGGCTGACAGGAGTTCTTTCCAAAGTCTCGTGAATTAACCAACAGGTGCCATTAGGAGACACATACAGACAGAAACAGCTGTCTGTCTGTGTACGTCACGGTTAATAATAATAATAATAATAATAATAATAATAATAATAATAATAATAATAATAATGAGAATAATAATAAAAAAGTTTATTGGCTAGTGCTGGATCCTAAAGGCCCCCTCTTCCAAAGTGATAACCGTTAGGAGTACGCGGTGGTAAATGGAGGAGTCTCACACACTCGGGTAACTCAGAGAGCCCCTCCCTCCCTCCCTCCCTCCCTCCGTAGCTTAATCCTGCGAGTCCAGCTCAGAATGTTCAGTCTCTTCATTATAATTACTCATTTCTTATGTTCTGTCGGTTTGTTTTTGTGTTGGTTGGTTGGTTGGTTGGTTGGTTGGTTGGTTGGTTGGTTGGTTCACAAAACCTGGAATTTCCACGACGACGCCTGATCTTTGTAATCCAAGCAGTCGGAGTTGAAGTTCAGTTTCCAGGAGGCCGCCTGGTCCTTATAATCCAAGCAGTCGGAAGTGGGGTTGAAGCCGAGCCCTGAGGCCCCGTAGCCCTGAGCAGAGAGGGAGGCGGGGGGCTGGTTGAGGTGGCTGCTCATCGGGCTCAGTGCAGAGCCTGGCCCGGAGAGCTGGTGGTGCATCGGGGTGAGGTAGGACCCGCAGTCCATCCCTCCAAAGTAGGACGTGGAGCCGGCGTAGCCCTGGCTGTACCCCGACGCCTGCGTGTAGGTCATGGGGTACGACCTCTGCATGCAGGACGAGGATGTGGAGAGCGGGTCGGACAGCGGGGAGGTGGACGCCGGGCTCCAGATGGACGCAGGCGCGCTGCTGCTGGGGATGGCCGGGGTGGAGGTGCTGCTAGGCGGTGTGAATTGGCCGCTGGCCCCGCTCTCGGAGCTGGCCTCTCTTGCGGGAGAGCTCTTCTTCTTGGCCGGACGTACTTTGCTCTGGCCTCCGTTCTGCTGCTGCTGCTGCTGCTGGCGACACTTTGCCCTCCGGTTCTTGAACCAAACCTTGACAACAACCGAGACACACAAATAAATGCACTGAGGGTTTGTTTGTTTTTCTCAGTTGGGTTTTGTTGATTATATGCATAACAATCGACGATGGCCTCTAATAGTGTAGTTCTAGACATACCCCTAATGCTCACTTCTTCAGTGGTTAATTATTAGCTCTGAAACGAATCCTCAGCATTTAGATTTGAACTCTGGTGTATTCACAAGAGCTGCGTGGTATTATGTGGCCACATTGATTGTTCTTTAAAGCTATACATTATAATATACTATGTCACTGAATGCATTGGAAAGATGAGTTCGTCAAACCTGGTGCCTGAGTTGCTCTCTCTTTGATAATAGCTGCTGAAGTCCCTCAAAAAAAGACATATTTTTTTTACCTAAGTTCTACTCTTGAGGATATTGCCTTCTTTTGGAATAGAACCTGCATGCATTATCTAATCACACAACAGGATATATTATATAAGGAACATGCATAATAGCAATGTCATTCTTTAGAGGGCTTCTGGTGACACATAAATACGAGAGCGCGAGCTCCAGTGACTTAGCAGTGTCACTAGAAGAAACCCAAGATACAATTACAGCCATAACGGTGCAGATCTGGGGTATATTATTTGTTAAAGTACATGGTGACATCTAACAGGCAGAAATATTCTAACTAGCAGTGTTGACTTGTAATCACTGAAGAAGTGTTGAGAATAACATTGGAAAACAGAATTCAATGTAAACCGAGTTTATGTTTCAATGAATTTTAAACTTCAGTATAAATGTATTAAAAGAAGATTGGGTAGAGAAATGCAAGCATGCGAGTGGAACATGTGCGCGGTTTTTTTAGAGGGAGGAGGCGGATGATCTGCTCTTCACTCAAGAGCCTCTGCTTTGTGAGGGCCATCAGTCTACACGAAGAGCACTTGCATTATTCTGCTCTTCCACAAATCTCTCCATGTCTTCTGCAGATCAAACTTTAAATCTGCAGGCTGCTGTTGTGTGTTTTATTATTACGGGCGGGTGTTTTGTTGTGTTCCTGTACTGCTAGTAGTTTTTTTTTTTAAACTGAGGTTAGCACTTTTATCATCAATCTTATTATACGGGTCTTGAGCCACCGCCTAATCTTATTACACACGGGTCTCGCGCTACCACCGTGTCTAAGACTAGGAAAATGATCCTACACCAAGTAGTGCACCCTAGTTATACACCACCTAATGAAATGTGAGTGTGTGTGTGTGTGCGTGAGTGTGTGTGCGTGAGTGTGTGTGTGTGCGTGAGTGTGTGTGTGTGTGTGTGTGTGTGTGCGTGAGTGTGTGTGTGTGTGTGTGTGTGTGTGTGTGTGTGTGTGTGTGTGTGTGTGTGTGTGTGTGTGTGTGTGTGTGTGTGTGTGTGTGTGTGTGTGTGTGCGTGAGTGTGTGTGTGTGTGTGTGTGTGTGCGTGAGTGTGTGTGTGTGTGTGTGAACTCTATGGAGTTCGAGAAGTTTCCATGACGAAACTTTGAAAAAAACCCAACAGATTCATAGATATGAAACTCTCTCTCTCTCTCTCTCTCTCCCCCTCTCTCTCTCTCTCCCTCTCTCTCTCTCTCTCTCTCTCTCTCTCTCTCTCTCTCTCTCTCTCTCTCTCTCTCTCTCTCTCTCTCTCTCTCTCTCTGACTCACCTGGACTCGGGACTCGGGCAGGTTGATTTTCAGCGCCACCTCCTCTCGCATGAATATATCCGGGTACCGGGTCTTTGCGAACAGGGATTCCAGCACGTCGAGCTGCGCGCGGGTGAAAGTGGTCCTCTCGCGCCGCTGCTTCCGAGGCGTCGCTGGAACGAGAACGCGGCGCGAGCCGCCATGGTTACTTTATTACTGTTCGGTCACGAGTTTTTATTCACATTGTTACAAATTCGAAAACAGGTCGACAAATTGCCCTGCCAAAAACTGTGAAAAAAACCAAAAAACCACACATGCTTTATACAATAGCGGGCGAGTTACACACAGTTACACACACAGTGACTGAGGGGGAAGCTGAACCCTTTAAAACAAATCGAATATTAAATATTCAGAACGGACTAACACGGCACAATTATTATGATGATGATTACTGGGCTATTTATTGAAAATAACTACAAATCTCGTATTTATTTATTTGTGTATGTATTTATTTAAATTAAGCAATACATAAAATCAGTTAAACTCCGTGCCCGTGATAAGTATAGCCTACACGATCAAGCACATTTACAGAGAGTTTCACAACAGTAAAACGGACCGGTGCAAAAGCATTAACAATTTCAATTACAGCTAGTCAATGTTGGCCAAAGGGGTTGAGGAAGCGCCATTATGACAACATGAAGAACATTCAATTAATGATTTGACTTGTGGTTCAATCCTGGTACCACGTCCCCCGAGGAGGGTGCAGGGAGCAGACCCCTTTATCCCTGCTGAAGAATCGTCAGGTGGTTAAATGGAAAGGCTTCAGGTCAAACACAAAGAAGTCAATGAAGAGGTGCTTTAAATAAGCCTCGCACACAAAGTGATCGGATTGTTTGAATACAAGGCGGCTATAGGCTTTACCAGAGCCGGTCCAAGCGATACTTCATTCATATGCAGCCAGGCTCTCTTCCACGACGTCAGTTATTATTATTATTATTATTATTATTATTATTATTATTATTATTATTATTATTATTATTATTATTATTATTTTAAAATAAAAAGGAACAAACAATAGTAAAGTTGCGCCCTATCTTAAAACGCATTTCTTATCCATAAATAATGATAATTAATTTAAAAAAAAAGAATCAACGAAACGCACGGAAAATATGAACAAATACAGTTCTGTGGACACGGATACATTACACATTGAAAACAACAAACAAACAACTAAACAAAATAGAAGTGAATACTACATTGTATTATTATTATTATTATTATTATTATTATTATTATTATTATTATTATTATTTGAAACACTATTGCACAATTATCGTTCTTGTTTATTGTAGCTTCTGCTGTGTAAATATGTATAATAATAATAATAAGAATAATAAGAATAATAAGAATAATAAGAATAATAAGAATAATAAGAATAAGAATAAAGCTATAGCGTCGCTTACCTGGGTACCCCACAGACGGGTGGAGCAGGTCCATGCCGGACGCAGTTAAACTCAGTCCATTGACCGTGTAAGGCGGTTGCTTGAGATACGACATCATGCTAAAGTTCGGTTGGGGGGTGAAGTTGGTAAAAATGGTGAAAGCAAGTGTAAGGCCTCTCGTCTAGTTTCCTGGGCTGAGTCAGCCTCGCAGATCCTGCTGTCTCAACCTGCTGTGGTTTGAAAGAAAGAAAGAAAGAAAGAGAATGGCACTGATGAGCGAGTATAGTGCTGAAGCAGTGCTTGTAACTACCCGGGGCTGCGCGCCGATCCTGAAGCTGCGAGCACTAAGTTCAGAGTGAGCTTTTGCCGTGTGCGCATTGGTCTCTTAAAGCGGCCGCGGGCCCCCAGCTGTCTCATATAACTGCATGATGCTCTCCTCGACAAACGTGTCCCAAAAAAAAGAAGCTACACCCCATAATAGCAACACGCCTTCCCGGAGAACAAAACCCATTCGCTGAAATGCGCGCACACACATCGCGTTGCAAACAAGGGGGCCCGCTTTGCATAGCACCCATCAACTAATTGTCCTGAACACACAGGGCCTGATTGGGATCCATTTGCAGAGACAAAGGCCATGCTGGTCAGATAAATAATGCTGATAACAAAAGAGCCATTGCGAGAGAAACAAACTGAAGAATCCGAGGAGCCCACCGCTCCCCATTCTGATGCCATTCAACTACAGCACAGCATCCTTATTTGAATGCTATCTCCGGGCTTTGTCTGCCTAATGACAATCACTGTACATTTAAATGGGCTGCTATTAAAATGTGAAGCATCAGTATGAGCAAATGACAAAAACAGCACCTCTCTGGACCCAACACCACGCCGTACACATTGGGCTCCCTCTTTCTATGCGCGTCCCTCGGCCATTTCCACTTCATTAGTAACCCGGGTAATTAGATTGTGAAGGTAAGAAACAGATTCAGTCTTTCGAGAAGTGTTGATTATATGTGTCTAAAGAGGGTCAACAAACAGGCAATCAACTTCCAATCACAAGCTGCCTGTCCCGGCCCAAGCAACGCAGCGGTGCTTTGCTCGTTCATTTCAGTGTTATAAATCTACTTAAAAAAACACGAGGAGTTCAGAAACAAGTTCACAGTCCAAATAGCATCCCGTAACAACTTTGTATATTCCGACACAGCAGAAAGCGTCGCCCTCAGAAGAGGCATTCGAACTGGATGTTTCAAAAGATATGGTCGCGCTGCCTTATTTTATATATACACGTTTTATATATATACGGGAGAAAATACATACATACATATATATATATATATATATATATATATATATATATATATATATATATATATATATATATATATATATATATATATATATATATATATATGCGCGTGTGTGTGTGTAAATTTGTGTGTGTATTTATTTTGTAAATTACTTATCATAACAAGAAAATAAACAGTTTAATTAAAGCCACTCTAAAATAAATCAAATAAAATGAAACAGACTGAATTCGTGAAACTTTGTGACCGCGCCGAGCAATCTGTTAAATGTGTGCGCACTTGAGGCCACACTTGCAGAATCCACACCGGTACTGGATGACATGCCCTCGCGGTCCTGGGTTTTGTAATATCGTTATCCGATCCCTCCCGTGATATCATTACTTTCATGTTTTACAAGTTTCTTAAGCCCCGTCAGCCTCCAAACTGGCAACCCTAAAATCTGAAAATAAACAGGCTGAAGTTTGACGGTTGAAAGAAACAAAAACACACAAAGTTTATTTTTTATATTTTAGGAGCAAACACAAAACGATATATATATATATATATATATATATATATATATATATATATATATATATATATATATATATATATATATATATATATATATATATATATATATATATATATATATAGCTTTGACTAAGCAGACTGCCAGGTTTTTAAATACGAGTAATACTTTTTAAATTTTATGATTGAACAAATGTATTGGCGGTGCAGAAACAAACCACGAATAATATATATATATATATATATATATATATATATATATATATATATATATATATATATATATATATATATATATATATATATATATATATATATATATATATATCTTTCTTTCTTTCTTTCTTTCTTTCTTTCTTTCTTTCTTTCTTTCTTTCTTTCTTTCTTTTCTATTTTCAGGTAGATTATTTAGGCCCGTATTTTAAATTTCACGCAAAACAAACTACTGGCGACTAATAGCTTTGATTTTGTTTTAATTCTTCTTAATCATATTTATATATCATATTTACATAACTAGATTCTACATAAAACGCATTCTATATAACCACGATAGACACCAATGTTATTTTAAACGAAATCCCTGCTGTTTCACCCGCGTGTCGTTTTAAATACAGCCTTGTGTCGAGTTCCAAACAATTTCAATACCATTTATTTAAATTGCTTTTAAAAAACATATTTTTTTGTTTGTTTAAAGATTCTCTCTCTCTCTCACACGCACACACACACACACACACACACACACACACACACACACACACACACACACACACACACACACACACACACACACACACACACACACACACACACACACACACACACACACACACACACACACACACACACACACACACACACACACACACGCACACACACACACACACACACACACCTAGTAAACTTTTCCATTTTAAAGAGGTTAAGTAATAAAGAGCGGCTCTTTGCAGCGCTGAATAGTGAAGGGCACTCGGAGTCGGTGCGGGTCCGACCTGTAGCGCTGGACTCGGAGTCGAGGGAGGCGGTTGCTTCACGCTTCTGTTCCAGTGTCTGGCACCACGACCGGACTGGAAGTCTAACGGCTGCTCCCTCCAATCTGTCACCTCTACACAGAACCGCATCTACCAGTTGCTCCGCGCCCGCTCGATAATAATTACCCTGTCCCAGAATTAATTATAATGAAAACATTTTTTTTTTCTGTTGTCTTACTTGATACTTTAACGAGATAATCCGGATGGCACGCGCTTCCTAATTACAGGACGCAGGCTCGGCTCCGCAGCGCGTTCGCACTGATTCATTTTTCTGCTTGATGAAAACGAAACAAAACAAAATAACAAAAAAGACAGACTGGCATTTTATTTATTATTAAAAAAAAGAACCCTCAGCCGACTGAACTACAAGCACAAGTAAAATAATCGTTTTTCGTTTCAGTTTTGTGGAAGTGTGTTTTTTTGGTCTATATTGGAACGCTGTTGAAGATTCTAAGTGTTATTTTTTTTATTAATTATATGTTTTTTTATTTAAAACCCAACTGCGCGGATTTAAAGAGAAGTACGTGGTAAGTACGCTTACTTTGCATTTTTTTGTTCTGGTCTATTTGGAAAATGTGTTTTTTCAAGTTGGCACGTTTCAGAGTCCAGGCTACAACGCATAAGTGAAATACAGTGGATTGAAATATGAATGTTTGCATTTAAACAGCGTGAAAACGTGCCCCAGCGATCGGACTCATTTCACAGACAGGGTTGCAAGCTGACGAGGTGTTTCGTTTCATCTCGTGAACCGCATCTGCGCCCTGTTTATGTACAAAGAGAAGGATGTCTCGAACAATCCCACGAACACAAATACTTTTAACCAGTGCGCTTTGAGGGGTTTCATTTTAAAATACTTCTAATATATATATATATATATATATATATATATATATATATATATATATATATATATATATATATATATATATATATACCATTTACATTGATTTCTTTTGAATTACACGGCACTTTATTTTAACACATTAATACTGCGTTTACTACAAAAAAAAGGAAAATCACCCGAGACCCCCGATTGATAAAGTGATGCATTATTTAAGGGAGATATACAAAGTGTGTGCAATACAACACGGCCATGCTACCCTAAACCAAACAGTACACACACACACACACACACACACACACACACACACACACACACACACACACACACACACACACACACACACACACACACACACACACACACACACACACACACACACACACACACACACACACACACACACACACACACACACACACACCCACACACACACACACACACACACACACACACACACACACACACACACACCGCGCGATTCCAGCCCGGGCTCGTTAGCACCCGTGCACGGTGTTGTACTCTCGTTAAAAATGCATTACAATCTCATAGCACGTCATTAAAAACAACACGCCGATTCGAATGAATTAACACCGAAGTGAGATGACGCTTGAGAGCGGCTATTCTCCCCCTTCATGGAGTAAGGCTAGTTCTTCAAATCAAAGCCGCGGCTTACTTCAGCTATAGCAAAGCACCACTTCAAAACAGAGTTTTTCTTTTTTTTTTTCTTTTTGCATCGATCTGTCTCGGCAGGTGGAAAATCTGTCTATCGATAATTGGGAAGCGATGGATTAGATTCTAGACCCTCCCCTCGTTGTGATATAATCATCAACCGGCAGCTGGCCACAGAAACACCGACTCCAGCCCTCCTGCACCCTGCACAGATTCTCTGCCCGCCCGGCCGCCGAGGAGAGAGGAGGGAGCGGGGGCTACACCAGCAGTAAAAAACACCAGGATCCACGCCTCCTCAATTACCGCTTTTTGTCTGAATGCATTTCCATGACAAGGAAGGACATTCAGTGGAATTTGGAAGAAAAAAAAAAACAACAGGGTAAGATGCTTAAGCTTATAGCGAGTTTGGTTCCCATTGCATATATATATATATATATAAAGCCAGACCCTGCACCGGCTACATTCAAACTATGCACAACCAAAAAAAACAAAAAAACCGGAATGCAATACATATAACAGTAATTATAAATGATAATACAAGGTATTATACACGGAAATATACACGAGTATTGAAACCGCTTGCTGTTTATTGCTGTGTGTGTTTTTATTTTTAAACAATCTACTTTTTAAAAGTGTCATTGTACTTTAAAGACTTGCATATCATTATTATAACGAATTGTACCTTAGCAGAGACACGCATGTCATTTATATCATGGATTGTGCTTTAAAGACACGCATGTCATTTATATCATGGATTGTGCTTTAAAGACACGCATGTCATTTATATCATGGATTGTGCTTTAAAGACACGCATGTCATTTATATCATGGATTGAATTTCATTTACAACACTTGCACAAAAGCTGAAGAATAATTTTTTATTTCTAAACCCGCATAAGGAAGTGAACTGTTCAGGCACCGTTAAACATGCAACCAGGCTGATACAAGAGGATAACAACGCTATCA